>JAWZYV010019148.1:600000-1001903 GCA_038373885.1 Cheiracanthium punctorium | reverse complement strand
ATTTCCTTCGCGAATGCTTTAAAAGAATCAACCCAGTGGGTGGGAAAAACTACTTTTTTTTGTAGCGCGCTACAACTACCGCTACTTTTCGAAAAATGTAGTTAACTACAACTACAACTACTTTTTGACAAATGTAGTTAGCTACACTACTTTTGAAATGTAGTCGCTACTTCGCTACTTTTTCGCTACTTTTAGGAGACAAATTTTGCTAACAGATTCAATTTGCATTACATTCATATTTAAGGATATTTATATCCTAATTAGAGAAAACTATCGATATCTAAAGCCTTGGTTTTCTACTCGCGTCCAGCGTGATTAATGACCTCAGCGGGTGTCTCTCGCGTCCAAAGAACGAAAGGTGGTTTCCTTGTAGCGTTGAGCGCCGCAGATTTGGTGGACGCACGGAAGACCCCGGGCACCTTTTCGCCTTTAATTAGAAAAAAACTATTGCTCTAATAAACAACTACCAGGCGAGTATTTGAGCAGGGGGAGGCGGGCCCCCTCCGAAAATGTAAAGCAATTATTAAAAAGGAGCTATTTTGAAACATTTCTTTTAGCTTTAGAACAATAAAGTTTAAAATACCGAATCGTCCCCCTCCCCCCGAAATGGAAGCCTAGCCTATATATACGCTACAGGCAACTACTGCTAATTATTGAAGTATTGCTGAAACTAATTAAGTTTTAATACCTCTATGATAAAAATAAATTGGGAAAGTGAGCTCTGAAAGCATGAGAAAAATCATGAGAACTAAAAAAGTTTTTAAAAATATAATAAAATGGATGTCTGAACGGGAAAAAAAGGCCCGTTTTGAGACCCCTTTCATGTTGTACAAACATTCTAGTTTCTTGAGCACAAATCAAAATTAATGAGTATAAAGGCCTTTTTTCATGACTTACCAAATTAGTGATTTATGACGAATGACCCGTGTGAACCATGTAACATTGTATAATTGTTTTAATTGAAAACATCACATATGATATGCATATTATAAAATAATGAAAACAATTACTAATTAAATTCATGATATATCTATTTAAAACATTGCATTAAAAAAATCCTCTATATATGTTAAAGAAATTTTAAAAGTTATTATCATCAACACAACTTTTTCTTTGTGTTAGGTATAAAAGAATTTTATAGAATTATATTGTTATTTTAAGGCTAAGAGAGAGATAAGTCTAAGGATTTTACAAACTATTAATTATTAATAGAAATTCTCATATTTTCGTATTAAATTCTGAAAATTATTACACAAAAAACCTAATAATTTAAATATAATAGACACTTTAAAATTTTAACGAAAGAAAGCAGAATTTCAACATATTCATGGAAGACTGCCATGCCTCTAGTATAAAATAAAAACCACATAAATTTATTCAAAAACATGTTTATTAAATTTTAACAAGAGCTGGATCTCAAAATTGTTATCCGCCAAACATGATCGTCGAGGAGAAAATACGTCCGATGCAATCGAAAACAATCTTTGTACAGATGCACTGGACGGCACGCCAGTGTTAGGTTTTTTGAAGGCTTCTTTCATATACGTGTACGCCGAAAGCGAAGATACGGGTTTGATTGGCTCTGACAAGAACCTTGTAAGTTCTTCCTCGTAACTATTTCGAGTGCATGCGAAAGAGAAATTAAAAAAACAAGAAAAGTCATCATCCATGGGCCTCATCATCCAGTCATGATCCTCGATACTGATATCTGAAGTTGTCGGAAACATATTCTGGAGGTATTCCTCCATCCATTTTTTTGGCTTCGGTCTTCCTCTCCTCCTCAATCCAGAATAGTTTGAATCTGGGATGGAAACAAGCTGAGAGAACAGTTTCTCTGTCCCACAGCAAATGACTAAATCTCGTTTCCACCTGACAACTGAAGATTTTGCGCCCCCTCCTATTTTTTAAAAATGCAACTAGGTAGCTTTCATATACCATTTAGCGCCCCTTGGCCGATGCTGCACCCGGGTACAGTTGACCTTCCTTGCTCCCCCGTAGCCATGGACGGCCCGACACGGTAAGCAAGGCATCGGAGCGCCATATTCGAACTAAAAAACTAAGGAAAACTTAATCTGGAGCATAACACGGGGCTTCTTTACGTTTGCAGGGAGGCTCCACGTACCCTAGATCAGCTCTTGCACCTAGCTACGCCACACATTTAGCTATAAAAGCTTTCAGGGGTTAAAATGAGGCTTTCAACTTCAATAATATACGGACTGTCAAATATGCATGGTGCTCTGAAACTCATTGGCAAAAAGTTGAAGAGTGGTAAAGGTAAATAAGACGGTTATGAATCACGTAACAATGTAGGGTTTGATAAGTCGTCCTCGAGTACCTGTTAATAATTTATTTTTTCACAGAAAGTTCACTAAAATTCACTATTAACATGATTGATTACTACTGTACATTGACTAAAAGATTTATTATTAAACAATTATTAACAGGTAAATGAAACCATTTCCGACATCTACAGTGCTATATTATTCTGAACAGCCTTGGTAGAGATGGCGCCCGGTGCGGTCGCACCGTTCGCTCTACCTTAGGACCGGATCTGAAAACTGTCACTACAAACGAAGAACACTGTAACCGAGGTCAGCAATATTTTTAGCCCCTGAAATAATATCTTGGATGCATATGCTTATACCTTTTGTCCCTTTTCAACAAACTCAAAAAAGATAAGGTTATCAACTCGTCAAAAAAAAAAAAAAAAAAAAAAAAAAAAGTGTACAATTTCTAGATATTTACTTTCGTTTTTTTCAGTTTCAGGTTCCACGAAAAATGTACTAATCAGTTTTTACACTTCTTTGAGACAAAAAACATTCCTAGTTGTAGAACATAATCACGTGATTAATTAATGTTTGAAAAGCTACAATACTGCAGAACTGTCATTACTCTTGTGAAAGTTGAACACACCACCAGGACACAAGGATAATAAAGAGTGCCCAAACTCAAAAAAGTGCACTATAACGTCGAAAAATGACCAAACCTTAATATAAATAAACTTAGTAAAACTAAGCATAAATAAAATTGTTGTTCAATGCATCGATCATAAGGAGGAGGCAAAGAGAAAATTAAAAATGTCGGTGATTCTTCCAGAAGCGGTCTCGATGCTTTCAAGAAAATTCCTGTGAGAAAACCGTAAGTTTTTCTCACGCTTCGTAGTTTTCCGTAGATGGTGAGTGAGAGGATGTGGGGGGGGGGGGTCGCTAATTGCGAGGACTGACTATATATCATGTCAGATTTGAAAGGATATCGCCTAAAAGGATGTTCACGGAATACTGGACACTGAATGATTGGCAATCATCCTGGCAAGTGGACACTACACTGTTGATTTATGTTGCAAGCACGCAATAGCAGTCAAAAATATGCAGACCCTGATCAGACATAGAAGGGGCCCCGGGGCAAAAAAAAAAGGTTGTTTTGGGCCCCTATACTATTACAGACATTTTAACTTATTTGTGATTGTTTTCTATTTTCCCAGCATAAAAATGAAACATTTCAAAATAATTCTAAAATTAAATTAAAAATTACCCATGTATTTATACTCATTTAGAACAAGACTATGCATTTAAAATTGATTTTAATATTTTTTTAATCCATTTGTATTATTAGCGTATGTGTGCGCTGAGTTCCACCTGCCAGAAAATTTTCTTTTCTTCATCATAATATTTAAAAAAATGCTAACTAATGGATATTTTGTGATAAGTACATATGGCCATAAATTTTCAATAACGCCTTTAATTTCTATTTTATTGATCTAGTCTTAGAAACCATTATCATTGTGTTAGAAAGAAGAACAGAAAATAAGTCTCGAAGCCTTTTTATTATTACACAATTATGATATAGATAAAGGAAATTTAGCTTAATAAAAATTATTATTGCAGCATATATAAATTTAATATACAATAAATGGAGAGATTTGCGAGGCCTTTATTTTTCAGGGGCTCACGGGCCCACACGCCCGTGTGATAATGAGACTCTCGAGGCCCCATCAAAATAACCTCTGTTCAACTTCGGACCTCTCTTTCCTTCCTTTTTTGTCCTCTTTATGGCAGATTGGTGATTCTACAAATAATACTGAGAACGATAAAAAGAAAAAAGATGCACAATGTCAGGCTTCCGCTTCAGGCAAAGCAAACCCCCTCCCCCCCCCCTCGTGTGCGTGTGTCCCCTGCATGAGGGGGGGGGGTGGGGGAGAGATTGGGTGTCTTTCAAGCATCAGTTTCAGTGCTTGGAGTCAGAAGAGAGAGAAATTGCACCACGGGATCAATCGCCGGAAATGATGACACGGCAAAAGTAGCTTCCAAAATTCGCTACAAACTACTGTTTTTTTGTAGCGCGCTACACGCTACACTACTTTTTTAAAAAAGTAGCGCGCTACACTACAAACTACAAAAAAAAGTAGCGGCTACTGTAGTTTCGCTACAAGTAGCGCGCTACTCCCCAGCCCTGTCTGAACCCCCCCACCACCACCCCAACTTAATCTAAACATCCTGCAGGAAATTCAGAAAATAACAAAACAGATAGAAAACGAATTAGGAGTTCGCTCTCTGAAAGACCTTCTTATTCAACTAAGTACTCTCCTAGAAAATCTTCGAAAAATCGAAGGCAAAAGAGAAAAAATGATCTACTTTTTAAGTTTTTTTAACAAATGAACAAGAAAACCAACAAATTAACGTTAACGACAATACCGAGAATAGCGATTAAGTTCTGGCTGTTCCTTCCTTCGATCCTCCCCCCCGCCTTCATTTGTTTGTAAACAAACTCTTCCCCTCCCCACTATTTTCTCAACGCCAATGTAAACTTTTCATCTGTTATTGAATGGGAGATGTGGGAATTTAAGTTTCCCAGGGGCTCCCCAGTCAACACGTTCTTATCCCTGTCCGTTTGTCTGTCTGTCTCTCGCGTAGCTCCGAAACGGGTGATCGTAGACCTTCCAAATTTTGTACGGAAATTCTGCAAGACGGGTCTCGACACACCTCGAAGCGATTTTTTCGAAATTCGAATTAGAAAATGTTTTATTTTATGTTTTGTCCGATATTTGCGAGAAGAAAAATTAAACTCAGAAAAGCAATTTTAAAGCCTTTATAAATAGCGCAGTCTTATCTCTTTTCTTTTTGTAAAGGGTTGCAAGAGAGGGTGACGTATTTTTAAAATTAAAAAAATGTCCATTTCATGTCGTGTCTGAGGTATTTAACGCTAAAACGTGAACCTATAAGACAGCATGTCTGAGGAAATAAGACATTTTGAAAGTGAGAAGTTCACTGCAAACGGTCCATTTTTACTTTTTTGATACCGAATGGTGCTGACATAGTTTTTTTTTTGTGTGTCATTATATTGAAATGATCTCAGGTTATTACATATATGACGCAAATTTTAAGTCAAGAGTGAAGTAATTTTGCTTTTTCTAGATTCCACATCACTGGAATTAATTCGAATTACACATGTGAGGAAATTTTTCGTTTCCTACCGTGCGAAGAACGGGCACACAGCTAGTAGTTAAAAAGGATGTAAATACAGAATATAATAACCTTGCATCTACGATCCCATCAAGCAAAATTATTGTATATCTCCCCCCACCCCCTCCTACTAGTAATGAGACGGGTTCGGGCTCTGTAAACCACGATTGTGTTCGGGCTTCGGCTCGAGAGAAATCTGATGAAAGTTGTTCCGCGATCACATTTTCTGACAGAGACATATCCGTATTTGTTAATGCGTTGCACCATGGGCGCCGGCAGCATAGGGCAAGGGGGGGGCAATGCCCCCCTGGATTTTTGTATGCATGGTTTTTTCCTTGATTTTTTGCTCTTTCCAATATGGTAACCATACGTTGAAGTAGTCTTTGCCCTCCCCCCTTGAGTAGTCTTTGCCCCTCCCTGGGAAATATTCTGCCGGCGCCCATGCGTTGCATGATTCTTGTTCCTTTTCACATTCAATGAAAACATCGGAATTTTATTAGAAATAGATTTAGGTTCATTCATTAATTCATTGCATTCGGATTTAAATTTAAAGTAAATCTTAACGTTATTTTTTTCGCGTTTACTCATTTTGTTTTTAAAACTCTGCACCGGTCAGCACTAAAAATTTGGACCATCCAACGCAGCGTCGAAAGGTACAATGACGATGTTCGAATCCTTGAGACTGGTCAAAGTGTGTAGTTTAAAAAAATGTATTTGAACTTGAGTGGATGAATGAAAGAGTATTTTATTAACGATTGAAAATTTGGACAAGATATATATATATAGGGAGGGTGTGACCTAATAGTAGGAATTGAAAAAAAATATATTGACAGTGATATCCTTAGAGGAATGTCGACAGCGAAATCTGGAATTGTATATAAAACTGGTTTAGAATAACGGTCAATAGAGGTCTCAATCCCAGATCTAATTAGATTTCTAACTCATTTTTAAACTTATGACTCTGTGCGCGGGTACAGCCAGCTGTCGTCAAAAAAGGGTCTCTAGATCTGTGGCACGCGATGAACGTTTCGATCGTCCGCCATCTTGCTGGTAGTTAAGTCGAGCGATGGCAACGCCTGCCCTTCTTTCAGCATTGGGAAAGGGTTGCGCCTCAAAGGGTTAAACCATCAATAGTGAATACAAACGCTTGATAAATGAATATAGATGATTGTTTTTCTTATTTTTCTGAAAATAACTTCTTTTATTCCAGTTTCCACATTTTAGCAAGAATTTATGCTTTAGTAAGTTTGTCAAGCATTACACCACATGCATACGTGCACAAACACACGCGCACACACCATCTTTCGTTCGGCGAAAAATCGGTCGTTAACTGAGGTGGTCGCTCAATGAAGTATAAACATTTGATAGCCAAGCGAAAAAAAAATGCTAAAAAGTTTTGTTGCTTTTAATATTTATGGAGCTGCATACTAATACATAAGTAATTATACGAACATATTTTTTAAATTTTAACAAAATAGTTAGAAATTTCGGATTTTTTCATTCTTGTTTTCTGTTTCCGAGAGTACTTCTATTTCTACTTTGTTTTTTACATCTGACAAAAGAGCATTTATTCTGATATTCTTTATGCATCCTGAATTTTCCACACTAAAATATATTTGCTTTAAAATTGGCTTTCTGGGTTTTTCCACAACCAAAGGTAACTGACAACTTTCTTTTCGAATTTCTTTTTTCGCGTCACTCGATCCCATGAATACTCTGCTCCAACGGTAAGGCAAAATAACTCGTTTCTTAAATATATCTCTTCTCTAACCTACAAGGCTTATAGATGATGTCTGTCATGTATCTGGCTACACGAAATGATATAGATTTGAAGTGAAGTAATGAAACTCTTCCATCTTTTTGTATGTCTCAGCATGTTCATTTCTCACGCTATTCTGTTAACTTAAAATAAACAACTTATAATAAATATACTTACATTCTACTTATATGTAGTCATGTTCTTAGTAACTAAAGAATGATTTATATAGAAATGCTGAAAAAAGGGCAGCCGTTGCCATCGTTCGACTTAACTATCAGCAAGATGGCGGACGATCGAAACGTCCATCACGTGCCACAGATCTAGAGACCCTTTTTTGACGACAGCTGGCTGTGAGCGCACAGCCAGCTGCAACGGCTGCCCTTTTTTCAGCATTGGGCAGTCTATCCGGCTGCTCTCGCATTCTTCATTTTTCAGCAGATGTCAGTGCTGTTAAAAATAATCGTGACAATTTTTTTGACGGGAAATGACGTGCTATAAAGTAAAGGATTCTCGTGGAGCTATGTCACCCGCAACTATTTTTATAGAAATCATATCTATTCTTCGTGACTGGCAAAACGTCAAAGTTCGGTGTTCCCGGAGCGGGAACACTGCGCGTTAAAGGGTTAATAGTATAGTTCAGATTCAGTTAAAAGAAACCGTCGAAAATAAATACAATACAGGCCAGATATTACTTAGACAATTACATTACTGAAAGAAAAGGTTCTAGATTTGTGAATTTCAGAGAATATACGTTTCTTCGTAAAAAGTTATCCCCAAAGTAAGGTTAAGTAAGAAAGTAAAGACCATGTGTTAAAATGGATGTATGGATGCGCACTTTATTATCTGAAAAAAATTAAAAAGCATTCTGGCTGATAGATTTCAAGGTGTGGTTTTATGAAATTCGTAAACGATACACAACTTTTAAACTTTTTTCAAACGCCTCAGTTAATCGGAAATCTAAGAATTCGCCGAATTTATTTTACACGAGACGATTTCAAATTCGAGAAATTCTACTGTACTTTGGAGAATTTTTTTGGTCATTTGGGGAGGCTGAGTGTAGAATAGAACAGAATGCTGTACACTATCATCATGCGACTGTTCCAGTTCCAATCGCGCCAAAATGTGCAGCTCGCACTACTTTTATATGTCATTGGCAGATGGCAGCACTACCTTTTTACACAAAGCCACGAAATCGGAAGGTCGTGGTGCTACGCAGTGGTTCCCAAACTTTTTTGTCCTGGGACCAGGGGCGTATTTAAGCAAAATTCATTGGGGGGGGGGGTGTAATGATTTTGCCGACTAACTTTAAAAAATTATATCTTTAAATAAAAGTATGCTCTGTCTCTCTCATATATACCACCCCCTGCCCCCTCCCAACCCCAATACAAGAAATTTGAAGTAAATTATGCGATTAATTCAAGAATTGTTCAAAGTTTCCCTTAGATTATGCAAAGGCAGATCTAAATTACGCAAATATTTATAGGAATTTGGGTAAAGTGTAAACCACTGGGGACACCTGCAAGGCCCGTTGACTATAGAGCTGCAGTTTCAGATAAGATATTGTTTTTCGGTTTCCCATCGGCGAAACTGCTCGTCTAGATCACTTCTATCCATGAATAAAAATTCATCTATTGCAGATAAACAAAAGTGCACTTGCCGATGATTGAATTCGACGAGTCGATGAGTTAACGAGGAGTCGATGAACGACCGAGCAGAAAACAAGCAGTCATTGCTACTGGGGATGTGTCTCTACTATATAAAGTTCAACATTATTAACCAATCGGGATCGAATTTTAGACTTGTGAATATAGCGGAAAATATTTGTGCGTTCAAAGATGGATACACCAACACCAGCCCTTTCTTTGAGCTCCACTGTTGTAAAAATTCCTATAAAGTATCGTGATATTAAAGAAAAATATGTATTTATTATTACTTGTTGTTGTTGAATGTGCAAATGGAAATTTACAATTCAAATTAATTAAGTTCAAGTGCATAGTAAGATGGTACTTACAGCATAAATATTTTTTTATATATGCTTAAATAAAAGAAAAGATTCAATCATAAATTATTTTAACTACATCATCATTGTTCTTTTACTGTACAATATGCATTTTAAATACCCTTTTCACAAACAAGCAACACGAGTGGATTCAGACGGGGATCGGTCATAGTTGTTCTGAGGTAGTTTTTCACCATTTTTAATTTACTGAACGTTCTTTCGTTCGAAGCCACTGTGACTGGGGAAATTAGAGAAAAAGGACTGACACGGTTCGCAAGCGGAAGAATGTTTTTTAAGGAATCTGATTTCCTGGAAATACCCTCCATTGTTTCAGCTTCTGAGCAAAAATCTGACAGAACTTCCAACCCAGCCTGTAAAGCTTCCATGTCAACAATTGCTCGAGTTTTTGGAAAATCTACAGATTTCTTAATTAGATCTATGGTTAATTTCTCTCTGGTTATGGAAGGATTCTTTATCTCAGACAGCTGCGTGATTATGCTGATACACGAATTGAGATTATGAGTCATCATTACCGTAAGAGTATCCAGTACCTTCTTAAGCGATAGAAAGTCATAAGTTCGGGAGTAAAGAAATTGTCTCGATTGTCGCCCAATTTTTTTGGTGCCAATATTCGTTGATGCTGCATGGTAAATTCATTTAACCGATCTACACCGTGTTTAGTTGAAAAATTAATTGCGCTTTGTATTTCTCTATTCATGCTTCATCATCACTGTTAATTATCTCCAGTGATTTGATGCATGCCTTTATTATTTTCGTAGCGTCTATTATGTTCAGATCCTTCGACTCAAGCTTTTCAGTAAGTACTTTGCACTTGTACAGAACGTTCTTGAGAAACATGAGTGAAGAAATGAAGTCAAACGACAACATTTTCTTTCTTAGATCTCTTGCCTTAGTCTTTGTTTTGCCATCAAAAGTTGATGAATCAACTATTTCTTTCAAAACTTGTAGGATACATTCATATGAAGTGTAAACTGCTTTCAATGACTCCGTTCGAGCAGTCCATCTCGTCTGAGAAAGATTTCGCAGTAAATGAGCATTTTCTATTTTTTTTTCAGCTCGTCTACTAAAGGCTTGTTTTTTTTGTGCTTGCTGTAAAAAAATACATAAATTTCGTCCAATAACGAGAAAAAAAACAGCTATAATATCGCTAGCATTACAGCTATGTTTGACGAACGTGTTGAGTCTGTGAGCTTGCCAAGGAATAAATGGCACAATTCGACCCACGATTTCTGAAAATTTCTGCTGGGTGCCTTTGAATTCTCCTGACATGCTCCTTGCAAAATCGTAAGACTGGAAAGTTACCTTTTCTGTATCAAGCTCATTCTTTATAAGGATGTGCGCTATCTCATTTGCAAGGCCGAGACCGGTTTTATCGACTGTTTCTGCAACTTCAAGAAATCTCTCTTGAGTTTTTCTATCTTGGTCGACATACCTCACTCCAACAGCTAATCTATCGTGGTGTGGTATCTGCCATAATTCCATAAAATTGTGCTTCTTGAATATCGCTAACTATCTTTTTACGCACTGCCGTCGCTAAAACATCAATCATCTCGTTTTGGGATGAAGCGGAAAGATAGCTTGTGTGGTATGGCCTGAAATGTATGTCCTCAAGTCATTTCCTTAGTACTGAATTATGGCTGGAGATTAATTTGACAATTTGATGAAAGTTTCCATTTTCATCAATGTCACTTCCCCTGAATGCCAGACCTTGTCTGCCCAGTGTCCGCGTAATGTCCATCAAAATCGTTACCACTTCAGTATTAAAAGCAAGATCCTGTTCTTCCAGAATTATCTTTTTGCGCTTGCTCGTGTCGAGTAGCACATCAACGTGACTATGCATCATCATGAACTGACATTAATCTGAAAGAGCAATTCGGTGGGAGTTGAAAGAGAAATATTGAGATAGTTTTCCGTCCTTTCCTTTTCCTACACTCTTCATTTTGTGCCATCTCTTTACACCGCTCTTAACCCAAGCATTTTTGTTTTTTTCTCTGCCAGGACTTTCATGAAACAGGCAACAGACGAAACAAAAAGCAGCGTTGAGTTCTGTGCTGTATTCCAGAAACGGATACTCTTTGTACCAAGCTCTGCTGAAACGTCGCTGCCTATCCTGCGGGATGGAGTAGTTTATTGGATATGTGCCGAGTTTTGGGCTGATACGGACCTAAACTGATCAAGTAATGTCTTATTATCTGACAGTATTTTAGACCTTTTACCTGGGTCATCTTCAACTGTGCAGTCGCTTCCACTTTCCGTAACGCTAACATCTCCACGCTTCTGCTCAATTTCTTTCACTATCTTACCGCAGATATTTAACACCGACGAAAAATTTTCTTTTGCTTTGGCAACTATATCTATGATCTCCATAAGGGACGGGAGAACACTTAATTCGACAGATTGAGTTAATTTTTCAATAATCGCGGCTTGCAATCGTTCAAGCAATCGACTAAATGATTGAACTGTCCAGCACATTTCAATACACTAATATGAATGCCTTCGTCGAAGTCATGGTCATATTCAGTGCCGAATGGGTCATCTAGAAGATTAGACATTTGTTTGAAGTGGAGGTATCGGTGTTATTTTCTTTCGCTTGATTTTTAAAATCCCTAAATTCAACCTCTTCAGCAGTCGTAGGTATAGTAGGCGTGGAATAAACTTCAACTGGTGGGTTTGCACACTGGAGATCCGATGGCAAACGATTGCCGTTTGTATGGGTTACAGTTGCATCTTCAGCAGTCATAGGTATAGTAAGTATGGGAGAAACTTCAACTGGTGGGTTTGCACACTGCTTACGGATTCATATACATATATATTTCACATTTTTCATTACCAGTAATAATGGAAATTTAATAAAAATCAGTTGTTTGAGAACTGTATCCTGTATCTATCGATACTGACAATCGAGAATTTGCCGACTGTGATCAAATTTGCCGACTGTGGTCGAATTTGCCGACATTGGGGGGGGGGCGAGACGCCCCCCTACGCCCCCCCAGTAGCTACGCCCCTGCCTGGACCCACCTTCACCCAGAAATTTTTTTTCGCGACCCACTACTTCTTAACGACAACCAATGTAAGCTAATGAAACACTATAGTTTACTATAAAAGGCGTAAGGATAATGTCTGTAATCGCCTGCTGCATTGGAAATTAAAAAAAAGTTTACTATAAAATACTACAGTTTAATAACTTTCCCGCCCAGTGAGTCACGACCCATAGTTGGGAACCACTGTTCTATTGGTAATATTAGAAAGGAGTATAAGAATTCATGCTGCAGTCTAGTGAAGATATTTCGAACTGCGTCAGTCCATTTGTAGTGTATGAACAATATTTCACTCCCCCCACCCTGTTGTTTCGCTTCTTGTCCTGCACGATACTTGGAAAAGGTAGGAGAAAGAAAAAGTTGGACTGCGAATGAGATTGGATATCTCGCAGAACCACTGGCGGATTAAACCTTTGAGGCGCAACCCTTTCCCAATCTATATAAATAAAGCAATGTGTAAACTGTCCGTTAGTTGCAGTGGCGGATTATTGCAAGTTTGTCGGGGGGGGGCGGTTGGTCTGTCGGTGGGGGCGGTTAGTTAGAAGATTGACATATACATCCATTTTATGGAAGCAAAATATGATCTTTTACATTAATTTCTTTTTTCTCGGGGGAGGGGGGCAGTCGCCCCCCCGCCCCCCTTGGTTAGTTAGTTAGCTTGTTTGTTTGTCTGTGTCTCGCGTAGCTCGCAGACGGGTGATCGTAGACCTACCAAATTTTGTACGGAAATTCTCCATGACAGGTACCGACACACCTCGAAGCGATTTTTTCAAAATTCGAATTATTTTAGGAGATATCGATAAAAAACGATTCGCAAAAGGCTAATTTTTGCTTTCCGCCATTTCGTAATTGTAACCCCACAGTGGAAAAAGCAACGATTAAGTTTATCTAGGTTGCCACATTCGGCAAGTTTATTAAATGATTCAGACTCTTGAAGTAAAAATAAAAGAAGAACGATTTTTTTTTTTTTTTTTGTCTAGATTATTTGTAAGGTTGTTTTTCAATTAAAATATCGTGTGCATTGGAAATCAGAGCAGGAATGAAATGTTTTATACTCAAAAGAAAAATATTATTTAGAAATTTTCTGAGACTAAAATGTGCAACTTTTTAATTTGGCGAAAAATTAAACGGCTGATGTGCGATTTTGAGGAGGTGATTCTAACGCTTGGCGCAATTTATCGTAGTTTATCGTCTGCTGAACACACCTGAGAATAAGTTTTTGAAATTTTCATTCAGTTGGAATTGTGCATTTTTCTGTGCAGCTCTTCTCCATCTATTAATGACTATGTCATTTTATCTCTCACCCCCTTTATTGAAAATTGTATGAAAAATGTGTCCCAAAAATGCGACATAAAAGTATGCCACATAATTTTACATATACTTAAATACTGTTAGTTCACACAGCTTTAATCTATTGTTAAAATATTTCGTAAGCTGTAGAATATGCATCACCAGTATTTTTCTATAAATAGGTTACAATAATAAAAATTTCAACACAGGGTTACCAGGCGAAATACTCGAAAGATGCCAGATAAAGCGACATAGTCAATTAATATCGTTTTAATATGGCAATAATGAAACTAAAAAATTAGGGAGTTCAGGGGGGGGGTGTCTCCCCCTGACGAGGCTCGAACAACCGAGGATTTTCTCGGTTGTACGGAATACCAATGTATTACGTTCTCGGAATACCAATGTATTACATCCAGAAAAGGGATATTAGAAATACCAATTTTAATTTTGTTTAATCCCACTCATGAATAATGATATACTTTCCAACTTAATAAAATAAGGAACGATAATAGGGAAGACCCATGGATTATAATACGCTTTTAATATATAGCACTTTTGTGCGTATTTAAAATCTGAAAGTGTTTCAGATTTTCTTACTTTTCTTTTTCCTTTCCGTTTTTTGATAAAGGCCAATATATCCAGAAGCTCTTCAGAATTATATAGGACGAAAATAATTTGTTCCTTTTTGTAGGTTTTTATCATTTAACCATCTTATTTTTGTAACCAGGGGCGGCCCGACACAGTAAGCATCGCATTTGGGCGCCGGCTTCGAAGGGGCGTCATTTCGAACACAAAAACTAAGTAGAGCATAAAAGGGGGCATCTTTTTTATATTAGCAGGGGGTGACACTTACCGTAGGGCCGCTGCTGTTTGTAATCCTCTTAATTTTAAATTCCATTCAGAATCTGAGAGATTCCAGTGCCAAGGAAGCCGGTGAGGAACAGGATTCTCTCCGAACAAGATTTATTAAGACGGCGAACCAACTGGTCGCCGGAGGCGGCTAGTGGTTAATAAAGTAAGGAAAAGAAAACTTGAATGAATTCTCACCTTCTTGCCAATATAATCTCTCTTATATCATTCGCATGGTAATCTTTCTGCAAAACTTTCTCTCCTTCAGTATCAAAGACATTATATTTTGTGTTTCGAATTCTGTGGAAAGTTCTTCAAGATTTCCTACAGTCTCTTAAAGATTTCACAGGACTTCTACATTAAAAATTCGATTTTATTGAAAACATCTTTCTCATAGACATAATTTGTTGATAAACCAAAATTTTCAATGATATAAAACAGAAAATTACTTTTTGAAACACAATTATAATATTTCAGTTTTGATAACGAAATAAAACTTCGTAAATTCTTAAAAGTATTTCCGCGTTAGTGTGTAGGGAGCTGGAAACATGAACTATGAATGTTCAGGAGTCTTCGTCCAACATAGTACTCTTTTTTTCCTCAAAAAATTTGCTGTCATAAGATATTTCATATTTAAATATATCAGTTTATAGAAGAGAAATGTTCATTATTTTACAAAGAATCAGTGGCGGCCCGTGGTCAAAACTGTTAGTGCAGCCGGAAGCATATGAGCCCTCTCCCCCCTTTCCTCCGGACAGGATTGGAAAATCTTTGTTATTGAATTCGAAAGCTGGCGGATTAAGCCCTCACCGAGGAAAAAAAAAAAGAAATTACATAAAAAATGTAAGAGATCCTATTTTACTTCCATAAAATGGACATAAATTTCAACCAGCCGCTCTTATCCTCAAAATTATATTCATCCGTGTCTGATTCGAAGTTTCCTTAGAATTTTCTTTTGTAACGATAACTTGAGAAGCAAAGAAAAAAAAAAAGAAAACTTACTTATTTTTTATAAGTCAAATCAATCCTCCTTTCTTTTAAACATGCGAATCGGTCAGTGATGTCCCCATAAAAAGGCGTTGTTTTAATTCAGATATCAATAATTTTAAAAGATCTTTAAAATTTCCCATGTTTAAAGAATTTTCTCGCTTGCCATGTCCTCTCAATGCCAGTTCTTGCTTACTTAAAAACAATACTGCTTTGATGGGTAATTGTCCATTCATAAGCGTCTATTCAGGCTTACCTTCTTGATAAATTCAGCAATATAAAGTGGAGAGTTTTTCAAACATATATTATCCTTACCCCCTCCCTCACTTCTCAGTCGAGTTCTCAAGTTCAGCCGCCGTTAAAAAATCTTACTTCGGCTGTATCAGCTGCAAACTCCCTATGCCGGAGAGGCTGCTTACGTAGTCGTTGTCATGGCAACGGTACTGCCAATTTTCTTTTCAGCGCTCTGGGCTGAACCAAAGATTTTCCCAATTGAATTGTGGGAAGATTAAAGTGCTTTTTTTCTGAATGAGCGATCCGGCCACAATACTTTTTTTTTTGTTGTTTGTTTTTTTTTTCGGAGATTTTTTTAAATTTACCGTAGAAATTCCACAATTCTAATCTGGATTTAGGAAAATTAGTAGAATAAATTATTTTAAAGTATGTGCTGATAATTTCAAGTGCAGCCCGGCTGTACTTGCTGTATACCTCGAGCCGCCACTGCAAAGAATAATCAAAGAATTACAAAGCACTAAAATCAAACAAGTTTCAGTGGCACCACTGTCACCGAATGAATCATCTGTAGTGCTGTCATCTGTTGGCGAAAATATGAACTGCTTGATATTTATTATGTATCGGTTGCCGGCAAAGTATGAAATGCCGGCATTCTATAGAAGAAGTGTAATGCCGAACGTTTTTATGTAAAGTATGAATATGAGAATTATTACACACTTTTCTTAGGCATTGTGTATAAAACCTAGTCGTTCTATAGAATGACAAATGCTATTTAGTCCAAGTATGAAAAAAAAGTCTTGATAAAGTTAATATACAGGGTGTACCAAAAAAGTAGAGATAAGTGGGCAGTATCAATTGAAAAAATGTTCAAAATAAGGTCGGAAATAAGACTCCGACAAGAAAAAATTTCTCTTGTTAAGTTACAAAAAGTAAGACTTTTTAAATTTGTATGCGACCACCGACTACAGAAACATTCCCTATTAGTAAAAAGTGCCGCCACATTAATGATGAAGAAAAAATATTTTCTTTCATAATTTCTGTACGACCCCTGAAATGCGATCATTCGACGTGATTTTTTCACTTTGAGAGCCATGGAAAAATGGTTTAAGTCAGCGTTATATTTATCTTCTTATCTCTGACAATTCTTAAGTTATAATTCTCAAATTTTGTAAGTCACCTTATGAGTGTATGGGAAACATTTTACTAACTGGGAATTGCTTTGTACGGGGGTCGTATACAAATTTTAAAAATTTAACTTTTTGAAAATTAACCAGAGGAATTTTTTCTTAACGGAGTCTTATTTTCGACCTTATTAGCACGCTTTTATTAGTTCCACCTGTATGTATGTTTGTTTGTAACCGACTCCTTTGATCTCGATTTTGACCCACTTTAAGCGGTTAAATTTAATTTAAACGTTGTAGATTTATCAAGGGCCGATGACAGTACAATAATTTGATAAGCTTATCCCATTTTCCTGATTAGGATCGTCAGGATAAGTCATTTTCTTAGAGATCATTTGCGTCAGAGTGAGAGAGAAGGGGCAAGCGCGCGGTCTACGCATGCGTACCATTTCGGCACTCGGCTCAGCACAATAGAGTAGAACCTCTCTCGCTATTGGTAACTGTATTCAATGGTATTTTTGGGTAGTTACGTTTTTGAAATCCAGATGGCAAATCTAAAAATTTTACCTCAGTATTACATGGATGTTTGTGTTTGTTGTAGTCGTTATGAAACTTGTTTGTTGATTAGAGACCTATTTTTTCTTTTTAGTGAAGAAGGTAGCATTTAACTGCAGGTTAATTAATACTTTGGTGCACCGCACACTTTTTTTCACAATAATACTATTTTTCGTTCATTAATTTATCTTTATATTAAGAATTATTTTGAACATTTTTTCAATTGACACTGCTCACAGAATTAAAGCCCGTTACCTGCTTTTTGGGACATCCTGTATAAATGACGTGTATTTCTCAAAAATACAAATGTTGTTCAGAAAAAATAATGAGAGTGCTAATAAAAAATATTCAAACTACACAAAGAAAAATAAAACTTTAAAAAACAAAATTTATGACTTTCTTATTATGTGATTTTAGCTTTTCATATAAAAAGAATAACAAATTAAAATTAACCTGTTTGTTGCAACATGGTAGGCTTTTGAATGGCATTTTGAATTACATTTCATTGCATTTTTCATACATTTTATACACAATCGGAGATGTATTTCATACTTTGCCGTGACAATTTTTTTTTTTTTTTTTTTTTTTTTTTAAATACGGGAAATGACGTGCTAAAAAGTAAAGGATTCTCGTGGAGCTATGAAACCCGCAACTATTTTTATAAAAGAAATCAAATCTATTCTTCGTGACTGGCAACAGTCAAAACGTCAGAGTTTGGTGTTCCCAGAGCGGGAACATTGCGCGTTAAAGGGTTAATAATTCCTTATATTTTTTCTACTTAATAACTCATCCTTTCCAAATGTGCGTTAAAATTTTATTCTTAAGAATATACTCCTTGATAAGTTATACAAATTGATTTTTAGAAAAAATACAAATTAAATTAAAATACTGTTATCTCTTAAAAAAAAAAAAAAAAAAGTATTTGCTTTCTATTTAGCGGTTATGTTTTTAATTTTTCTAAAATTTACTGCAAACTGGTTTGAAAGAAGGTTCCTCTTTTCTGAATATTGATTTATTGCTATTTAAAACGATACATATGAGAACGGAAAACGGATATACATTTTTATAAAAATCCATTTTAAATGTCGAATCTCCTCAAAGTTATGTTGCAGTCGGATTAATTCCAGTTATGCGTATTAGAAAAAAAAAGCCGAATGTCTTCCTTACGAAGAACGGGTACTCAGCCAGTAACATTACTGATAAGGCATATGCACACTTTTTGCCGCAGAGTCTCTTGTATGCTGTGTCGTGTCGTGTCTTGACAATTATTCCTGTGTAATTGGCTGACTGAATACAGCGATAACTAAATTTTCTTCATTTTTTTTTCAGTAAGTTATTTATTATGGATGTACTACAGTTCAATATATAATACAGTTAGAGCTGCAGGAGTTGTCGTGCTCATAAGAACGTGATCCACATGCATGTAAGCTATTTAGGAAGGGTGTTAAACAAATATTTTGGAAAAATAAAATCCTACTATACAGTTACGCTGATCCCTGACTTCAAGATAAAACTTTTTCCAAAAAGATTACAAAATTAACACAAAAAGCGTAATAACTTCTTCACCGTTTGTACGATCCGCTTGAAATTTTTCATTGTTATGTATAAAAATATAGAAAACAATCTGAGGTACTTTAAAAATCTTAAAATCCACCCATTCCCTCATTTTTAAGCGATTTTTCTCTATTTTCAGCACCATTTCATTTCCGATAGAAAAAAAAATGACAAAATTACCTATTTCAAGTGAAAAGGACGTCATACAATTGGGATTCAAATTCGTTTAAAATAGTTTTTCCGGATTGCACAGTTTATTATTTATTTATTTTTATTTATTTATTTTTCACAAATAAATCGTCTGAATGGATATTTATTTGAATGGCTGTGTACACAAAACGAAATCTTTCGACTGCGAAAAGTTTCCGCGCGTTTCCAGAAGAGCATGAAATCCGTTTTGGGTATATAATAAAAATTGAATATGAACTTATTTATTTTAGGTGGATGAAAGTTAAATATACTGAATCTAGACATGCTTTCGTCAAATGTTTTTTCTACCGCCCGTTGTAATTGCTTCCACAAAGGCCTTTGATTTCTCGTATTAATATATTTATATTGCCTCGGTCTGAAATTGAAGAGAAATTACCCAAAATATGGCAGAAAGTGCTTGGTTAAAAGTATTTATATTTTATTATACAAAAATTTTTAAATTACCAGAGATGGCTGAAATGAGTCACATATGGCCACCACTTTTTGTCACAATCTTAAATAGTAGACGTCAAAACAAGTTGAGGAGGCAATTACAACGGATGCTAGGAAAAAAACATTTGACGAAAGCATGTCTGCACTCAATATATTTCATCGTTGTCCATCTAAAATAAACAATTTCATATTCAATTTTTATTATAGACCCAAATCCAATTTCATGATCTTCTGGAAACGCGCGGATACTTTTCGCATTCGAAAGATTTGTGTACACAGCTCCTCTTTTATTAATGCTTCAAGCAGACGGTCATTTTAATGAAAAAAAAATTAAACTATGTTATCTAGAAAAGCTATTTTGAACGGATTGGAATCCCAATTATATGACGTCATTTTCACTTGAAACAGCTAATCTTGTCCCGCAAATGATTCACTTTTTATACTCTCGGAAATAAAATAAAGCTGAAAGGAGCGAAAAAGTGCTTAAAAATGAGGAAAAGGGTGGGTTTTCAGATTTTTAAAGCAACGCAGATTGTCTTATATATGATTACGAAAAATTTCAAATGGATCGTACAAACGGTGTAGATGTTATGACGGTTTTTAATCTTTTTGAACTTTTTAATCTTCTTGGAATAATGGCAGTTCCAACTCTCTATCTAAATTAAGAGAGACACAACATTTGAAAAAAGTATGTTTAATAATATTTTTTCAGTAAAACAGTGTAATATTTATATTTTAAAATATTTAACTATACAACTTATTATAACTTTTAATTCAAAAATAATGTATTAGCCCGAATATAACGCGCTGTTTTTAGCCTGATTGTTTTCAGGCTAAAAAAAAAAAAACCTGACAAGAAATGAATTCGAGGCCAAATATAGGATTTTTCTAATTATTTTGATGAAATATTTCGGAGTCGCGTTATATTCTGGCTAATACGGTAGAATGAATGTATAATTTCATTTTACCTGGGAGCAAATTCAATTGCACTAACATTCTTTTATCAAAATGTCATCAATACTGCAGTTTATTTTTGATTAGGCAGCGATTGTAATACGATTTATTCTAACGCATTAAAATGTGTTAGTGCATTTGAAGTTAAGTCATGATTTTACAGATAAAGTGTCCATTTTTCTAGGGCTCTGAAAGCATTAGCATAAGATGGGACAGAAAGAGCATTTGCATCATTATCATCCTATTCACACGTAACTCATCAAAAATAGTTTCAATGTCTTAGTTTACTTGACATGTTTTTATCAACATACCCCCAACATTTGCCTTTATCAAGCACTGTGTCTTTGCGGACGACGGAGAAAAGTACAGGAATTGTGATTTGCGCTGTTAACTTTCGCGAATAACTGAGAGAGACAGTTCAAAGTGCATAGGGGTAGAGTTATATGGGCCCGTGGGGCTCGAGCCCCCCCAATAAATTGTGAATAAGGGCTGAGCCCACCCAATAATTTACCTCTAAATACAGAAAACTAATTTATACTAAAAAAAAAAGTATTTCACGCCATTTACAAACTTAAAAAAAAAAGCCTTTACTTGTACTTTTAAAATTTTTCTTCTTTTGATTTCAATCATGATTTAGTATTCATTGTGACGCCACGTAACACACAATGTTACTATAAGCTGCCCTCGCCAGGCTCTGGTTAATTGAAATCAGATTATGCAATGTAAAGTATGAAATGAAGAAAAGTTCAGATGTGTCTAAAATGCATTATGTCATCGAAAATGTTCCCCCCCCCCCCTCCTTTGGATTTATTACTTTGCTTCTGTTTTTAACTTATAACATGGTAGGAAGATACTAACTTGAATACTTACTTTACATAGGTGTAGAATTCTATGGACCCATAGAGCTTGAGCGCCTTCAATAATTTACAATTATATATAGTAAGTCACAGCTGCCAACTACTACGGAATATAATTAACCACTTTTTGTAAACAGTATATTTTTTAATTATTTTTTTCAAAATAGTTATAAGCTCGCGCGCGCGCAGCACAAAAATTTTGCTATATTTTAAGCCGAAAAATCATGTAGAAAAATTGGTTAGTTATATTCCGTAGTAGTTGGCAGCTATGAGTAAGTTATATGTACGTGAATCAGTGGCGTAGCCAGAAATTTTTCATGGGGGGGTTACGACTTCTGCAACTCACATATATGTATAGGGGTGTATGATAAGGGAGTGAAGAATATACATTTTGTATGGCAAAATTTCCTAATGGGGGGGGGATGACACCCCCCTTGGCTACGCCACCAACGTGAATATATGTGGTTGAGGGGCCCGGACCCCCCAATAATTTTGAAAACTTATGTCAACGCTTATGTCAAAGTGTCGCTTATAAGTGAGAGACTTACATCATTATTTTCGTATTCTTCGCTATGGGACCTTTCAAAATTCGCGTGTAAAAGAGAGACGCGTTTAACCGAGAGACGCATTAGCGAGTCATTGTAATACCTGCAGAAGACTCTATATAAATACTAAAAAAAAGGACATGAGATTATTTCTTCGAACATTTTCATATTTTGTCATTTCTATTTTTTTCTAGTTTGTTGGACAGTATTATTTGACATGAAAGTTTGGGCACATTTATTTCTTGTATGAACTTTTATTTTGCAGCAAAATTGTATAGTTCAATCCTGAATAAATAGCATGTTTGAATCTTGAAAACAGATTTAAAAAAAATTTACTTCCCATAAAAAAATCACTCAACTATTTTTACTGTCAAACTTCGTTTCCCTATGCACTCTTTACTGCAGAAATCAATAAATGAAAGCTCAGTAATGCATGGTGAACAGGTTATCGCACAAATAAAATAATTTCTATGTGTAATAGAGTTAAGTGATTTAATATGTCTTTGGTGTATAATACTAAGAAAAAAATGGGATAAATTAACAAATAGAGTCATAAGGGATTAATGCATTTCAATATATTGACGTCTTTTCGTAACTTTTTTTTCAAAAAGACGTGTGATTTTACTATGGGGCACGACTAAACTGAAAGTGGTTAATTGCTGAGATTAAGAATAGAAGATAATTTGAATATTGGTACTAAGTAAAAAACACTAAAAAAACGGGTGTTAAATGATAAAATAAATAAAAACTTTGTATAAAAAAGCACATTAAATGATACTTACAGAAATATATATATATATCAATTTATGTATGTTTTTTATACAAAGATTCTATTTATTTTATTGGTACTAAGTATTAATGCACACATACAAAAATGCGTTAAGACTGGAACTTTTTTGAATTACTTCGAATATGCAGCTTGACATAGATTTATTAAGTTATAAAAAGTATAGAAAATACAGGATTTAAGAAGTACATTAAAGAATAAGAAAAATAATAAACTGAACACTTGAATAATTTAAAAAAAAAAAGCACTGAAGTGCTATGTATTAAAAGCGTTTCATAATCCATGCGTCGTCCCCATTTTCCTTCCTTAATCCATTAAGTTGGAAAGTGTATCATTATTGATGAACGTGCCGTATTTTTCTTCTTTGTTCCATGAAACACTTCTTTCGAATCGAAATTCATATTAAAATATCGCCACTAACAGTGTTTTACAGTCTTCTTCAGGAATACTGTTCTATATTTCTCCTTTGTAATAAACTTCAGGGTTCGTTAGTTTCTCGCTAAGTATAGAAGATATCGCCAAGCTAGTTTCAAATTGGGGATTTATTTTCTGGCACCAAACTTGGAGATTAATCACCAAAGAATGAAAATTTTGGCGACTTTCAGCATTTTATTCTCTTCCACCACCTGCATCGCACTCTCTGGCAACCCTATTGAAAAATGCAACGAAATCATGTCAACGCAAATCGATCTGCAAATATATATACGGCTAATGTCCGCCATTAAAAAAAAAAAAAAAGAAAAAAAAGTTACATATTTTCCTTTTCAGTGCCTATGACATTTTCTTAAGTAAAATAAGATATCAAACATACATAAAACAATCACAATTAATGAAAACTTGAATACAGAATAATATAATAAGATCAGAAAAAAACTTTAGTAGTTGCTCCTCATGATGCTACACATCTTCAGTGTCTAGGAACAACAGTTTTCTTATAATTAAAATTTCAAATCAGGAAGGTTTCACGTGGACCTCCTGTAAATACTGTCTTAAAATTCTGTTAATGCAGTGAAACTCTGATTTAGACTCTTTCAAAGGAATGAGAAGAAATGACGTTATAAGCAAGAAAACGCTAATTTGGGGTTGCAGAAACACGAAGTGCTGACAATTTAGTTTGCACACCACTTATTTATTCTTATTCATGTAGACGCCAGTTTTCAAAATTATTTTTTAAAGAAATCGGTTATTTAATTTGTGCTTCATTATCTGCATTGCAAATTTCCTTCTCAATACATATAAGTTAAAAAAAAAAAAACCAACACACCACACAAAAAAAAAAAAAAAAAAAAAAACAGTCAGTCGTAGGACTTCACGTCTGAAGTGAAAACTTTGTGCTTTGTGTCAAGCTTTCGAAACTTTATGCAGTTAAACAAGTTTTAACATATTATTGTATTTTTTATTAACAAAAAATAAACATATATGAACGTTTATTCATATGTTCATACATTTGAAATTCTTTGTAAAAAAAAAAAGTTTTAAATGTTTTTTTTTTTTTTTTTTTAAGGCTGTTAGGGCATCGCCGCACATTTATTTATGATATTTTCACATCGCATATTTTTGAACTTTCGTACACATTCTAACACAGTTTTCACTGGGTTATCATTGGAAATTTTTGTTTTATTTTAAAAATTAATTACAGTTCAAATTTCGCGCTCGATTTGTGTGCACATTTAAAATTTAAAAAGAGAGAGGGAGTGCGCTCTCAGGCCGCAATGTGACACGGCTGGTATATGCATACGGTATACATAAGCGAAAAAGTCTGCACTTTTTTATATTTTGAAAGTGTACACTTGTAATGCACATTATATGCAGTTTTTATGCATTCTAAAACAAAAATTTACGCATTTTGAAACGATTTTCAGAAAAATCTCAAAATGTAATCAATTTTTTTTGTTAAAAATCTGACGCCTATAACTTAAGTTGAGTGATCGCCTATATCATATCACAAAATTTCATTTCTTTCGCTTTAGTCATTATTACGTGATGTGCTAACAAAAATTTACGCAGTTTGAAACAATTTTCAGAAAATCTCAAAGTCTAATGATTTTTTTAAAAAATCCGATGCCTATAGTTTAAGTTGAGTGACCACCTATCATATCACCAAATCTCACTTCATTCGCTTCAGTCAGTTTTGCATGATGTGCGAATAAATAAAAAGCGTCACTGACAGAACGACAGACAGACAGATTTTCTGTTTCAGTTTACTTTTTTTTTTTACGGTCGTACTGGGGTCCCAAGCACTTAAATCGGAAAAGAAATCGCAAAAATTCTTAATACCAAGCCGTGTACAGGCAAAGTCTAATATTATTTATTTAGATACATAAAAGTTCCCATTCTGAAAGAACAACAATCATTTCAAATTTATGTCATGTCATCCCGAATCGTCGATACCAGTCGCGGAAGCTAGCAGGATGCAGTTAAAAGTAACTTGAAGTTTTTACGTATGATAACAGGTGGCAGCACTAAAATTCAAAGAAAGGAGCCTGAAATCTCAGCAGGCAGGAGAAAACGTAGTTATGACATCACAATCCACTTTTCCCCCATATGTATAGCTGAGCGTGATGGTCACGCGAATGTAGTGCTTTTTCTCCATCCCAAAAGTGTCCAACGAGCCTAACATTTTCATTACAAAAAAATTTGGCCTTCTCAACATGAAAGGAACGTTTACATTAGTTTTACAGCTGCTATGAATGGATTGGGGAATTACTATATGTGTACATCCTCATTGCCGTATCGATTCTCATACTTGCTATCTGATTTGCCGAAAAAAGCTTTAAGTGCGGGAGATGAAACGTTATTACCGAAACTTTTTAACATTATCAGCATAGGAAGTACTTGGGACCAATGGAAAATGGCGTTGCAGGCTGGATAATGTTAAATGCAGTTAGCATTCCACTATATTGATCATTTATCAAGAGAATGAAAATTTATTTTTAAAAAAAATTCACACAGTAAATAATAAGAATCCGACTATACAATTACGCTAATCCCCGACTCATCCCGGTTACGCTGATACTGATTCACTGATTCTGTAACAATTCCGGTTCGACCAATCTAAAATAAAACTTTTACCACCATCACTCGAAAAAGGTAAAAAAGTTAGACCCAAAAAGCGTAATCACGTCCACTTGAAAATTTTCAAATTATGTATAAGAAAATAGACAATTTTTCAGGCGATATTTCGCTATTTTTAGCTTTATTTTATTTTCAAAAGTGAAAAAAGTCAATCATTTATGTGACAAAATTAGGTGTCGCAAGTGACAATGACGTCATACTGAAGTCATGGTTACCAGGCTTCGAAGGGTAAATTACGCGATTCCGATTCGTTTAAAATAGTTTGTCTAGATCTAACCTTTTGTTTTTTTTTCACAAACAAAATAATTTCCTCGTCATGGAACGTTGATATAAGAGGGGATTTTCTCAGCGAAACGAAATCTCGCAAACGTTTCGAGTAATAAAAATTAAATATGAAGTTATTTATTTTAAGTGGGCAAAGATTAAACATACGGAGTTTAGAGACATATTTTTGTCAAATCTTTTTTATAGCTGCCGTTTGTAATTTGCCTCCACACACAACAGGCTTTATTTTTATGTATTAAAAAAAAATCGCATTCTACATAAAGTCAGAAATGAGTTATCCGAGAACACATTTCAGCTGATTAGAAAACATTAGCGACCGAAGTTCACTGGCTGATAACCGGGCAAAAATATCCAGTTCATTTTCTTAATTGAGAGACAATTCCCTCCCCCCCGAACTGAAAAGAAAAGAGATTCGGACGATTATGTTACTCTTCTTCGGAGAAAAACAGCTTTTGGCGACAACGTCACTTACTTTAATTATTCATTTTCCGGATATCGCCCGTATTGATTTCCGCGATTCGCTCGAATGAATCAATAGCGGACTCTGGGAAAGCCGTTTCTGTTCTAACGCCATGTATATATTTGTCTTGAGGAGTAGCTTTTCAACTGCATTCATAATTGACTCCGGAGAGCTCTTTGTTTTAGTTCTTTTTTTTTTCTCTTTTCTTTTCTTTACCCAGAAATGCATTGCTGAGACATAAATAGTTTACTGAGAGATAGAAATGTCGAAACATGAACTTATTAGTGCAGGTTCTTTTTCGTTTTCTATACAGGGTGTATAAAATCCTAAAACTATTTGTACACGGTGAACCCAAAACGATGATAACCGGCTTTAACCCTTTGAGGCACAACCCTTTCCCAATGCTGAAAAAAAAGGGCAGCCGTTGCCATCGCTCGACTTAACTACCAGCAAGATGGCGGACGATCGAAACGTTCATCGCGTGCCACAGATCTAGAGACCCATTTTTTGACGCAGCTGGCTGTGCCCGGCACAGCCAGCTGTTGTCAAAAAAGGGTCTCGTCCGCCATCTTGCTGGTAGTTAAGTCGAGCGACGGCAACGGCTGCTCTTTTTTTCAGCATGGGGCAATCTATCCAGCTGTTCTCGAATTCTTCCATTTTTCAGCAGATGTCAGTGCTGTTAAAAAGAATCGTGACAATTTTTTTTTACGGGAAATGACGTGCTTATAAAGTAAATCATTCTCTCCGAGCTATGTCACTCGCAACTATTTTTATAGAAATCAAATCTATTCTTCGTGACTGGCAACATTCAAAACGTCAGAGTTTGGTGTTCCCAGAGCGGGAACACTGCGCGTTAATGAGTTAACGCGAAAAAATAAAATTCTAACAACCAAACAATGATTGTCTACAGTTCTATTATATCGAAGATGTCCATAGACATTAATGCATTGAAATTGTTTTGGGTGGTCCTGTAAATAAACTCTGCAGTAGATTACAAAAATGTTCAAAATAAGGTCGGAAATAAGACTCCGCTAAGAAACAATTCTCGTTCATTTCCAAAAAGCGACACTTTATAAATTTGTATTCGACCCCCGGACGAAAACATTCCCAATTAGTGAAATGTGCCCTATGCACTAGCGAGTTGATTTACCAAATTTGAGCCTTTCATCCTACAACGTCGCAAAGATATCTTTAAAAAACGATGATCGGGGATATACATGATTTTGAATTTACTGTTTATATTGCTAGCGTGGAAAAAAAGATTTTATTTCGTAATTTCTGTCCCACCCCTGAAATGCGATCATTCGACGTGATTTTTTTCCCCTTCGAGAGCCGTGGAAAAGTGGTTTAGGTCAGCGTTATATATATTGTTGCAGATTACTCTGCTAATTTCTTGGGTTCCAAAGAAATTAGTCCTTCTAAAGTCCAGTGCTGTAGAAAGTTCTGGAAAAGAGTCCACTCGTCAGGATGGAACACACACTTTATTGCTTCTAGAACTTTCGATCTGTCGATCAATAAGCTGTACAAAATTCACAGGCACTAACGACCAGTAGCTCGTTTACAATAGTCAACTCAGTACCGAAGCTTTTACAAATGCTGTAATTCACACCCAAATTAAAACACTTCCACAGGCAAAATTCAGTGGAAATATACCAGGGATAACATTGTTGTGACTTGAGGGATAACTCCCTCAAGTCTCAACAATGAAGAATTTACACAGAGCACTTTAAAAACAGCTTCGAAAACGCACGCGGAAACACTGCTTCTATCACACAGTTCACAGAGCAAAGCGCCGTACTCCTCGGATGCTCGATTCACACACTACGAGAGCTCAACTCACTCTGAAATGGGGCCTCTGAATGCTTGTATTTATAGGTGACGCAGAAGTTACAAGAAGCTCCTAGAAGAATGTATTTCTCGAAGATTCCACATAAAGCGGGAATTTTGATTACGTCACAGAAGAGAAATATTAGCCTGAAAAGGCAATGTTGATTTTAATGCTGAAAAGGCAACTTTACAAGCTCCATAGGGAAAATCGCGCCAAATGACCAAAATGTCGCCAAGATTGGCGACTTTTGGCAAAATATCGCCAAATTTGGCGCCAGAAATAACTCCCCAGGAGTGAAGTTACCGACGGCGACGGCCTAGGACCATTATTTCTCGATATTTCTAGAACCGCCATAGGAAAACAATGGGGAAACCAAAACCTCCGTATCTCCGGTTCTAGTGGGACCGATTTTGATGCACCAAAAAGCAAAATTTAACTATTTGAAGCGTAGAACTCGAATTTTGAACTATTTTAGACCCAGAACAGCGGGTTGCTCTGAATATTCGTAACAATATTTTCATATCTCTGACACTTTTCAAGGTATAATTCTGAAATTTTGTATGTCACCTCATGAGTGTATGGGGGCACATTCTATTAATTGGGGATTATTTTGTACGGGGGTCGTATACAAATTTAGGAAGTGAAACTTTTTGTAAATGATAGCAAGATTAATTTTTCCTTAACGGTGTCTTATTTCCGACTTTATTTTGAAAATTTTCTCAATTTACACTTCTGTAACTGCTGCACCGATAAAATATGCACCGATTACTATGAAATTTACGGGTGATACTATACAAATTTCGACACGAAATTTATGCCTGCTATCATATAATTTAAATACGAGAATCTACTTATATGATGCGGTATCAATATCGACGATATTTCCACCCTGCGAAAGACAACAGCTAGGTGTAAACATGAGTGCCATAACAATAACGCATGCGCAAAAATCCAAACTAACAGTTCAATGACGTCCAATGGAGCCAGTATATGCCACGCACTAGCTAGATAACAAAATAACGATAATGGATACACAAAAATGCAAGATCTTTTACGGACTTTTTCAGAGCTGTAAAATATCGAATTGACAATACTCGGCGCATTCATCGCCCATCTAAAAAATGTCACCATGCATTGGGCTGAAGCGAATTTTAGCCATCTGCTGTTTGAACATCGGCTTTTATGATGACATACAAAAATGTGTAGCAACGCTAAACTAAATTTAATGTCATCAAACTAAATTTAATGTCAAATACTCTTAAAACAAAGAATCCTTATTTCAGTCAAATGAGCTCGTATGGGGCGGCTTCGCCGCCCGCTTAGGCGGCTAGTTATATAAGTTCCTTTTTTTTATACCATCTACGCACAAAGAAATTCCCAATTAATAAAATAAGTACCATACATTAATTAGCGGATGCGCAAAGTATTTCATGGGCTGTACACAAACTGCGCAAATAATCCCACAAATCCATAATACTTTTGCTGTCATTGTTACTAAGTAGCCCCATGCCAAATTCTTAACTTATATTTCTTACTAAACTCGCTGTTTAAACAAATATCTGAGCCTTTTCATGATGAAAGGTTGAAATTTTATGCATCTTTCTAATTAATGTATGGAGCGCATTTTCCAAGATAGAAATTTTTTCGCGGGCCATAAAAAATTTTAAATTTTTATTTAGATTTCATCTCCGGAAAATTTTGATTCGAGTGCTCTTAGACATATGCAGACCGAAGATTCCTCTTCTTGTTCTTCTCCTCACCCGTATCGCGTTGTCATGGGTCGTTCACAAAGCTGTTTTTTGTGCATGCATAACACGATCGTTCTTTGTGATACATGTACCGTTCCAAAGCTCGTTAGGATCTTCGCGTGCACTGAACATTATGCTACGAAGATCAAGGGTCGTTCTCATTCGTAAATTTCGAGTTTCTGCCCCTAAAATCGCAATCTTGAGAGCTGCCTTGCAACCACTCTCAGAATTCTGAGCTCATACCTCTGAATAAATATATCCGAAATAAATCTGAATAATATATCTGAATAAATATATTAAACGAAACGGCTGCTAGAGGTCCATATATCGGAATAGTTTTTTTGTGACTACCCTGTCATAAAAACTATCCCGATATATAGCCCTTTAGCGACCTTGACTTGATGCATGAACATGAAACATGCAAAAAAAAAAAAAAAGTAGAAAGTTATAAATAATTATGTAAATACTAAGCAATATAAGAAAGAATATCACAAAGGTATATGCAAAATCTTAGAATGTAATAATGTTTCATAATTTTTAATTGCTTTACAAGTGCTTTTTACTTTCCGAACATGTACCATGTAAGGAAAGTATTGTAATCATGAAAAAATTCGAATTCGAGATTTTGGTGTTTTTACACGTTGGGAGAGTTTCTGCACATTTGCGCTATTTTGACTGATGACCAATTGTAGCTTTTTTACGAATGTGTAATGTATGTAGATGTCTATGTAGTGTGTGATGTATGTAGTCGTTTTGTGGTGGTACTGAGAGTGACACACGATAGCTCCTAAACGAGGCATTCGATTGAGCTACAAATTGGGTATATATGTTATTAAACCACCGTCGCAAGACCGTATTGATTTCGAGTGTGTATAGGACTTATAGTTTTTAAAGCTTACATTTTTCTCTTGGCCTATTACGGCATGAACGTACTTCTAAGCATTTCCTCTTATCAGCTGCTTTGAAATAAATAACAGTGACGCTGGCTAAAGAATAATCATAACACCTCTTCGCTCGCATATGTTTTCTCTGCTCCGCTGAAACAGATGTGTTTGCGGTTTTCCTCTGCTGTGCAAGAAGCATATTGCTCGAAAACACCTGCTAAATTGTTCAGAAAGTTCGGCTCTTTCTATAGACACATGTTTAACGGTTTTTCTTAGCAGTTGGAGAGTAATTTTGGTGGGCAAGCCACTCACTTCATGTGAGAGGCTTTGCCACCACGACGCGTTGCACGGATTAGCATTTATGCCGATCACTTTATGGTGACGGAGGCGTTCACCCACCGAGTACCAGGCGCTTTAATATGATCGCCGTGATGTTTTTGTCACCCAAGTTTACTTTGAATGCAATGTATTGTAGAGTTTTAAATGTATAATCCTGCGTTTGGAAATTAGTGACTGTTCTAGCGAGAAAATAAAGCATATGTTTCAAGTTTAAAAGTGTTGATGATCTATTAAGAATGTTCTTAAAATGCTTGGTAAATCTTAATTGTAAGTGTTCGGAAAGTCGAGTGGAGTCACTCCAGATTTTTAAAATTATTTTCATGATTGATCTGGACTTCTTGCCATTTCATCGTCGTCCTGAGCTGTTTGCAGCCATTTTTCATAACGTCTCGGACCCCATTAATGGTTGTGCTGGCTACAGTTTGCGAACCTAAGTTTTGACTGATGCCACAAAATGTTGTAGCTTTTCTTACGTAACTGTGTAATTTATTGTAGATGTCTATTATCAATGTGTAAAGAATTAAATTCCTAGCTCAGTCTTTTCGGCGGCGCACCCTTTATAATTAAACCAGCACATCAAACACAGACTAATGGGTTTACCATTTTCTTTTACACCGATTAACTGTCACTAACTTACCAACATTGCAAGGCTTATCAAATAAAACTGTTTTTTTAATGACTATGTCATTTTATGTCTCACCCCCTTTAATGAAAATTGTCCGAAAAATATGTCACAAAAAGGCGACATAAAAATGCGACATAATTTTACATGTATTTAAATACTATTAGTTCGCAACAGCTTTAATCTATTGTTACAATATTCCGTAAGCTATAGAATATGCATCACATGAATTTTTTACATATATTTAAATACTATTCGTTCACAACAGCTTTAAGCTATTGTTACACTATTCCGTAAGCTGTAGAATAGGCATCCCATGTATTTTTCTATAACTAGGGTACAATCCTAAAAATTTCAAAATGGGGTTACCAGGCAAAATACAGAGATGAGAGATAAAATGACATAGCCAATTAATATCGTTTTAATATGGCAATCATGAAACTAAAAAATTAGGAGGTTCAGGGGGGTCTCCCTCTGACGAGGCTCGAACAGCCGAGTTTTTTTTTTTTTCTTTCTTTTTTTTTTTTCTTAATTTTAAACCCATTTTAGTATAAGGTTATGAAACCAAATGGGGGTTCCAGTAAAATCATACATTTGAAAATTTCAAACAATGACATTTTTAGTACCTCCATACTACTGAAGTACTTCATAATAAACACATATGAATCGACATCAAGTACTTCAAATGAAAAAGAATTGACTAGTTTAAGATAATAGAGGTTTTCCCCGTAAACTTAGCAAGGACGGATTAAAGGGGAAGGCGGAATGGGTGACAGCCCCCCCCCCCTCAGAGAAAAAAGAAATCAATGTAAAAGATCTTATTTTACTTTAAAAAAAAATGCATGTGTATGTGAATCTTCCCAGTAACCGCTCCTACCGTCAGGATAAACGTCCCCACCCACAAAATTGCATTAATCCGTCGCTGAGGCTTAGTCCTCGCAATATAATAAAATCTGAGTGACTCCACTCGACTTTCCGAAGACTAGATCTTTACCAAGCGCTTAAGTTGTTTAGGCGCTAGTGCATTTAAAATGATTTGAATGCATGAGCCGCAATGTAGAAGAATATTTCTTGTAGCTCTATAAAATTTATGCATTATGTACGACAATGGCCCTATAATATAAGAGTGGATCAAATGAAAACGGAACAGTTATTATAATTTGGTGTGCGTGTGTGTAAAAAACTGTGTTTAGAGATAGAGTGGGAGATGAAGGAAGAGAAACCTTATTGAAGAATCGACTTGCCCCCTTTTTAAGAGCGCCCAACCACGTGATATGTTTTGGTGGTCAGCCAGGTGTGTTGCCCGTCGAGAGGGCCAAAATCATATTGATGTCTTTTCCTTTGTTTTCTGGACCGTCGTCAACAATTGACAGTGTTGACTATAATCGCTTTTCTCTAAGCTTATTATGAGTATTGCACTACGCTTGCATGTGCTGCAATCAAAGTCATGCTAAATGTTGGCTTTTCCTAAAAACTTATTTATTTAGTTTATTTAATGCAAAAAAAAAAAAAAAAAAAATGTGTAAAACCTTAAAATGAGTACATATGTTTCACGTACACTTATTTTCATACAATTTTCGTGAATAAAAAGATAGGCATTTTTATGACCGCTTTCTTGAAAATTAAAGGGATTAAAAAAACCAAAGTTCAAAATTTTGATTAGGGTGTTTTTTAAAGGGTGTGCGACGTGCATAGTTGCAAACGCGTTTGATTTTGAGAGGGTTGCCGAAACTAAATACACATGGGTAATAGTAATAATTTAAGGTTTTATGAAATTTTGCATCAACATTCTACGACCAGTAGATTCTGAGATATGCGAGTTTAATGAATTTCGGCCCATAGAGCGTAATGTATTTCGAATCTTTTGGGCGGTTCTGTAGAGACGCTATCCAGTCGAATGGAACCGAAAGGGGAGGTGCACAACTAGATGTTACAAAAATCCTAAATATAAAGTTTCGACATTCTACGCCGAATAGTTTTTGAGATATGCGAGTTTAATGAATTTCGGCCCATAGAACGTAATGTATTTAGAATCTTTTGCGCGGCCCTGTAGATAAAGTATCCAGTCGAATGGAACCGAAAGGGGAGCTGCACAACTAGATGTTAGAAGAATCCTAAATGTAAAGTTTAAATATTCTACGACAAATAGTTTTTGAGATATGCGAGTTACATACATACATACGTACACACGTACGTACAGACGGCATGGAAAAACTGGTCAAAATAGACTCTCCGCGGGTCAAAAGAGTTGCAGACGCGTTTATACGATCGTGCATGCTAGCTTACGATGAGATGCATCGAAAAAATTCTTAAGAGTAAATTTAGAGGTAGTCAAAATCGGTTGTTTCGTCGAAATTTGGCCCAAGAAATTTTCCGGGATCACATTACTTCCTTTGCTCTGTACAAGGAAGTAAATATTGCTTGATAGTACACTAAAGATACTGTCTGTCGGGATTGCTTTGTAAACCCTTCTGAAAACTTCTGACAGCACCAATGTCGTTAGCATTACTAAAAAATTACCCAAGAATTATTCTTTCGCATTATTTTTGTTCATCGAAAATATTTCATCGCGTTACATTATGATGCATTTATAAAAGCATTTTCGGCTGCTAAAGCTAGGAAGGGACATTGCTAAATGAGGAACACAGATTATTTTAATGAATGTAACAATTTTTAGTGATGTTTGGCCTACTTTACTATCAATTCATAGTTATATTGACGTATCTTTTCGAGAAAAGTAAATACCGTAAGTTTAAATTTTTGAATATTTTAGTACTTTTTCAAATATGAAGAAAGGTGGTGGGGCAGTAATATAGCATAACTTCACTTTAACATAGTACAGTACCTGTTATAAGAGACCCAAGAGGCAAATATATACAGGGCTATTGGTGTGGTAACTCGACGGATTCCTGTTAAGGGAACCACCTGTGAAGGTGGCCAAAAAGCTACAATTTTTATCCCCATATGTATGGCCGAAAATCAATAGTTTTTGAAATAGTGGAATTTTAAACTTTTTTCTTGAATAATCCAAAATTGGGCATTCTAGTGCAAATTAAAAAAAAATCTACTCATTAAATGGGTTTCATTTGAATTTATTTTTATATCTGAAACTCTATCAAAGCTAACGTAATTATAAAAGTGCAAAACTACTTTAAAATTTAAATTCACCAGCTTACACGTATTTTTTAAAATTTCAATTCACACGTTTCCTTTCAAAAGATCTTTTTTTCCCCCAAAAAGAACATGACAGTAAGCGTACAAATTACAGATAAAATTTCTACCCTTAATCAGCTATCCAAAATCGTATTAATGACCATCTGAAGACATGTAATGCGTAAAAAGGTCAGTTTTACTTAGCGCGTGTAAAAACGCCAAAGGATGCACGCCCGTTCATTCTCTAGGATCATGCGTCAACCGATCAAGATATCACCGATTTTTTAATTTATTTTCGTAGCTGGTACTCCAACTAAGTTAACGTAATCCAGAGAAAATACAAAAATATTTCAACATTTTAATTCCCGCGCGCGCTTGCTTCACATGTATTTTTTTCATTTATTTACATTTTCCTTTCAAAAAATGGGGTTTATCTCAAAAACTTTTATTGCAGCAAGCGTACGCATTAGAAATAAAATTCGTCCCATTAATTAGCTATCCAAAAACGAATTAATGTCCATCTAAAGACATGCAATTCGTAAAGAAGGGTGAGTTTTATTTAGCGCAGGTAAACGAAATTTTTCATACTCGTCGGTCACTTTCATTGATTTCCGATTGTTAAGGGAATTTTTCCAAGAAAGAAATGGCTGAACTGGAGGCCAACAGAAATATTATCAATCACAAAAACTGTTCGCTATAACTAGGCTTTGCTCGGTAAGAGCGACTTATGTTCCCATAGAATTAGCATTGTGCCCAACCCAAGTATTACCGATTTTCTCGTTAAACCCGGGCTCGCTATAAAAGAGTTCGGCTGCAATACAAAATTCGGCTTGAATGTGAGTTTTTTTTTTTTTTTTTTTTTTTTTTTTTTTTTTTTTTTTAACTTGGGAGACTAGATTAGACAGCATCTCCTCCCAAAATTCGTAATCTGTGGGGGTGCGGGTGAGGGGTCAAAACATTTACATTTTTTATTTTTCACGTACCTCTTCTCTCAAAAGAAAAAAAAAATAATATAAATTAAAGATATCCATGAAAATCTTTCTGTAAAATAATACAACACTCGCAAATACTGAAAAATCAATTTCAAGCTTCCATCTCAGAAAAAAAATGAAGGACGAAAGAAAAAAATCTATTAAATTCTAATTTAAAATTTAAAAATATTATGGTTAGGCGCAGTTTGTTCTTAATTATAAACTTATTAAAAACAAGCTGATTTTTAAAAAAAAATTAATGTTAAAATCGATAACACTTTCCTGTACACCTAATATTTAAAACGTAAATTTCAAAGTCTTTGAATTCAGTAAATTTCAAAGTCTTCATTAATTGAAGGGTAAAAATGCAAAACTCCCACTGTCCACTTAGAAAGATTGTTTATGGTGCTTAGAAAAATGCAAAAAATACTTAACGACAAATGTTATATATATTTCAGTTTTGTAAAAGTAAAGAATGTGAGTTCTGCATCTAGGAGTTCGGCATCCTTTGATTCTTTTTAAACTGTTTACAGTTTTAAATGCCTTCTTACAGTTATAAGTGTTAAACAATTCTTTTTTGGGATATTTAACGGAAAATCATTTTTGTATATTTTTAAAAATCAAAACATGTGGATTTAACTTATCAAAAATTTTGGATGCATTTCACTTTAAAAAAAAAAAAAAGTTCTTTATTAGTGAAAAAGAATCCCCCATTTCTACATTACATATGTATCTAAAGTTTATTGCAATATTTGGAATGTATACTAAAAATGCTTATTTGTAACAAAGATATTTTCATTTTTCTCATAAATGTATAAATACACTTTATAATATATATTAGTACCATAATAATTTAGTATTGTTGTTGTTGATGCCCTCTGGCACGGCGTGGCGGTGCCAGATCCTCCATATAGTCAGGCGATGGGCGGAAGGGGCGGCTTCCATTTTAATGAGCTCCAGTGGGAGGAAGTCCGACTCAGCTGGGGTCCCCTAATTTTGAACCAATTCCAGAGGAGGGACCAACCCCCTGAAAACTGGCACCCTCAGAGGTATCGTTTAACAAATTGGAGGACATTGGAGTCTAGACGGATTTTACGTGCACTAGCTCCCATGAGCGTACACGGTCCCACAGCAGTCGAGCCCAGAAAAAGTTGACCCTCCCAAGCACTGGTCAAGTCGCATGCTGCTTCACTTGCCGTGTTCTTATGGGAACGGAGTTTAGCGCGCAGACCACTGCGGGACATAATTTAGTACTAAAATGTATTAGTAACACACTTAAGTATTTGTTTTTGAAAGTTTATGCATTAGGGGAGAATCATTTTCAATATTTTCGTATGGCTATTTAATCTGACTATTTGATCAAGGTTTCTTTACTAATCAAATAAAATTTTAAATATGCTACCACCCCTATTATAAAAGAAACGTTATGAGTTAATTCGCATTAGAAGAATGCTTAAAAAGTGAAACATGTATTTTAAAACTCTTATTTATCGTTGCCGAACACTAAAATCTTCTTATGAGCAATTAATATCACATACGTAATAGGTACATTTTATTTATCTTTCTGAAACTGATATTCTGTAAAGACATATTTCTCTCATGTCACGTTATTTTAACTACATTTGGTAATTAGTTAAGTCAAAATTTCTACACAAAGCTTAATGGAATGAAAATATCTTGTAGATAAATTTATAAATAAATATAAATCATATAAGCTCATAATTTCATGTGTTTCTTTTTGGAAATTATTTGAAACCCTAAGCTGATGCATTTTGAATACATCAGTATAAGATAATCCTTAATAAAAATAGTGTTGTTGTCTATAGGTTTCAATTTTCTTTGAATTAAGCATTTTTCTCTTTAAAAAGTCTAATAAATTAGCGTACATTAGGAACATGGTATTGCTCGGAAGACGAAATTTTAATAGTGTATACATTGTTTAAATATTTGAAACAGCTTTATAAAATTATAGATCGGTGTAGCATTTTAGTCGCGTACTCTCAATGATTAGAAAGTTGTGAAAGTTACTTTAAAATTAAAAAACAAAAAGCAATCCTTTTAAAATGTAATTGCTTTCACAGAAAAATCCGTTAAATTTAGCAGAGATATGATAAATTATATTCAAAAACATCAATGCTCTACTTACTGATTAAGAAAAAATTGACATCCTAAGGATTAAAAGGAATAATAAACAATGATTAGGTTTTATTTAAAACTCTGTTAATAATGATTAAAATATTATTTATTTTTAATCCGTGAATAATGATTAAAATTCTATTATTAAAAGTAAAGTTGCAATTCTGAGGGAAAAAAAAAAGCATTATTAAATAGTTCGTACAATACTTTTCCCCCTTAACTCTACTACATAAATATTTCTTTATTTATTTCGTAAAATTAAAATTATTTTTGTGTGTTTTAGAGAGATATTCGGTTGTTCGATAGTCACCTGTGTAGGGACACACAGTGTATGTGCTAAATATGCAGAGATGAATTCGCAGCCAGTGCGCCGAATTCCTGAAGGAGAATGAATTCCATCCATGTTTTTTAGGTATCCAGCATTCGGATACCAACCGGCAGGTGGCGCACCTTGTCCCCCTATTGTCACATTTGATCTCCCCAGTCACTGAGGGTAGTATCACCACACCGCTGCAACTACTCTCCCACAGGCTCACGAAAGAGAACGAAAATTTTGGCTTATTTCTCTCCGAAAGGACCCGAAAACACCCGAAATCGTCGCAGGTTCCCTCCGACCTCGGAATCCACCAGGTAAGGATCCTTTTTAGCTCGCCACTTTGCATGTAAACTTCGAGAAAAATTTGTTAGAAATTGGGTGTCTCCGATACGGAAGAGTAGCATCTCTTCCCGAGATTGTGTGCGAGACTCCCCTAATTTGAGACATGGATCACTCTCGGGTTGCCATAACGACGGGGTCTTTCGCCCTGTAGTCTTCTGCATTCAATGGCGGACATGGGAGGGAGTAGTTGAGAGAGACTACTCCCTTTGTAGCCATCTGGATTCAGCTACGCTTTTTTCACAGAGGAGAGGATTTCTAGTTTGATCCAAGTCCACCTCGAGAAAAGGAGGATGATAATAATTTTTAAAAAGCTTAATCTATTTAAAACTGATAAATTATAGCAAGAACTTTAAAAAAAAGAATTAGAATGTATAGAGAAATTTAATTAGTCTCTTAAAGATCAATACATTTTAGTTTAAAGAATTAAAGAGAAAAAGATATATTAAAGTTAATTCTTTTAAATTGAACAATTTTTACAAATTTCTAAAACCTACGAATAGGACCTCAATACGAAAAGCTACTCTACCTTACTACTCTACCTTCGCGAAACTTTAGGGTTAACAACAACCCAATTTTTGTAATTGATAATTCTATCTCGATAGAATTTTGATGAAATATGAAAAAAAAAAAACTGAAATCAATATGAAAAGCAGATTAATAGGACCTCAATATGAAAAGCAGCTATGTGAAAAATCTAACACCCTATTTTTAAAAGAAAGCTTTTTTCTTTTAAAATATAGTATAATTTTTGAAATATTCTTCGCGAAACTTAATGGAATGAACAATTACAAAGAGTGAAATTGTTTCGTTATACGTAGTAATGTAACAATGCAGATGTGAAAAAGTAACACTACTTTAGGGTTAACAAAAACCCAATTTTTGTAATTGATAATTCTATCTCGATAGAATTTTGATCAAATATGGAAAAAAAAAAAAAAAAAAAAAAAAAAAAACTGAAATCAATAGGAAAAGCAGATTAATAGGACCTCAATATGAAAAGCAGCTATATAATTGTGAAAAAGCTAACACCCAATTTTTAAAAGGAAGCTTTTTTTCTTTTAAAATATAGTATAATTTTTAAATGTTCTTCACAAAGCTTAATGGAATGAAAAATGACAAAGAGTGAAAATATTTCGTTATAGGTAATAATGTAACAATGCAGGTGTGAAAAAGTAACACCACTTTAGGGTTAACAACAACCCAATTCTTGTAATTGATAATTCTATCTTGATAGAATTTTGATCAAACATGAAAAAAATGAAAACTGAAATCAAAATGCGATCCTTTAAACATATTTGTTTTTAAATATCAGCACGAATACTTACACAGAATAAATTTTAATAACTTATTTTAAATTTAGAAATACACATTAAAATTTAAAATTCATTGGAAGAATAAATACCAAAAATGTTTTAAAATTTCACTCTGAAAATTACTAAAAAGGTTATTTTTTAAATGAAAGTACATTAACTTAATATAAAACAAACTAAAAATATTTAAACTTATTAATTTAAATATTTTTATATAATAAGAAAGATATTTTTAAAAACTTTTCAAATAGATGAATATTGTTTTGACAAAGTTGTTTTTTTAAACTAAAAAGGAAATGCACAAAATTCTAAATTATTGATTTTTTTTTTCTTTCCTTGTTTTCATGAGGCATCACTTCGCACGAACTAAAAAGAAAACGCAAAAAATTCTAAATTAATGATTTTTTCCCCTTTGATTTAATAAGGCATCATTTCTTTACTTTGCATGCACTTATATTATGCATTTTTAGTATCTTTTCCTGAGGCAAAACAATATTTTTTATTAGAAGTCATAAAATATTTTTTTAAGTTAGTATATAATATATTTTTTAGCGAACGCAATGCATTTCTAAATAATTGCAATATAAATTCTTTATAAATATTTAACCTGTAAGTACGCATGTAGACTTTTTTTTCTAGGGGGATGTGAAAATATTTAAAATAATTACTTAGATAAGAAGAAACAATTAACTTTGATTAACAATTTGAAACTACGTCTTTTATTCCATTTTAGTTCAATCAGTTTATTAATATGAGTTTGTTTATTACCAAAGATATGCTAATTATTCTTTATTCAAGTTACCTAGAAACACTACTTTCGGTGCTAAAGTGTAACTATTTCGTCTTTGATTGTAATTAAAATGTTGTGAATAGAACTAACTATTACAGGAGACAAGGTAACTTCGTTGATAAAAGTAAACTAAAAAAGTGACGTGTGGTAGAAATATGTAAGTGTGAACATCGTTTGAATTTTGTCTGTGCACTACAGTTTTTTTTTTTTTTTTTTTTTTTTTTTTTTTGTAATTTCTTTTACTATATGCATGAAATTGTTTTTATTTTTGATTTACAGAAAATCATATTTAGAATAAAATCAAAATACAAATAAACTACAGGAGTAACAATTATCCTTCATGTTTATTTCCTTCTCTTATAAAAAAAATAGATAAGTCGAAATCCTCCCCCACAAAAAAATAAATTAATAAAAAAAATCCGGATATATTTTTTTTAAGTTTTACATACAGAATCAATTCTGTAGCAGCAAACTCAAGCCACTTTCTCCTTTATACTACTTCTGTGAATACTAAGATTAACGTTAACCACTAAATTATTCAAATGGAGTAACTTGGATTCCTTGTACCCCCAGCTTACTCTTGAGTGGGGATAAAAAAGAATTCTTTTTGTTTAAAAATTCTTTTTGTCCAAATTACTTTTATGGAGATTAAAGAATTTTTTTAAGCATTCCAAATTTGAAAGGTAAGAATTAGTTTCATAATGTGAATAATCTAAAAGAAAATGCTATTTATTTCACATAAAAGCGTGCTAAAATGCTTGGAGAAATGAATTTAAGGAAATTAGGAATAGCGAGGTGATTTCTAATTATCTCACTATTTCTGTTTGGTTCTTGCAAAACAGTGTTTAGCTTTATTACTTAAATAGAACTTTTCATATTTCATTGCAAAAATAACTGAACAGATAAATATTTATTTATCTGATGCTTTTTACTTTTGTATAGTTCTGTCCAAATTATTTTTATTTCTTTTCCTTCTGTGTAATATGGAAACCTTATTTATTATTTTTCTTTCTTTTGAAGACTTTGAATAAAAACCACAAGTAGGAAGTGCTATTGGAAGATAGGAGTAATCTCTTCCGCTGTATATTTAAAATGGCAGGAACAAACAGGTTAACGAGAAATCAGATTCGCAAGTTTAACTCTTTTGTTGGTACTTGCTGCCTTAGGCAAGAGCCTAGTTTGGCGATACAGTTAGCGCCAACCCTGATACTTATGTTCACCGGCAAATTTCTCTGAATTTGAAGAAAATCTGCTTTTGTTCAAACTCATTTCATACATATAATATGTACGTGTCATGTGTGTGAAATGAGCGTGAACATAACAAATACGATGTAAAAAAAAAACTTAACATAACGAAAAAGTATTCCTATTGTAAAACAAATAGATTTGGTGTTATATCGCCAAATATAAAAGAGATCGCCAGGATGGATTCAGTTTTGGAAACTTATTCTTGGCGCCAAGATTTGCCAAAAGTGGGCGGGCAACCTGAGCTACTTTTAACATGCTATTACTACCTGCCACTAGTGGCAACCTCCATGGTAAAAAAATATCTCCAATCATACTTCTCCAATTTTACCTTTTTTATTATTGAACTTTAATTAGAGTTTTAAAAGTCAAACCCAAATAACTGAATGTTAACTTTATATTTAAAATGTGATAATGGGATTCACATGGCAGTATGTTCTCTTTTAAAAAAGGTATCCACCCAAAATAACTGTTATAAAGTAGGATAAGTAGGAGGCATTAACTAACGTTTTAAATCTTGTGGCATTTGTGTATTTCAGCCCAGAAGCTAAATTTTCTTTTGTGAATTTAAGTTATTATAAAAAGAGATAAAAAATGTCTCTAGCCTATTTTTTAGTCCATGGCAGAACTTGGCACTATTAAATTTGTTCTATAACTGATTACAAAATTGGTAATTTACAAAGCTTACACAGAAAATTGGTTTTGCAAAATTACATTATTTCTTGGTTTTTCAAAAATTAATTAAGATTAATAGTACTGCCTCTTTACCCACTTGATATTAAATGATCTTTGGCAAAACTGGCAGTAATGGTAAGACGATATCAAAGCGTGTAATCGATTACGGATATGTAGTCTACATTTCGAACGATTTAACGTATATAATAATCAGTACATTATTTTTTCATAGAACAAACGACAAGTTACTTATAAATGGGAAAATGTTGTTTTCATTTGTAAAAAAAAAAGAATGTATTGATACGTTGTACTGTTTGCAGAAGGAGTAGCATCATTTAAGCAAGTTTAAATATAGAGCAAATATATTAGCACATATGGAGTTTTTAAGCAAGCAGGAAAAGCGTTAAGTCTTCGTTATGTAAGTGTTTATTAATCGCTTTAGGACATAATATGTGCGAATAAGGCATAGTCGATAGGGTTTCATAATCTGTGTATTCTGCACTGCTTGTATTTCTTATTCCTGATGATACAGATAGTCAAAATCGACGTAAAAGTGCATTTAGCATAATCGCCTGTCTGAACGAATTCCCCACCACCTTCTCAAATTGATCAAAAGGGATTAGCGGATTATTGCATTTTGTAGTTTTCCTGCATTGCTCCGAAGAATTTAGCTGCCTGAAAATACTTTATGGGCTTAAATATCAATTTTTAAAAATGCAACTTATAGAACTAAGATGATTTGAAGAAGAATGTTTTGTATTTACAAAGTGAAATAAAATTTTACTAAACGTGTTTCGGTTCCAAACAGTTGGCAGCTGTTTAGATTGGGGGATTTGCAGTAGAAAAATTAGGCTTACAGCTGGAAAGCTTCGTCTCGTCTCGCAAAAAAAAAAAAAAACAGTCTCCTATCCATACCTAGTTTGCAGATTTAGTTCCCAACTACAGCAATAGATAAATTGAGGAATCTTCTAAGTTATTACAATACAGTATAACCTCCATTTCTCGAATACTTTAATATCTCGAATCAACGTGTTTCCTTTTACAAACGTAACCCACTTTTAATTTCACCTCGTAATCTCGAAAACCCGATTTCCTTCAGTGCCTCTTCGATTTCAAGATATCGAGCTTATACCGCATGAATTAAGTGAAACTCCAAATATAAGCCGAACTAGTAGAAAAATCCGGTGTGAAGGCGATTACAACGGGCACTAGAAAAAAACATTTCACGAGAAAATATCTCTACACTTAATCTTCGTCCACCTGAAATAAATAATTTCATATTCAATTTTTATCATATACCCAAAACGAATTTCATGTTCTTCTGGAAATGCGAAGAAACTTTTCGCATTCGAACGATTTCATTTTGTGTATTCAGCTCCTCTTATATTAATGCTTCAGCAGACGATTATTTTAATGAAAAGAAGTTAAACCATGTTACCTGGAAAAACTATTATAACGAACTGGAGTCCCAATTGTGTGACGCCATTTTCACTTGAAAAAGGTAATTTTGTCACGCAAATGATTCCCTTTTTTGACTCTCGGAAATAAAATAGAGCTGTAAAGAGCGAAAAATTGCTTAAAAATGAGGAGTGGGTGGATTTTCAGATTTTTAAAGGAGCGCAGATTGTTTTCTGTATTTTAGTACATGATTATGAAAAATTTCAAGCGGATCGTGCAAACGGTGTGAATTTTATGGCAGTTTTAGACCATAGCTTTTTAATATTTTTGGATTAATGACGGCAGAAGTTTTGTTTTGAAGTGGTCGAACCGGAATAGTTAGAGAGCAAGTGAGTCAGGGATCAGCGTAATTATATAGTAAGATTTCCCACTGCGTTGTCAAACCTCCTCTTGCACACCTACTTCAGTATTCGGCCAAACAAACGCTACTTTTGTTGCAACACTTTTAAAACGAGGTGAGGTTTTAAAACTCTTCACAAATTAAAACGAGCTGGCAGTCTCAAAGTATTAAACCGTCTGGACGATGCAGACAATCCCCACCCCCTGCCTCGATGCCACTTAAATTCCTTTCGCAAGGAGGACTCTGGTCCAACCCGGAGTTGCTGCTGCTAATATCGCAGATGGAGGGATTGGGAAATTGCGTGTCAGTAATCAGCTTAAAGACAGCAGAGGCAGTCTCGGCGTCGTCTGTGATCTGACCAAGTCGAAGCCTGCCTGTCTCCGTCGGTTTTGTGATCTTGAGTGACACGGGGATTAAAGAGTTGGTGATCGGAGACAGCCCACCTCTGCCTTTGCAGTGTTTCGAGGTGGGGGGTGATTAGGCTGCAGAAGCTTAATATACTATGTTGTTACATCTGGCTAAAAAGGGAACTTAATCCACAAACATCTGGCCACTCTCATAAACATCAAAAATACATATGCATTTTTTAATTAAAAACAAAAAATCAGTATTAAAATCGGACAATATTCAAATACCAGTACATATATAAAATTACAAGTAAAATATCTAAAAATGCATCTTAAAAGTCTAGAGGAGGAGCATTCAAATATTCAAGACATCAGATCCCTGGCGATCTAATAGAGCAGGCAAACTAACATCACCTCTAAGATGTAAAGTTGGGTCAAGACCCGGGCAGAAGATCAAGTGTTGTCTATTCATAGTGTCTGTTTTACAGTGTTACAAGATTACCTTTGAGAGTAGCCTACCTATTAAGACTTTAAATATTACTCCCAAAGAATGGATTTTACTACCCCGCCACGCCATCATTCCGGCAACGAACTGGGTAGAACCGTTAACATTTTTTTACAGTTATTTTTCTTTCTTTACAATTTTTACAGTTAAAACAACAGAAATAAAAAAACAAAATTTTGATAAGGAACCAAACAAAGAAATCAAACGCGGATAAAAAAAAATTGATATATAAATATATTTTGGAGCAGTAAAAAATTAAAAGGATATAAAACTTATCTTTTACGTGTAGTTTAAAATAAATTAGATGTATTAATAAATTTTGAAGTAGAGGAAAAATAAAACCCTTTTTTACATTTAGAATAAATTTATAAATTTAAAGTAGAAGAAAAAAAAACATTAAATAGAATAAATTTTTAGAATAACATGTATATCAGAATACATTCAAAAATATAAATTTTTGTGTTGCAAAAATTTATATTTTTCTAGTACGAAACTAAATCTTACAGTTTGAAGTATATTATAAACTGTAGAGAAAAAGAAAAAAAATATATATATACATACGATTAGTCTGAATCAGAGTCAATTACCATATGTTAATCTTATTGAAATTGGGGGAATACATATAACTTGGTTATTTTCTATTTTTGATGTTTCCATAATTATTTTATTAAGTAAATAATGCTTCTTTAATATATATTTTGCCCAAGTTTCGTCATATTGGGATGTTTGTTTTACAGATAGGACATAGTCTGTTGGCAAGTATGCCTATTCAGTTGTGTATGCCACATAAAAAGCAAATCAGCACACAAAACTAACAATGCAACAACAGTAAACAGAACAATCACACCTACATAGGTTTAACTGAGATACCAGAACTATCCAGAATAATCCGATGAAATATATTCCTTAGTATACTGAATCTGGAGATTACCTAAAGAAAACGTTTTAATTATTTGGAGACCCAGTAAGTAAACTATTTATTTCAAGTTAGTTCTTCAAAGAACTTTTTATTATTTAGGGTTAATAGAACAAATTGCGATTACATTACATTTAGGATGACCAGAAAACGTGCTATTATATTACAACCAACAATAATGCCATATGAATAAACGGCGTTTGTCCTTAGATTAATTATGTACCCTCTTTTTTTTTCATAATGAGCAATGAACTGCCAAATGTGGAAATACGTATGAAAGAGATGAAAAAAAGAAATTTCATTGTGTGTACTGATGAAGTCTGTACTAGGCTTTTTAAATCTCATACTCTGAAAAGTATATTAACAAAAAATTTTTACCAATAGCAACATTTATTTCTTCATATCAGTCAGTTTTATTTAACTGCGCATGTTTAACGTGTAACGTAAACATGTAACTGCGCATGTTTAACGTAACTGCGCATGTAACGTAACATTGCGTACTCAATTTGCAGTTCAATAGCTCTTTATATTACACAAATATTCCACCTCAATGGTACTTTAAAACTGATAACATCTCTTTCAGTTATTCACAAAACAAAAAGCCTACATGCACCCCATCAATTCACAGAAGTAAAAAAAAAAAATTCTACTTCCATGTAAAGTTTTTAAGTTTTTATTCAAATTTGAAAGTACCTACTCTCACTCCATAAATGCGTTTCGCCGCTAAATTTACTGCAGCGGCAAAATAAACTCATCTTTGCATATTACTTTAACAAACTCAAGTATTTTTAAGAGTTCCCTTTTTTTGTGTTGCTGTTCTTTGCTTTAAAACTCTTCTATGGAATAACTTTTTGGCAAATTCTCAAGATATCTCTAAATAAGAATATGAAGAAACTGAATACATTATGGGCGACTGTGTGAACATAGTTTCGTATTAATATCATGCATTACTAACAATATATATTTGTAGAAATATACATACCTTCAGGTTTGCTTATACATTGCGAAATAGTTATTAGTTTGATTTGCTAGACTCGAAAGTCCTTTTGCTATTAAACTATGATAATTTGTTGCAAAAAATTAAGTGCATTAAAGCAAAGAGTACATAAATTAAAAAAGTGATCATTAGTTATTAACTGAAACAAATTCTTTAAAAAATTAATATAATATAATTTACATAATCCCGCTACATAGTTACGCTGCTCTCTGACTCATTCTGTAACCATTCCAGGCAACCACTTCAATATAAATATTTTACTGCCATTACTCCTAAAAGATTAAAAAGTTCAAAAAGATTAAAAATCAGAAAAGGCATAACAACATCTACACCGTTTGTACGATCCGCTTGAAAATTTTCATAATTATGCCTAAAAATATTTAAAAAAAAAAAAAACAATCTGCGCTACTTTAAGAATCTGAAAGTCCACCGGTTCCCTCATTTTTAAGCGATTTCTTTTTGCTATTTTCAGCTCCATTTTATTTCCGGGAGTAAAAAAGAGTGAATCATTTACCTGACAAAATGAGCTGTTGCAATCGACATGACGTCGTATTCATCACTGTCATCAGGCTCTGAAAGGAAAGTGTGATTTCAATTCGTTTAAAATAGTTTTTCCGGATTACATAGTTTATTTTTTCCACAAATAAATCGTCCGTATGGATATAAGAATGGCTGTGTATACTAAGCGAAATCTTTGGAAAGCTAAAAGTTTCCGCGCATTTCGAGAAGAGCATGAAATTCGATTTGAGTATATAATGAAAACTGAATATAAACTTATTTATTTTAGGTGGGCGAAGATTAAATATATTGAGTGTAGACATGTTTTCGTCAAATGTTTTTCTTGCTCGCGTTGCAACTTCCTCCACAATGGGCTTTGACTTCTGGTACTAAATAATAAGAGATATAGATGAATTTACTTTACTTCCATTCTCAGCGGAATTTTAGTTTTTAAGGTTGCATGATGCGATTTTGCAAACATTGATCAGAATAATTCTTTAAGAACAACATACTTACAAAGTTACGTAGAAAGGGGTACAAAATTTTATGGTATTGATTAAAATTTTCCCGAGATTAAATCTAAAAAAAAAAAAAGAAAAGAAAATTTATACGGTCCCCATACAAAAAATTCCCAATCAGTATCATGAGCCCGGGAGAGATGCTAAATATTTTATATTGCTGGAACCAACATGTTTTCAGTGTACTAAGGAGGATATATTAACATCTTTTGAAAATTCTGGATTTAGTTTTTAGAAATACTTTTTCATCCCTTGAAAGAAAGAAGAATTTTAGTTATGGAAAATGACTATATAATACTATTTGTATTTCATTATTTGTTTATTGTACACGTTTTAAAGGACATAATAAAAATCATTCTACTGTTAATTTTTGTGAAAGTTAAAATACTGTGTACAATCTTGATAAATATTGTCTTAAATGCTATTTTTTACAGAAATTAGTAAATTCTGTAAAAGAAACATTTCTTTTAAAATAACAAATAATGAACAACAAACACCTTGAAATAAAACATCTCTGACTTTATTTAAGAAAATAAAAATTTCGTCAAATAATTAATCGACTAATATATGGATTAACGATAATTGTGAGTTGTTAAATATATATATATATATATATATATATATATATATATATATATATATATATATATATATATATATATCTGTTCTAAACATTATTTTTTTTCTTATTTACTAGATTAATCTTCTGTCATACAATAACTTATTATACATACTTAGTCAATAATAATAATCATTATATTTTTTAAACAATATGTTATATTTAATTTTGCTATAATATTTATTTTATTCAATCTTTTAAATTTATTATTATTCAATATATATTTATTATATTAATATACCTGGATATTCTTAAAATTTAATAATATTACCTATTAGTATTTGGCAACTCCTAAACTTTCTTCTTTCCACTTTTACACATTTATTTAGTGGCAACACCATTTTTCACTTTTTAAAATTCTTAGCATTGGCAACACATATCAACTGTTCAAAATAAATTTCCATGTGCTCAAGGTATGGTATGTAAAATTATCTTTCTAATTTTTGTTATCTTTTTGATTTCTTCTTTCCTTTATATAGTAGGGTAGGGCCCAGATGTGTGGAGTTAATATCTCTTCTGATATGCCACACAACCGAAACCCTACTATTTGGTTTACTGTAAATTATAATCCACTGTTTGTGGTCCCTGAAGATGGTGACAGTGGTTATAATTTCCGTTCCATTATACTATCACAATAATTCTTGCACTTTATTTGGTTTCAAAATCTGGTTTCTAATTCTTGATAATAGCTGTTACTTTTCTGCGAGATATGTCTTATTTGTAGTATGTTTTGTGTTTTACTTGTTAGTTATATATATATATATATACATACATATATATATATATATATATATATATATATATATATATATATATATATATATATATATATATATATATATATATATATATATATACATATATATATATATATACATATATATATATATATATATACATACATATATATATATATATATATATATATATATATATATATATATATATATATATGTGTGTGTGTGTGTGTGTGTGTGTACCCATGTGTATATACATAATTAATAAGCAAAACGTGAGGAAAACCGTGCAAAATGACATATCCCTACAGGAAAATTGAAGAACAAAGTAGACCATATCAGAATATACAGAAGACCAACCATGAGCCATGATTAAAACATAAATGAATGGAATGAAATTATAATCTCTGGGACATTCATAAAGGGCCATATTCAGAAGATTATAATTAAAATTAACAAAATAGGAGGATTTCGGTTATCTATCTTCGGGTATCTGGAGGATTTCGGTTATCAAAAGAGATATCCTGTTTACATATATGAGCCTGATCCTGCTATAGAAAGACGTGGGAGTGAAAGCATGAGGTAGCAAGAATAAATGTACGAATGCTGCCAAAAACTAGAAGTGAAATACCGGTGTTGCCATATGTATATAGGCATGCATTTGGTGTGCTCAAAGGTCTGTGTTAACCCTTTGAGGCGCAACGCTTTCCCAATGCTGAAAAAAGGGCAGCCGTTGCCATCGCTCGACTTAACTACCAGCAAGAGGGCGGACGATCGAAACGTTCATCGCGTGCCACAGATCTAGAGACCCTTTTTTGACGACAGCTGGCTGTGCCGCACAGGCAGCCAGCTGTCGTCAAAAAAGGATCTCTAGATCTGTGGCACGCGATGAACGTTTCGATCGTCCGCCCTCTTGCTGGTAGTTAAGTCAAGCGATGGTAACGCCTGCCTTTTTTTCAGCATTGGGGAAATCTATCTAGCTGTTCTCGCTTTCTTTCATTTTTCAGCAGATGTCAGTGCTGTTAAAAAGAATCGTGACCATTTTTTTACGGGAAATGACGTGCTAAAAAGTAAAATATTCTCGTGGAGCTCTGTCACCCGCAACTATTTTTATAGACATCAAATCTATTCTTCGTGACTGGCAACAGTCAAAACGTCAGAGTTTGGCGTTCCCAGAGTGGGAACATTGCGCGTTAAAGGGTTAAGAGAATTAATCGATTCCCATTGAACGAGTACAGCAATAAACTCAATCTGACTGCTCCGTTTTCGCAGCTTTTCCTTTTTTTTTTTTTAAATTACATCAAAAATTGCTGCGATTTAAAAGTACGCGACACGAAATGACTTACAAACTCATTTTAATTCTTGACTTCTAACCCTCCCTACTTTCCCGCGATTGTTGAAGCATTTATATTCAAGCGGCACTCATTCAAACTGATTAATCGACGGAAGCGAGAGACAAAGTTCGCCTTCTTAACGCGGCCATTAAAAAATTTATATTCCAATTTAAATGCCGAACCTTTGACATGAGAATACAAGCTCCATCATTCAACCGTTGCAGGAAACTTCCTTTTACAAAACAGACTCCTCCAAACGCCTCATAATTATCAATTTGCAAAGAAACTTAAAGGATCTCTCTTCTTTTTTTTCTAATTGCTCGAGGTTCGTTAGAGGCACCTGATTCTTGCCAATTGGAAAAAAAAAAAAAAAAAGAGATGTCTCCAAACAATGGCTCCGCCGGAGAATGAAATCCCCGTAGCCATGGCAACGGCAACATGTCGTCTCTTGAATTTTCTCTCCCCTGTTGCCAGATCCCGCTGAATCAGCTGAAGTATTTGTCAAAACCGACTCGCCCGAGTGTTATTTGAGGTTCTTTTTATGCTTAACATGTGTTCCTTCTTTCTCTCTCTTTGCAGATAGAAAGCCCCCCCCCCTCAGAGCGAGGGAACTCCGATAAAGTGATTTAAAGCATCACTGCTGCGAAATAAAAGGAAAAGAGACGATATTAATTTGTTTTAATTCACTGTTTGAGAAAAAGAGAGAGATGTAGTACTTTTGCGAGAGAGAGAGAGAAACGCAGAGTCTAAAGTTTTAATGGAATTGAGATTTGAAATTTTAATCTGTTGATACAACAGTAATTTTCAAAGGTTAACTTGAAATAAATAGAAAAAAGCCGGTGCACACATTAGGGATGGGCGCGAGACGAGACAGAGATTTACAGCTTTTTTGCGAGACGAGACACATATTTTTAACATTACGATATAGGGATGTTGCGAGACGAGACAAACCTTTTAGGCTGTTTTGCGAGACACGAGACGCCCATTTTTCGTCTCGCGTCCATCCCTAGCACTCATGATATAACTTTATCTATATACGTATACACACATATATATTTTAATGAAGTTAATTTCTTAACTATTTGAAGAGCAACCAATTTCCACATCGATATACAGTTACCATCGCTCAATTGGATCACTCGTTCATTGTATCAGCCGCTTTATCGAATCAAATCACGGAGAGCGGAACGGAATCACTCTTTTCAAAGCGTCAATCAAAGCCGCCGCTTTTTGAATCGGCCGTTTTATTGGATCAAAAATCGATCGCACGAACGTGATTCAACTAAGCGGCGGTCACTGTACTAAAATAACAATTGAACATATTGCTGCACGCAAAAAAAGTGAATCCACTGCCATCATTCGATTTAACTACCAGCAGTGTGGCGGTCGGTCGAACCTGGGTTTGAACCAGGCACCTTCCGTCTCCAAACTGACTGTGCAAATGCGCTCGACCACTGGTGGAACTTTATTATTATAGGGGTTGGGTTAAAATTAGACGGGCATTACTACTTAAGGTTGGTTGTGTGTGATTACGGCAACGTTACACTAGGGTGATCTGCCAAGGGGGGGGGCTTGGTAGGAGGACTTTCTAAGGGGTTCTAACGCGTATTCACGTTACATCCGGAGAAAACATACCAAAACTCCAGACCGTTAGATCGACAGCCGCGCGATGGGACCCGAACCCGGGACCGTCACACTTCGGCTATCTACCATTTTCAGTGGCATAACCACTGTGCCACATTACTACTTAAAATATTAAAATTTATTTAATACTTAAAATTTTTTAAAGAAGTCGAAAGCTATGTTAATACGAACACATTTTTAAAGATATCATCTCCATAAAAATTACTAAACGGATAAGTTATTAATATTTTAGAATCCACTTAACTTAGTTAAATGTTGAAACGGATGATTTTCCAGGTCATTGAGCTACTAAAATTTTGTTTCACTCATGTTTAATAATTAATGATAGATTCTCAAACATAACTTAAATATGAAATTCTATGTTTAAATCTCTTATTTCTGAGCACATACTAACTATATTCGCATTTATCCCTCGAAGGAAAAATAAAAATCACTAAGCTAACAGATTAATTTATAGTAGAACTTGTATCATACTTCGAGTAAAAGAACTTATAATGTTTTAGAAAATTAATTTCGGAAACATTTAAAATATACTTTTAAAGGCAGAGAGGTGTTTTTTTTCTGTCCCCTCTCCAACATACCTACTAGTCTTGCAACAGAACGAGATTTACAGACAAAGACGCATTGCAGATTCCTCAACTAACTTCCTGAAATTCAGCTTTTCTAGGGACCTCTTGTATGAAATTTTAGCGTTGATTTTTGGGAATGCAGTTTTAACAAGAGAAGTCCTCCCCCCTGTTTATATCAGGACCCTGATTGTGCAAAATAAAACAGAAAATATTACAGTACAAACATGGCTCCGTTTCATATTTTACACCACATTTAAATGAAACGCAAGTTTAATTAGGAAAGCCATTTTTATGCATAGTATTTTATTTCCTGCAGAATAAAACACCGTACATAAAAATGGATTACTGAATATACTTGTAACCCATTATCACAAACAAGCAAAAATATATTAACCCGACTGCATCGCAGATTTTGAGAAATGGTTTACTAAAATGCAACTTTGTAGGAGAAGCTATATTTATTTCGATTATTTTCAAGAATAGTGATTGTATTTGGAAAAAATACCAAAAGTAAGCACAGATATGACTGCATTGCACATTCGCAGTAGTTTCTTTATAAAGTTAATTAAAAAGAAAGTAAACAAGAAAGACAGCTTTAAATACCTTTACCCGAATGGTTATTTAGATTTCAAGATTAAGCGCATCAATAAGTTAAATATTAGAATATTTAAGTAACATTTTTATGAATCTGGAATTTTAGAACAACTAAACGACCCTATTTTATTAGGATTACGGTCCCTAAATTTGATAGGCATTTTTTTATTAATAGTTATCAACATAAGAGAAGCCCAGTTAAAAAATTAGACTTAAACACGATTATATTTTTAAGTAGATGTATAAATAGACTGTGTTGCAGATTTTGTCGAACATTTCCTGAAATAAAAATTTCGAAAGAAAATACAAATTTTAAATTGTTCCGAAATACAATTTTTTTTTTTTACCAGTCATGCTTGTTTTTACTATATCTCGGCATACTGAATATGTTTAAGCAGAAAAATAATTAATCGTGTACGAATAGATGGTTCTGTGGCACACTTTGTAACGTATTTCCAGAAAAAACCCTTTGATAGAAGGCACTAAATTTTAAAATTATTAGCATTTTTTATAAAATTCACACATAAAGAGGTGCTTATCGACAACATGATCCTTTCGGGAGGTACTAAAGGTCTACCCTTCTTCGGTTGTAAAATAGTTCCACAGTCCACACCAGCAGAAAAAAAAAGACCTGAATTAGACAACACAGGCGGTTGCCACTTGTAAGAAGGAAAAAGCTAACGAGCGTGAATAGAAGACGAAAGGGGGGGGGGGGAGAACGAAATAGCAAAAACAGGATAGTAGGTTAAAAAATTAAAATTAAAGCAGTCAAAACAAAAATAAAAACTAAAATAAACAGTAAAATGAACAAGAAATCTAAAATTTACAGAAACATAAATTAATAATAAATAAGACAGAGACAGACAAAAAAAAAACTACAGAGGTAGCACTATTAAAAAAAAAAAAGAAACAAAACAATACAATTTTTATGACATTATGATTATTTTTGTGACATTTGCCTGCATACTGACTCTACTTGCAACAGAACAACATTTACAGGCGATGAAAAGCCACTCCAAAAGGCAGTTCTTGAAAAAGCAGTGTTCGTCTCATTGCCAAATGCAAATTAACAAACTTGAAATAAATATTTGAATAATCCTTCTTGGTGATGAATCACTAAGCTATCGTATCAGATTGTTATTTTTTTTCTGAAGTGTTCAGTTGTTTTCATAATTTAAAGTTTGTCTGCTGCTCATTGACATAGAAGTGGATGATTTTCCTTTCTTCCCTGAAATGAAGTACGGTTTAGACGCTAAACCTTCTAGACTGTTTTAGGAGCTGTAAAACAACATTCAGGTCCCCTCAGATCCCATTACCGTTTATTTGAAGCTTGTGTATTGGTCATTGACTTAGAAATGGATGATTTTCATCTCTTTCATGAAATAAAAGATTGGCTAAGAGGTCAAAGCTTGACCAATGCAGAGGTTGTAACCAAAATAAACAAATAAAATTCAGGTTCACTTCAAATCACTAGTAAGAACCTTCTTCCTAGTCCGGATCCAAAATCCCGCCTACTCATAAGACAAATGTCTGTATATTTATGGTGGTTAAGTCAAAAAGTAACTGTGTTTGAACCTGCCAGCAAATTCGTATTTTATTTAATCTTTTTTTTGTAATCCATTGAGTTTCAGAAAAAAAACCTTTCAATTGCAAAAGAAGTTAGGTAAGTATGAAGATTTTGCATAGTACAGATCACAGATTTTACTTTTGAAAAAGAATATTCATCGACATTTATTAAAGAAAAATATTTCATACGTATTTTTATAATTTTGTTAATTTTCTTATTTGAATTATTTTGCTTGTCTTATCTTATTTTGCTTCTTTATTAATTTTTTTATTTTTTAAAAATTATTATTATTATTCTGTTTTCTTATTTTGTTTTTGTTTCTACATTAAAACTTATTGTTTTATTCTCCAAAATTATTACTTAACTTTATTGATTTTATTTGTTTATTTATTTATTTGTAGCGCAAAGTAGCCAAAGAAAGGCTTGAAAAAGGGGAGAACGCCAAACAAAAGCAATCATGAAGAAAACGCTAGAATGAGTGATTATTTGAACTCCACCCAAAAAATAATGTATGAAGTTCTCCTTTGCCTAAATAAAAGTCATCTATCAAAAATAAATTAGTGCACGCCAAAATCTTCGGGGCTTTTTGAAGCTGTCGTCATTTTGTTTCGAGAGAGAGATGAAAAAAGAAAAAAAAACCCGGCAGATTCTTAACTATTTCAAGATCCACAAAAAAAAAGCATTACAAGCTTCTTCATGTGTTATTCAACATATTATTTTATGAAGATGCGCCGTTAGAATTTTTTTTATAGAATATTGTAATATATTTCCCTTTCTATCTTCCTCTCTTTATATATATATATATATGACTGAATCAACATGCTCTTAAAAAGAAGAGAGAAAAAGAAAAAAAATTATGAAAAACACTATGAATCACAAATCGCAAATAAAAAAGTAATGTAACAGAAAATAATGAAGCATAGAGTACGCTGATATTAGAAGCATTAAATCTGAAAAAAATTAGCCATTATATGTTACCTAAAAAGAGTAATTTGTAAGTAAAGTAATCAATCAAAATTAGGGAAGACTTAGAGTAAACCAATCTATCATACTGTATGCAATGTGTCCCAAAAACATTGACCTAGGGTTTTATTTCTTAGATATTGATCACAGACATTTACAATAAATTACAAAGTTATGTAAGGAAAAAAATACAGAATTTTATGATATCAATTAAAATTTTCAGAAAATTTAATCTAAAGAAATAAAATTCTTAAATTTGTATATGACCCTCATACAAAAAAAAAAAAAAATCCAATTAGTAAATTAGGGATTCATTTGTCATACATCAATTAGGGATTGACAAATTTCAGCTTTTCATCATAAAAAATGGTCAGAGATATTTGTTGACTAGACTGATGTTGGCTAACATCATGGTCGATAATAGCAAAAGTGTTGGCTATTTATGCAATCATTGTTTTTATTCTTCGTAATTTGCGTACGACCCCCGATCGATCATTTGCGTGATTTATTAACGCGCGAGAAAAGTGTTTTATGTCAGCATATTTATTTTCATATCTCCTGCACATTTAAGGTAAAATGCTCAAATTTTGTAAATCACCTTATTAATGTATGGGGCCCGTTTCGCTAATTGGAATTTTTTTTTTGTAAGAGGACTGTATTAAAATTCAAATATTGTATTTAGATTTAATCTCCGGAAAAACTTTAATATCGATACCATAAAATTCTGCACCTTTTTAAAAGTAACTTTGTAATTTATTGTTTATATTATAATCAATATCTAATAAATAAAAGCGTAGGTGTTGGGGACACCTTGTATATACATAGGTATGAAAATATAAAAATTGATGTAATTTGAAACCTAACATATTCAAGAAATTATTAGAATATTTAAAAAAAATATTTAATCTTGCATTAGAAAGTTAATAAATTCTGAAAATCATTGATTTTGATAGCATTTAAAACCAAACGAAAACTCAATCACATATTGTTACTTGCTATTGGTAATATCGTAGCAAGATGAACTTAAAGCTTTAAGAAATCAGATATTAAAATCCCAGGTAATGTAAGTAAAGAAAGAAAGATTTTATTACCACTTGGACTCCTTGAACTTTGTCACAACTAAGTATTGGTGGGTACAGAGATTACACGTTTTAATTATAATATATTGCCATAAATCTTGATATGAAGTCCAAAAAGTACTTTTACATTTCATGATGAATTATGGATGCTTTCTCCCTCTATTTCTCGTGTCCGTTATATTTTTGGGCAATAGTTATGCACCAGAAAGATAAGAGCATTTCAATTCACATGCATGGATTTTTTTATATCTCATTTTACAAACAGATGACAGTAACGGACTACTTTTAACTTAATTTGGAGATAGTTTTTTTTAAATAGATGGTAGAAGTACTCAACTACGTGTATTGATGATATGCATTTTGCAGTCTTCTCTCACTTTTTTTACTTATGCTCAAAGAAAACTTTACAAATATTTATTTATTTTACGAAGTAAGTTTAATAAAATTCTCCTCTACTGTTTAAAACATAATTTTAATGATTCTCTGTGTACCAGAAAACACACATTCAGTCACCATAACCCTAAATGCTGGTTTTTTCCAAGGAATTTAACTTTCTTTTCTTTCGCGCTAAAAAAATATCCAAAATCTTAAAATGAATGGACACATTGTGCCTACACTTATTTTTATAGCCTTTTCTTACATAAAAATATAGACACTTTTATGACCGCTTTCTTGAAACTAATACAACTTTAAAAGGGTTAAATGACCTCCCGATAAAAAGTTTCAATACAGGATAAAATTCAGAATTTTTAATTTAACTAATCAGTTAGATAATAACTTCTTGCTTGCAGCGTTTGTAAAATTTTGTATAATTTATTTCCTTAGATAAAAAAGTGGCCTTAATTCGTTTGCTCTGATAGATATTTTTAGAACATATTTTCCTTATAATCTAATGTAAAAACAACAAATACTCTTGAAATCTACAACTTTTAAAACGTTTTGGAAAAAAACTAGATATTTTTGCTAATCGTTTTCGGGAATTATGCATCTCTTTGACACAGGCATAGATATACTTCTATTTCATTAACAAGGTGAAAGCAATTTGTTAGAAAATAATAAATTAAGAAAAGTACGGAAGTACATTTCGGGTGGTATAATAGCTCTACCGTTCATCAGCTGCGAGAATACCAACCTACACAGTGGCAGGAAAAGTGAGTAGTAAACAGAACAAAAGTAGGATGCGTAGAATTTTGGTTTTGCCCACCCTCTCCTCTACTTATTCTACTTCTTTGTTCTGTTTACTTCTCACATTTTCCTGCCTTCCAGCCTACCTGTAGGATTCTCAAAGCTAATAAAGCGTGAACTTTTTGTACCACTCGAAACTTACAATTTTCCTATTTTTAATATATACTTGTTTCTAACAAATATTTTTACGGTAAATATAATGCCAGTTTTTAATATGTTCTCTAACACATTAACAGGACTTTCAAATAAGTAAATGAGTCATGATTAAAAGAGAGACAAAGTAAACTGAAAGTTATTAAAAAAAAAAGAAAGAATTAAATTTTCATAAAATTCCTGGTTACTACGTCTCTTATACTTATAGATGCCCTAAACAGGAAAAAAAAATGAAACTGATAATAAAAAAACTGAAGTAGTATGTACAAGGGCAGTCTAGAAAATAGTATTCCTATAATTTTTTTTAAAATGAAAGAAAGTAAGATTTCCGGCCATGCTTTTCAATGCAATTATGGTTCCTAACGATGACGCCTACCTCCCCAAATTTCAGCTCAATTGAATTCACCGTTAAGGAACTTTCGTGTTCCCTCACACGCATGCCTATGCATGCACCAATATCATAAAATAGCATAAATGAATTTAGTCAACCGGCCAGACCATATAAATTTATCAAACTGTCAAGAAATATTTTCATGATTAATAAATTTTCTTTACTTGGCACTTGTTCAGTAAGTAAAAAGGATTATTTAAAATAAATAAATAAAACAAAATAATACGCGCATTAAATTAAGAGATTTATAAGCTATTTAAGTTCATTAAAAATATTATTGATATTACTAACACTTCAATAAAAAAATATGATGGCTCCAACAATAAAAACATCGGCATGAAATTTCTATGCGATCTCATAACTCAGCAAAACTCTTTCCTAAGTATTTGTTTGATGCTTTGTACCCGTACAATCACGAACCGGATTAAACTTTTTTTTTCACGGAAATAAAAAAGAAAACAAGGAAGAAAACATAACAATTGAAAAAAAAAACATTTCAAAAGTAATTTAAATTTTACATATGACCTGACAAAGCGATCGCATTTCTTTCAACGAAGTTAAGCACAGGCCATGCAAAACAAATTATTTCTACATTGATTCTTAAATAGACAATCGAAAAAAATGTTTTTTTTTTCTTTTTATTCCTCTTTCATCCTGACGGTGCTCGTATAAAATATTAACAAAAACCTTCCAAATGAGAACAAATATTGCTCCTTCACCCGCTTAGAGTGGAATAAGCGAATAAAATTTGGCAGGAAGAAAAGATTTCTTTTTCTATCGAACTTCTCTTTCTTTCTTTTTTTTATTTGGAAGTGTTCCAATACTCAAAAGAAAAAAAAATTTTTTTTGAAGAGGAGTGAAATATATATATATCGCACTATCAGTTTCCATGGTAACGTTCCTTGCATTCAACTGTACGCTTTAAGAAAATAAGGAATCGCACAGACAGGATAAAAAAAAGTTTGCTAGGGGCTTGTTTAATATTTTAAATTTAGGTTGCGCATACTGAGTGCGAATATTCTAAAGAAGAGAAAGCCTACTTTGTAAGTCAATACAACAAAGCAGTATGCGCTTTGTTAAAATAGCATTGAAACTACACAAAAGGCAAGTTGAAAATTTATTTTCCAAATCTGCGAAATATGATATTTTCTAGAATTTTAACAGGAAAACGAGTAAAGAAAGTTTCTCATTTTTTACGTGAATACATTAATAGATATCTTACTTTCTCCAGTAGATTTACTCTTTTCGCAGTGAATAGAAAATACATAATCAAAATTTTTTAATGCAACCTATTTCCGTCAATTTTATATGTTTAATTAATAAATCATAGTACCATTTAAAAGTATGCGCTCTCTTAAACTAAAAATGAACTATAAAAATAAAAATAAAATCATAAAATTGCAGTACTTTAAAGTATGATAAATAATAATAAATACATGTGCTCGTTAAATAATGTACGTAATATTACTTTTTTAAAAAATATAAGTACGAAAAAAGCATTCCGTTTTAAAGGCGCAAATTGATTTAAGAAAAAAAGTCACGAAATCTTAAAACATTTTTAGCATGAATTTTTTAAAATTACGTTCATAAGATTGTACATAATTACACAAAATACCGTATTATACCAAAATTAAATTAAAGTATATTAGTGACAAACATAATAAAAGAATTATTTATTGTTCTTTAAAATAATATAACTTCTATCGTTTGTGTAAGGCAAAATAATCTCGTACGTAACTTATGCTGCATTTCAGAATTTCAAAGATTACATACAGCGATAGCTTAAATTATGTAGCATAGAAAAGAGAATGGTTTCTCTGGGCCACGGTTCATTTTGGTTAAAGAGTTCGCATTCATGGCCACGCAATGGACGATTTGATCGACCGCCATCTTGCTGGCAGTTAAATAGAGAGGTGGCAGCAGCTGCACTTCTACTCGTATTGGGAACCGGTTGCACATCAAAGGGCTGAAAGCCTTTGACACGTGATTGAAACCAGCTTATTTCAGCGCTTTTACTGATAGTCGAAAAAAAGAATGTGGTTAACCCTTTAACGCGCAGTGTTCCCGCTCTGGGAACACCCAACTCTGACGTTTTGACTGTTGCCAGTCACGAAGAATAGATTTGATTTCTATAAAAATAGTTGCCGGTGACATAGCTCCACTAGAATCCTTTACCTTTTAGCACGTCATTTCCCGTAAAAAAATGGTCACGAATATTTTTAACAGCACTGACATCTGCTGAAAAATGGAAGAATGCGAGAACAGCTGGGATAGATTGCCCAATGCTGAAAAAAAGGGCAGCCGTTGCCATCTCTCGACTTAACTACCAGCAAGATGGCGGACGATCGAAACGTCCATCGCGTGCCACAGATCTAGAGACCCTTTTTTGACGCAGCTGGCTGTGCTGCACAGCCAGCTGTCTCTGTGGCACGCGATGGACGTTTCGATCGTCCACCATCTTGCTGGTAGTGAAGTCGAGCGATGGCAACGGATGCCCTTTTTCAGCATTTGGAAAGGGTTGCACCTCAAAGGGTTAAATGGTCCCAACGCTAAAAAATTGCATCCGTTGCGAGCGATTCATTTAACTACCAATAACATGGCAGTAGATCGATTAGCTCATCTGGTGCCACAGACAGGCGCTAGATGGGGGTATTCGATCGGCACTCATGTTGTTGGTAGTTATATGGGCCGATGACAACTGATGCACTTTTCAGAGTTGGGCAGCCTATCCAGTTGGCCTTCTATATATTGATGCGAAAATGTTTGCCCTCCAAAGGTTAAAAGCATTCTCTCAGGTCTATCAAACCCTTCTTTTAGTAGGAACTCCTAAAGAAGAAGAAACGGAACGCATGTTATTCAAAAATATTTCAAATTCATTATGCGATTGTTTATTGAGATTTAAATGATGTTGGATTCCGTGAAATTCCTTTATAGAAAATAGTAACAAAGTAATTTTCCGTAGCTGACCTGGTGCTTTTTTTTTCTTTGGAAGTATTCCTATATGTCAGCAAATAAGAATGGGGTTCAGAAAGCGGGTAAAAAAGATATTACTTAGTTTCTGTATTTTTGACTTTTCTTATTTTTTAGGAGGATATATGATAAATTTTCAGCGATTTTTTTTTTTGCTTTAATTTAAAAGAGTATTGCTTTTACAAAAATAAAATATACACTGAATACATCAAACATACATGCACAAAAAAACACAGTGTGTCTTCGCGGGACATTTCTTCAAGCTATGAAAATGGAAAGAAAAAGTATTCAGTCGATACAAAAGTTTTTATATCTCAAAAAAAAAAAAAAATTGCTCTTAATAAACTCGTTTATTCAATCTTCATTTTAACCATTTCTTCATTACAAAGTAAGTCCAAATATTTTATTTATATTAGAATGTCTCCTCTCAAATAGTACTACACTAGCACACACTACAATAAAGAAAAAACTTGTGTACTTTATAGAAATTTCTGAAAAAATTCGTAAACTCGTATGAATGGAAAAAAATATTTGTAAATAATAATTACAAACATTAAATTGTGTCGCCTGCCACGTTTCAAAAAATATTGCCTTTTAAAAATTTCTTTCACACATCGGGATAGATTTTTAATAACTTCTTTGCATATATATTTGTATGTTATTACTATTAAAAATGTTCATATATCTATGCGAGCCAAATTATTTAATCACATCTCAAAGGGCTAAGTAGGTCAGATTTAATTACAAGTATATACAGGGTGGTCCTAAAACTATGTCAAAAATGTAAAGGCAGATAGGGGGGGGGGAGACCAAGACGGTTCAGATTCACACAGGAATGTGGAAATATATATATATTTCCCCTGTTAATAATCACGTTGGAAGAACTGTTGCTCTAAATTCTGAATCAAGCTTCATAAACAACGAGCTTTTCTCCGAGAATGTCATCCATGAAATGAAATAGAATCTGTAAACTATCAGTTTCAGTAAAGTGTTTTCTGTAAAAAAAAAAAAAAAAAATGCGTTCGTTTTTGACAAACGAGGATAGGAAAGTTCGCTGTTACTTCAACACTTCATCCAAAGTGATTATTAACAAGTACATGAGGTCGGCATTTCAGCCCCCCATTGCCATGTGATTCTGAACTGTCTTTGTCCCCGCAACCTGCCTCTACTCTAAAAATGAAATGGAATTCTAAGGAATAAAAACAATGGGTAGTAAGCAACGGCTATACTCGTCAAGCCCCTCGAACGGAATACTTACTACAGTAGGACCTCGATTATCCGAGCTAATTGGGACCGCTAGTACCTCGGATATCGGAAATCTCGGTTAATAGAAACTATGTATCAAAACCTTCCGCGCTTGTGAATTTAACTAACTTTTAAAGTAAAAAACAATAGAACGTTTTTTAAATGATAAAAATAAGTATATATGAACTCATGTCTCACAGCTAAAAAGATTTAAAAAGAAAATCAACTCTAGTAGTAAATTTTAAAAAGTAAAATGGATTTGTTTTTTTGGACAAAACAATAAATGGAACACGGACAACGAAATAAAATCTGTATAATTTTTTCCAAGCTCATTTTGGAAAGGTGAAAAAAAAATTAGACTTCGTTATTGCCTCGGTTAACAGAAACCTCGGTTAACCGAAGCTCGGTTAATCGAGGTTCTACTGTACCAAAAAAAAAAAAAAAAAAAAAAAAAAAAAAAAAAAAAAAAAAAAAAAAAACAGGATTTCAATGTAGTTCTGAGCATAAAGAAAGCTAAATATGTAACTACGGGGAGATATCCTGTTATCAAAAACAAATATCTATCTATCTATCGATATATATAAAACTCGGCTGTTCGAGACTCGTCAGGGGAAAACCACCTGAACCCCCCTAATTTTTTGTTTTCATTATTGCCATATTAAAACGATATTAATTGACTATGTCAGTTTATCTCTCATTTTCGTGTATTTTGCCTTCTAACCCTACGTTGAAATTTTTAGGGTTGTAACCTATTTATAGAAAAATACTTGGGATACATATTCTACAGCTTACGAAATATTGTAACAGTAGATTAAAGCTGTTGTGAACTAATAGTATTTAAATAGATGTAAAAAATACATGGGATGCCTATTGTACAGCTTACGAAATATTCTAACAATAGATTAAAGCTGTTGTAAACTAATAGTATTTAAATATATGTAAAATTTGGTCGCATTTTTATGTCGCTTTTTTGGGACACATTTTTCGGACAATTTTCAATAATGGGGGTGAGATATAAAATGACATAGTCATTAATATATATTTACTTGTGTAGTTAAATTTGACCTACGTAACCCCTTTATGGTGTAATTAAATAATTCCCTTTGAATAGATGCATATGAATATTCTTATAATAATGAAATTTGTAATAAAATAAAAAAATAATGATTATTGAATTCCTATGAAATGTACTGAATCTTTTTTAACTAAAAATTATTAGTATTTGCTTTCTAATATTCTTTCAAAATTTATGTCCTCAACTGTAGGCATATGGTCTGAAAAGGTTAAAAAAAATCTTTAAACAAAACTTTAAAATCAAGATTTTAAAAAAATAATAATGAGCTTGAACAACCCAGTTCTAAAGAACGTCGTGTTCCCTTTATCTATTCAGTTATTTTATCTTTCCTTGGACAATAAACATGCCATAAATTGAAAGTAACAGTACTCTCCTTATATTTTTACCTTATATTCAGCTCTCTTGTAAATTCATAATTTCGAAACCGAAAAATCCGCTCTCAAACTCAGCTTCAGTGGATTTTCACGGCAGTTACCGCACCGACAGACAGACTGATTAAAATCGCAAACACTCTTGAACTTCGCAATGAAAAATTTTTACTATTAATGATATTCATCATTCCTTTGCCTCTGTTTAAAGCGAACTTCCTGAAAGGCCCACTAAGACAGTAAATTTTCATTTTATTATGATTATTTTTTTTTTAAACAAAGAGACGGGAAGACAGAGGTCAAACAACTACCGCGGGCGTTACCATGACAACTCATCCATCCCCTTTCTCAGCCTGGAGTTTTCAAGTGTAAAGAGCCGAAATGGATGCAGATTTCGAAATTGCGTGACAAAGTAATGAGAAAGCATTTAAGTGGTTGATTTTCGTGATATATTTCGGAGTATTAAGCAACGGGAGGACTGAAGAGTTCTCTTCGAGCTGCATTTAAAATTCTTTGAAGAGCATTTAAAAAAAAAATAATAATAAACACAGAATGGAAATGGGGCGGATTTAAGTAATATTTGTTCGTTGAGTTGCGCTTTGTTTGCAAGTAAGATTGGTGTAGTTAGTAATAGATTTACTCTGGTAGTGAACTATTAAATGCAATCCATTTTTATCATGAATTGGATTTCACGAAGGTAGACTATTTACGAGGTCCATTCAATAAATAACCGGAAAAATTAAATATATATATATATATATAAAAGCTGTTCGAGCCTCGTCAGGAGGAGACCCCCTGATTCCCCCCTAATTTTTTAGTTTCATTATTGCCATATTAAAACGGTATTAATTGACTATGTCATATTATCTCTCCTCTTTCGTGTATTTCGCATGGTAACCGTATGTTGAATTTTTTAGGATTGTAACCTATTTATAGAAAAATACATGGGATGCCTATTCTACAGCTTACGAAATAGTGTAACAATAGATTAAAGCTGTTGTGAACTAATAGTATTTAAATATATGTAAAAAATACATGGGATGCCTATTCTACAGCTTACAAAATATTGTAACAATAGGTTAAAGCTGTTGTAAACTAATATTATTTAAATATATGTAAAATTATGTCGCATTTTTGGGACACATTTTTCGGACAATTTTCAATAAAGGGGGTGAGAGATAAACTGACATAGTCATTAATATTTATAACTTCAAGAAAGTTTGTGCTTCTTTGTTATTTGTTTGGCGGTGTCCTAGAAATATCATCATATGGGCCTGACACGCCTGCCTCTTCGCGAACGGGATGCTGAGAAATACAGGGTGATCAGAAAATGAGTATACATTTGAAAAATTAATAATTCACGGATTAATGTAGGTAGAGAGATAAAAATTGGCAAACATGCTTGGGGTTTTACTACAAACGCAAAAAAGAAAAAGTTCCAAAATGAGCCAACAGATGGCGCTGAACAGCAAAATGTCAGTGACGCTGCATGAGAATTGTGCATAAAAAGAACTGTAATGAGAAAGGGAATCGCATTAGGATCGCATTAGGAGGAGATGCATTAGCAATCGCAGCATGCTGACATTACCGAAAATAGGCACTGTTATTGAAGCTGTACTATCAGAATAGGGAATCTGCTACTGCAGCTTTACGATCCTATCGGTATAAGAAGGGTATTCGAACGGATAAAAGTCTTATGACGGGTTCAGCTGTGAAGAGAATGATCTTGAAGTTCGAAACCAGGGGTGGTTTTGATGACGGGCCCCATAGCAGCCGACCGAGCACAAGTGTTATTGCTGTTCCGACAGTTCAGGAAGAAGTGAAGATTGTTGTACACTGCTGTTCACAACATTGTTCCTCGACTACAGCTATTTTTGAGTAATGACGGTCGACATGTTCAGCATTTGTTCTGAAGAACATCGCTTTTGCCTTATCGTAATTTTTTATTCTAGTTATTACTTTTCTTATCACATAAGGTGCCCTCTGTCGGCTATTTTTTTAAACTTTTTTTGTATTTGCAATAAAACCCCATGTCATCCCAAGCATGTGTGTCAATTTTTACCTCTCTACCTACATTATTCTGTAAATTATTAACTCTTTCAAATTTATACGCATTTTCTGATCCCCTTGTAAGTGAAAAGAGAAGGGCGGCACCCTTGCAGGATAAGATTATCTCCTCTAAAATCTCGCCTGATTAAGAACGATGCATTGACAAATTTGGTGCAAATATTGCTGTGTTGGAAAATGTTTTATAATCCATGCGTTTTGCATGATTTGATTTTGATTTCAATCGACTGGATAATTTATTTACAAGGTCACTAAAAACTCTTTTAACTAGTACATTAAGGTCTGTGGTCAATCACTACTTTGGCCATGCCCCCGAATTTCGCGAACTGTTCCAAGCCTGGCGGCTTTTGCCGAAGTATGGCTGAATTGAGTGCCAAACAAAGTCTTTTAAATTGAACCGAGTTAAGAGATATCTCAGCTATTTGGTTAGAAGTCGCTAAACTTTAGTATTATTGCAGTATTGAGTCGCTTTCAAATGAAATAAGTTAAGATGAAGTGCACCAAAAATATTTATGATCAAATAGACGTACAAAGAAGTCATGTGGTGTCCACATGAGACCTTTTTTTTTCTTTCTAGTAATTGAGGTAAAACGTATCTATGCATTTTCACTATGCAGATTCGATTACGTATAAAAATGCCAATATTAAACTAACTGGCTTAAACATTCTAAATATGCAGCAGCTTGATTCTGTTTCCAGTGCACTTAATTTAATCATTCATATTAGTCAATAACATGAAGAACAATTGTGTAATGGTTATTACGTATAATGCCGTGCTACGGGTCCGAAGCTTTTTCACGGGCTGGGCAAGGTTGACTCAGCCTTTCTTATCTGAGCAGGTCGATAAAATGAGGACCAAGCTTTGCTTGGGTAACCATCCACTGTTTGCTCCACGCCAGACTAAACCATATGGAAACTGAATTTAGCCAGAGCCCATAGTCGGGAAGGTGTGGCTGGTCAGCGCAAACCTTAACCCCATGTTCGGGCTGCTGAGCCCCTTCTAACGAATTACCCCTTCTAACGAAATGTGCATTAAAACTACATTTTTTTTAATTTAAAAAGCAAGTTTATACGTGAAATTAATATGTATCATTTTCACGTTAAAAATCATAACATCATATTGCTGTTAAAAAAAATCTCGTCATGTCAGGGTTGCAGACTCGTGCCAAGAAGCAAAGACGGGCACAGAAAGGGGATCTCTGCCGTGGTGTTAGTCACTACCTACAGATTCTCAAAACCGTCCCCAAATCTTACATAGAGGGTAATGCCTACGCATGCGTGTTAATAATATGTCAGGATTAACCCTTTAACGCGCGGTGTCCTCACTGTGAGGACACAACTCTGACATTTTCGTTGTTTTGACTCACGAAGAATAAATTTGATTTCAATAAAATACTTAAGGAGGACATCTAGAATTACTGCCCAATGTCGAAAAAGTGTCGCCGTTGCCATCGCACGATTTAACTACTAGCAAGATGGCGGTGGATCGAACAGCCCAGTGCGTGCCACAGAGCTCAAGAACATTTTTGACACAGCCGGCTGCGCGGAGCCGCATAGGAAGAAAAAAAATCCCGCCTCTCCTTTTTTTTCCACTTCTTATGTTCTTCTATTCTCATGAAACCGCTTCAATCTGAAACAAATCTATTCGAAGAGAAGGGGAAATAAGCACCAAAGAAGGCCGCTGGAAGGACGACCTCCCCCGCCCGAAAAAAAGGTTTCCATGGGAACGAATTTCACATTTAACCTTAGGCTTGGAATCTTTCGTATCGTCTGGGAATCGCGAAGATGCAATGGAAATAAGAATGTGGAAGAGAGAGCGGATATTTTTAAGTGGAAATTATTCTAAAGTTACGTTCGACAATTCTTGAGTTTCAGTATGCAGTTCGGCTTTAATTATTGAACAAGAAAGGTAATTTATTCCGAAAGCATCGATTATAAAATACTACTGCTTAACGAAGGTTTAACCTATTTGCTCCCATCGATTTCAATATCGTAATAATTGCTCTCTTCCCCATGCTTTGAATACTTCCATTGCAGCGCATCTGAGATTTGCTCAAATAACCAAGCCTGGAAGCAACGAGGGGAACAGAAGGAGAATAGCTCCCGTCTTCGCAACGATAGGAGGAAACGCGTTTATGCCAATGAGACAGTAAGGTAGGGTCATATGGGGGAATTATAGTTCATAAAACAACAACTTAATATTTTGTAAAGTATGGAAGATAAACTGATTTAATTTGGCATGAAGTAAGCTTAAATAATTTAGAATTTATTCAAATAATCACTTTAACCTGAAATTGAATTATTTTATTCAAATAATTAATTCAATAGCTATATTCAAGCTATTGAATTAATTATTTGAATAAAATAATTAATTCAATAGCTATATTCAAGCCCAAAAATGACTCATAATTGCCCAACTCAATAATTTGAATATAATTATTGAGTTGGGCAATTATGAGTCATTTTTGGGCAGTTATGGATCAGATATGGGTTAAATATGGGTCACCCCCTTTTTTATAGTAATGCATATCAAAAGTAAATAATATTCTAAATTATCATTATTTAGCACAAAAAGAGATTTTTTATTTATCTAATGTGTTTTATTTAAGAAAAAAAAATAATTTAAATAATGAGATTGTTTTTTAAGAAAGACTTGGGGACGAATCAGCGTTATGTCCCCCAATTCTGAAACAAAAATTGGGGACATTTTATAAATTCGATGCTCTTCTGAAAATAGCGTCCATTTATTCAACTAGAGCATTATTAACATTCATAAAAGGAAGGAAACATGATTTATTTCTTTTTAAATTGGGAAGAAATAACTGTTTTAATTAAAATTTTGTCCCCAATTGTTGTTTTACATTTTAAAGACAAACTGAAAAAAAGTTCTGAGATTGGGGACTGTCCGAGAAACGTTTGTTCTCCTTAGTCATAATACACAGCAAAATATTCCTGCTCTTCACGTACAGTAAGAATTCCTTGCAGCGCGGAATTGTCTAAGAAGGATATTTTTATAGGATATAGAACAGAGAAGGATATAGAACAGGGTGACCCGTAATTCTCGCCATATGGCCCTATTTATTTTAATCACTGGCTTTAAACTTAAACCTAAGGCAGTTCTATCTATTTTCATAATAAAAGATCTGTAATTTTGCCTCACTGTTTTGGATGTTCTTTTAAAAACTTTATTAATAAGGGTTCACGTTGACTAGAGCACTTAGTAAAACACCGTTAAAAAGTTAAAATTAGTTTAAACTTAGTAAAATACCCGACATGAAAAAGAAGTTTAGCTTTACTATCGGTTTAGCAATACATTATTTTTTCGAAATAGTATTTGCATTTTAACTTTCCAGTCATTAAAACGACGCAATAAAAAGACATGAGAATATGGTTGCATTTAAGTTTGCTAAACAATTAAAGATAAAAGGCAAATTTAATAAAACCAAGGAAAAGGCCGTTTATAATTAGTTGGACGTTGGACGTTATTATTTTTTTTTCAATGAAATCTTGATATTGTTTCAGGAAAGTCTAAAGGAGTGTTGCTGGTTCCCTGTCACAAAATGAAACGAGTCAAAGTGAACGCTTACTTAAAAATAATCATATGATAGAGAAAAGTTTGCAAATGGAAGAAAACGTGGAAAAACTAGAATATTGAAGGCATACCAATAGAAAAAAGAATTCACTACTACTCAGCACTAATAGCTCAGACACTTATGACAAGACCCTTTGATAATAATAGTTATTCAGCAAAATAATTCTTTATATTCTGAATTGCGAGACAAAAAATAGCTTTTTCATATAATTAATTAATTAATTACTTTATTGGTCCAATGTACAACACTGTATTGTGCTTTGGGCGACACTGCAATCTTATATTTTATTATTCTCCGGAAAATTGTTTTTAAATTTAATCTTCTTTAAAGGATCGTGTTGAGTACAAAAATGCATAAGCAATCTTAAATTAAAAAAATACCAAGATTGTTCAACTGAATTTAAAGAAACATGAAAAAAAAAAAAGAATCAAGGTACAACCACTTTCCCTACTTATAATTTAATTTCATATTATAACAGATAAACCAGCTACCCACTCATTCAAACGGAAATTTCGTAGTTTACGCCATATTTTGAACTAAAGCCGAATTTATGCTTGTCCAGATGTTTGATTTTAAATGAGTAATTAATCCTTTCATTGCCTGTAAAACTACTTTTTCTGCCTCGGGAGTCAGGATGCAGTGAAATGCAGACAGTTCCCGCCAGTTTCCAAACGAGTGCATTTCAACAGTTCACTGCAATGTAACTCTTCATACAGAAAAAGTAGTTTTACAGGCAAAGTAAAGCTACAATTCATGAAACGTCATCAAACAATAAGTGTAACCCTTTTCACGCTCAAATGTTTTTGCTTCTACATAGAAACAGTGCACAAAGCCGAAAATGTACACCCATTGCCATCTCTCGAGTTAACTACCAGCAACATGGCGGTCAAACGAATCGCCCATCGCGTGTGGTAGAGCTAAAGTTTTTATTCTGGCACGACTCATTTAAAATCAAACATCTTTTTCGGCTGTGGGACCATTTAACACTATTTTTTTAGAGGTAGTTAAGAGGTTAACACTATTTTTTTAAAGAGGTAGACCACCCCGTGGTAATGGGATCATCAAGAACCGAAATCTGATAATCAGTGTTCATGTTTGTCATTTTTCAAGGGGGAAGCGTACAATTTCTGTCTTTTTATTAGTGACGATGTGCCCTACCTTTTACGCATCAATACAAAAAAAAAAATATTACGTAATTTTCAAGTATTTACTTATCACATCTTAACAATTTAAAAGTTGCATCGTTCTTTTTATAAGAAAAAAAACGTAGTTCAGTTAAAATAAAGTAAACTGCACAGGTTCGATAAAACGTATTTTGTAATAGGTCGCTTGTTCTACAAATCTGTTGTATTATATACAGGGTTGTCATAAAAAGGAAACTATCCCAATATGTGCACCTTTAAAGGAATATCGTTCAAACCGATCGATATGATATTTCGGATATAATAGTAATTCAGAGGAATGAGCTCGGAATTCTGTTAACAGCAACAAAGTGACCCTAACGGTTACGGTTATAGATGCAGAAACTCGAAATTTTCGAATGCCGACGCCCATTTTTTTCCGTCGCAAACTGCTCAAGGCATGAGAAAACTCAAAAGAGCTTTGGAACGGTACGTGTATCACAAAAAATGGATGCGCTGTGCACGCACAAAAACAGCTCTGTGAAAAGCCAATAAAAACATGGTCTGGGCACACAGAAAAATACTATATGACTGAGGCAAGATGCCGGTACTTTTTCTCCTGCGTGTGTCTTACAACGCCATTTTTGGATTTCCAGTGCGCTGATCAATTCATGCATGAGAAAAATGAACACTGGTATTAGAAATTTTTGAAAGTTCTTCAACCTTAATCGTGAGAGCTCTATTGCTTTAACTAATTACAATTTGAAACTCACACTTTCCATTAACAATATCTTAACCTTTTGAGGCGCAACCCTTTCCCAATGCTGAAAAAAGGCTGTGCCCGACACTGCCAGCTGCGTCAAAAAAAGGGTCTCTAGACCTGTGGCACGCGATGAACGTTTAGATCGTTCGCCATCTTGCATTCTTCCATTTTTCAGCAGATGTCAGTGGTGTTAAAAATAATCGTGACCATATTTTGAAGGGAAATGACGGGCTAAAAAGTAAAGGATTCTCGTGGAGCTATGTCACCCGCAACTATTTTTATAGAAATCAAATCTATTCTTCGTGACTGGCAACAGTCCAAACGCCAGAGTTTGGTTTTCCCAGAGCGGGAACACTGCGCGTTAAAGGGTTAAATTTCCTTTCGATTGGTCAAGCATTACAAGCAACCAGATTAAAAAATTGCATTATTGTTATCATTCATTAACTTTTTGCCAAAAATGGACTTACACCACTTTCAAAAAAAGCAGCTCAAATCATAAATTTCTGTAACTGTACAAGAATATTCTTTTAGAGTTTTAAATAAAGCACAAAATTAATAAATCTAATCATTTTCCTAAAACATTCCGATTACAGCAGACGTCTTTTTTTTCTTTCACTCTATGGAACGTTTTGTGTTTCAGCTCATTTTTTTTTTCTGTTTCTCGAAGGAAATTTCCCATGATGCTCTCTGCTTAATTAATTATCCTTTAAGAAGCGAAATGCAATTATGGCATTTAAGGCCTCCGAAAATATTGCAGTTTGAAAATGTCTGTCATTGTTTCCTGCTGCTGAATATCGCTTTCCTTCAGCTCGAAAGAAAATTCATTATCTTCCTCAGTTCGATTCCCCGAGGAGAACGCCACTAAAACTGAATTTTTCTTCTGAGAAAGTGTAATTAAGAGAGAGCGACCACACGCCAAAAAATTCTACTCAGAATTCAATTACCCCCTTTTTTTTACTCCCTCATTTGCTTTTCTCTATATCATATGTTTTTCTGCATTGCCACTTATTTTTTTTATGTCGGTGGAAATGGCAACACAAGAAAAATTCATTCTTCCCGCACCTGGAAAAAAAAATGTGTTGGAAGGATGAAATTAGAGATTTCGAGTGTCGAATTTAGATTCCTATTTATTTCCCGAAGAAAATTATCGGAGTGCACATATTTGTAGGATTTATGAAATGGTGACTAGATTATGCTGTAATGGATTATGCACTATTTTCAGGGTACTGGTCCAGAGCACACATATTTTAGGGGCTGAAAAATTGTGAACTGAGAAATTTTGTTTTCTTGAAAAGAAAAATAAGAAGAAAAAAATTAAAATTAAATAAAATTTAACCTTAAAAAATTTTAGCTTTAAAAGTCTAAAAAACAAACTTTTAAATTTTATATAGTAAATAATCACATATCATGAAAAATTCCCTTTCTCTAATACAATTTTAACAAAATTTTTCCAGTCGGTCAGATTTTTCTTAGTTATGAAAATAAACTTCATTCATGAATACAATTTTTTCTCACTATCCCTTTATTGCTATGTATTTATATTTTGAATTTAAAAATGCAATATTTATTTGTGTAGTTAAAGCGCTTTTTAGAGTAGCACACCCTTTAAGAGTCAAAAAATTGTGTAAAAGTCCAATGATTCCATCGTTACATAGAATACGGAATCTATAGTAACGAAAGCTTTGAATACATGGACCAATTTTACGCCAAATGTTATTAATTTGTGTGTAACATTTAATTCAATAGATTAAGCTCGCTCAAAATAATGTTCTATCGGATATCGAATAAACTTTATACAACTGAAAAATTGTCGAAAAATCACTGAAAATCGAGAAATGAGTGGCATTTTTAGAATTTTGGAGTCATTTACAGCATTTTACAGATTGTTTTACGTATCTGTGCAAAATGTGAAGTGGACCAGTCGAACCATCTCGATTTTCAAGCGAAATTACCTTCAGCAAGTCTTATTTTGGAGCGAAACATCCCGGAATCGCCAAATTTTCGGAGATTATACATACATATATATATATATATATATGTTAATTGAAATTCATTTTGACTATGATGACATTATTTTACATCTGTTACACTATTGGATGTTAGTGGAAACTCATTACATTCGTGACGCAATTCTCACTTTAAAAACTGATAATCTAGCTCAGTGGGAAACGCATTTTAAAACTCATCGCATCAAAGTGACGTACTTACGATACGATAGCTCACTTTTGTTGCACCATTGAATATTACGATGGAAGGGTGAAATTTACGATTTGAAAGTAGTGCGTGAATTTTCTGATTTATAAATAGTAAATATTTTTTTCTATATTTGTTTTTTTACGTAATTATGAAAATTTGCAAGCCAATCGCACCAACGGCGTGGAATTCATTACTTTTTCACCTCCACCATGAAGTCATTTTGTAACGTGTGCACGACATTGCGACTTCAATACGACGTTACAGAGCTGTCACATTCATAGCACCGTGACTTAAATGTTCCACTGATTTAAAACTGAAAAAAAAAAAAAAAAACTTTTTTTGAGAAATTCGCTACTTTTGCAAATTTCTCAAAATTCCCAAAATAAAAAAAAAAAGTAGCAAGAAAGTAGCAATATTGCAAAGTCATAAAATTTAATCGCATGGTTCTTTCAAAAGTAGCAAAAATTGCGAAAAGTCGCAAGATCTGGCGAGACGTCACAAACGATCCGTCACTTTGACGTCACAAAGAAGTCACAAGCTATTGTCACTGGCAAGTCACACTGTGACTTCCAGTTGACGTCACTTATAGTCACCAGTGTGGCTGCGACCAATGTGACTCACAGGGACGTCACGGCGACGTCATTGTGACGCTCCGTGCTATGAGGGATGCAACAACGAAGTGGACATATCACAATTATTAAAGCTGACCACTGATTTAAAATATATACCAACATCGCGAAAGAGAAGAGGCGCCAAAAGAGGGAAAAAATTTCTATCCAGTCGACCTGTACTCTGGAAAGGGTACGAACTGACTCGTACGCTCTTAACCCTTTAACGCGCGGTGTCCTCGCCGTGAGGACACCATACTCTGACGTTTTGACTGTTGCCAGTCAAGAAGAATAGATTTGATTTCCATAAAAATAGTTGCGGGTGACATAGCTCCACGAGACTCCTTCACTTTTTAGCACGTCATTTCCCGTAAAGAAATTGGTCACGATTATTTTTAACAGCACTGACATCTGCTGAAAAATGGAAGAACGCGAGAACAGCTGGACAGATTGCCCAATGCTGATAAAAGGGCAGCCGTTGCCATCGCTCGACTTAACTACCAGCAAAATGGCGGACGATCGAAACGTTCATCGCGTGCCACAGATCTAGAGACCCTTTTTTGACGGCAGCTGGCTGTGCTCACGCACAGGCAACAACCTCGCTAATATCTCTAAGATATTATCGAGGGCTGTGCCGCACAGCCAGCTGTCGTCAAAAAAGGGTCTCTAGATCTGCGGCACGCGATGAACGATTCGATCGTCCGCCATCGTGCTGGTCGTTAAGTCGAGCGATGGCAACGGCTGCCCTTTTTTCAGCATTGGGAAAGGGTTGCGCCTCAAAGGTTTAATTTTGATCTTACGTGTCTAATGAAATCTCTCTCTAAACACCGGTGTGTTCTTTCCGGTTCCCCGAGCCTCAGATTTATTTACTCCGAAACCTCGCTTTCGCACATGATAAGAAAACGTCAAGCCTCCCCCCCCCCACACACACACATACACACGCGCACTCTCCCTCACCCCCCCCCCCCTAATAGCCAATTTTCGAGGACTTTCTCATTACGGAATTTTGGCCGGGAGCTGAACTGTTGTCACCCGCTCAAAGCAATTGGCGACTGGTGCCACGCTCCAGTGATTACTGCCGGTCGCTCCCGACAGACAGACCTCACCCACACCTTTAAAAAGAAGGGGGGGGGCGGGACGATGTCGGCGTAACGGGGTGGAGGGGGGGGGAAAGAGACAGTAGATGCCCCTCCCCCTGTATCACTTTTTTTCTGATTAGGCTTATGAGATGAGAAAAAAAAAAAAAAAAAACGAAAAACCCACGCACTTCTGGGAATTTGTAGACGTATGAGATGAGCTTTATTTTGCTTCATATAAGTCAAAAAATTGCGGTTGGAGTTCCTTTAGGAAAAAAAAAAAAGAAAGAAAGAAAGGAACTGGGGAAAAAGTAGGGAAGAACATAAAGGAGTTTCCGTAATTTAATTTTTTTCCCCTTTTTTTCATGTATGTCAGAGAGATTAAAAATGCATTTTCTGAATTGGTTTCTAATGTTTCTTTTTTCCATCTCAGTAAATCAAAAAAAGCAATTGGTTTCAGGCTGTAAGGAGAGGCTTATTATTATTATTTTTTTTTTCCAAATATAAGTGACGGGACAGAGAATTTAAATAAGAGATGGGAGTTTCTGTACTAAGATCACCTTCTTCCTTTTATATATTTTTTATAATAGAAAGAGAACTTGAGCATGAATCAACAAATAAAATGGTTCAAATAAATAATTCTAGGCTTTTTTTTTTTTTTGAAGGGGGGGAGACATGTCGCACTTTTCTCGTTTTTCCCTCGTATGGCCGCAACTTTCAACAATGTATGTGTTGCGTAATGAAATGATCTATGGGAGATTGATAGGACCCAGTGGCGGGTCCATTGATGGGACAAAGGGGGCTTCACCCCTCCCCCTCAAAAGGCATTGCATAAGGGTAATACTTTGCTTCATCCTTTGTTTAGGTAAAATCAGCTTTTTTGTTTGTGCTAATCTTTTGATGCGCAGGCATTTTCACATCGGAGACCCACTGGATAGACTGCCCAACGCTGAAAAAGTGCAACCGTTGCCATCGATCCATCTAGCTACCAACAACATGGCGGCCGATCGAGTAGCCCATCTGGCACCACGGAGCTAAGGAAGTTTTCTGACACAGCTGTCTGTCGTACTTTTTCAGCTTTGGGACCATTTAACCCTATTTTTTTTTTCAACTAGCAGTGAAAGCGCTGAAATAAGGTGATTTTTCACGGCGCAACCACCACAGCGCATCAAAGGGTTAAACGCTGATTTCGTCATGGGCGTCTGTTCAAACCCATTGAATCCTGATTTCATTCGTTCTCCTGCATAAAACGAGTTTGGTGACACAAGCCAACTACTTTGTTTTCCTGATTAGGGATGGACTTGAGGCAAAACATAGAATAACTTATAGGGGGGGGGGGAAATAGAACTACTTACCGCCTCTTGGTTTCTTTTTTGCGCGGTCCGGTAGTTTCGTTTTGCTGGGAAACAAACAATGCGGGAATAGACCAGCTCGGTTTGTAGTATCCATAACCCGCGCACAATTTTATCGTCACAAAAATAAATCGCCTCACAAAATCACTATGTTGCAATATTAAAAATGTTCGTTTCGTCTCGCAAAAAAGCTGTAAATCAATGTCTCGCCTCTCGAAAAGTCATGTAGCATCGATCATTATTGCTGATGGCCAAGAGAAAGCTTCTGAATGCTTTGAAACACCCGTTCAATTTTAACTGTGTGTCATGTGTGTTCTAATAAAAGATATTTATTTTATTCATAATTAGTCATGTAAATTTATTTTTCCGGTTGATTTCAAATCTTTTAAAGGACTGTAAAAAAAATCATTGAATAGTAGAATCATTCAAACGAAAATTAGTTATTGATTAATGGCGTCTATTTACGCGCGTTAAAGTTTTTTAACTATGTTAGGAATTAAATATACAGGGTGATTCAGAATTTGATTCTCAAACTTCTAGGAGAGGTAGGTTACAACAAGGTGGTTCAGAATCACGTAGCGATGTGGAGTTGGAAACGTCGTCTTCATGTACCGTCATTATTAACAGGTACATGAAGAGAACGTTTCTGACCCCATATTGCTATGAGATTCTGAACCATCTTGCTGTGTCCTACCCCTCCTAAAAGTTTGTCCTTCTAATTTTGAATCATCCTGTATATATTTATGTATAAGGTTTTCCAAATCTTCCTAGAATGTTTTTTTTATTCAAATAACAGTACAATTACAGCCTGGTGTTTAAATTTATAACTGGTTTATATGATTTCTCGGTGTTAAGCACAATATATTAACTAAAATAGTAATAATCCACATGAAAAATGCACAGCCCTTCTTATTCTGGTGTGTATTAAATGTGTACAAAATGCAATTTAAACAAAACAACACACGTTTGCTTATTCTCCATTACATACTTTTGAAAGAACTACTTCCGTTATATCAGAAGGAAAAATAATAGAGCAGTTTTAGATATTTATTCTTTCATGCGTGTGTATTAGTTAAGTTTCTAAAATATTCAAATTGTAAATAGTTCCTAGGAAAATTTTAAGTGACATTATTGAAAACACTTTTAACTATTCTGGCAAAACTTACTGAGTAGGGCAAAAAGTAAAACAAAGAATAAAATAAAATAATTTAAGTAATTTAATAATTAAATAAAGCTAATTAAAAAAATATAATATTCTTCTTTTTACAGCATTAACAAGTTTTAACTATTTTAACTATTATTAATGATTGGCAAATCTTACACTGATTTGATGCAGAAAAAATTATATAGATAATCCAACTTTTATAAAGCAATGATCTTTTATTAATAAAATCATGATATTTTTTCATTCTATTTTTTTTTATTTTTTTTAGTCCTTTCATGTAAAAATTCCCTCTCACCCCAACCCCCACAAAAAAATCTTCGCGTAATTAATCATAATGTGACAAAGATGGTGGTGTTTAGGGAAAAAAATTAAAAACCAATCTAGCTTAAAGTATATGATTAACCACGTTATTGAGGTTAGATAAACATTTACCGTTATGATAGATTTTTTTGTTGTATATACTTGCATTTATTTATATTTATTTTTGTGAGTACGATGTTAATTTCATCTTCCAAAATATAATAAGCTAAAAATACGTAATCCCATTTCCCTTGAGTATTGTTTGGATGGGCTGGGTTGTAACAAGAAGCAATTTAACGTCATTTGTAAAGAAGCAAAGCTGTACTTTGTTCATCAAATATTTAAAAAGTGATGCGATACTCTAAAGAAAAATCATATCCCCATGTGTGTGTCAGAGGATATCGGTGGTCATTTCAACTCAAAATAAGCAGTTAATTGTAAGTGTATTCACAGCTCATTGTCGTTCAGACGAATCTTTTACCCTCCAACTACATTTGAAGAACAAGAAAGATGAATCCCCCCAAAAGCATCGGTTATTAAACGCTTGGCAAACACAAGAGTTTTTTTACTGCAATTATGGGGACGTATAATCGTCACATTTGGCGAGATTTTAAGAATGATTTCACAAAAACTGTATATCATTATTAATGTAATATATTGAGATGCTATGAAAGGACTTTAATTGTTATTTTTATCTTTTAAATGAAGTGTAATCTGTTATTGCTACAGACTCTATTTGTACTGGAATTCTTTTGGGGCTCCTAAAAAAGAACTTTAAATGCTACATACATTATTTCCGACGGAGAGAAATATTTTCTTATCCTTAATAACATATACTGCTTTTGTTTTGTTTGAAATAAACGCACCATAAAAATATTTTTGTTGATTCAGCAACATTTTGGCTGGCTCTATTTCAAAGAAATATTTTTGTTGAATCAATGAATTTTTTTTATTCAAAGATATATTTTGTTAATTTAACAGAAATTAAAAAAAAAACAACAAAATTATTCGGTTTAAACAGCGCCAACCATTTTGTTTAATCAACCAAATTTTGTTGAATTCAACAAAGCATTATATCCGTGCGAATGTCTATAAATAAGGATTTAAACAATGAATGCCTATCTAGCGTAATATTTTGGGTGCTCGTGTGTAAGAACTATGAATGCTACAAACACTAGTTTTAATTGGATACATAGTCCTGTACACAAAGACAACATATATAAATTTCGTACTAATCGATATATATTAATGGAGTTAGACCACAGACGGACCGAAATTAATGTTTTAATGGCTTTTCAGTATATGTGAAAGAAATGCAAAAAAAATCAAATTATTCTATTGTGATTAATTTTTTGTAATCAAACAAAAATTTTATTATTTAAAATTTTTTAAAAAAGTAATGATTTTTAAAGTGAATTTTCTTGTTTATCATAAGAATCACTCGTTTAAATTAGTATTAGTAGTTTAAAATATTGTCATAACTTGGTAAGCTTTTTCAATGTTTCTACTTGGTGGGGTATAGCCCCCGTCCATACTAAAGTGCGTTATATCTTATTCTTGCAACAGAAAATCCAATTTTCCTAAAGGAAACCAAAACGTTTTTATGGAAGGCTTATCCTCCCCGTCCCTATAGCTACCCCAATGATATTTATACATAATTATTAATCATTTTTAATGCTGCAATACAAAAACACCATCATTTTTCGATGCAATATTTTTAAAGTTTATTAACTAGCGTAGCTTCATCGTTTGTTGCAGTGTCTAGTACAAGATGTGACGAAACATCCACTGCGCACGTATTTGTGATGTTTAACCATTTTTTGTGGCTTGCAAAATTTGTAGTGTTAAACTCATTTTCTAAAAATATACCAAAATGTAACAAAAATATTTTTTTTACATTAATTTTCTAATTTCTTTTAGTTTGTGAAAAATTATCCTATTATTGCACACATAAAACAAAAAATTCTTAACTGATTTTAAAAATGCACTTTACCGTGTCTCTAACTTCAGAAAACAACTAAAGTGAGATTTTTAAAAAAAGGGAAAGAAATATAAAAAAAAATAAAATATCATTTATGTGGCTGCTATAATTCAAAATGACGCAAAAATTACTCAAATTCAACGTATAAAATTAATCTTGCGGACTGTATCCACAAGCTGGAGCCCCATGTTATATTCACTTGATGTGACACGTTGATTAGATATGGAAAGATTGCGGAAGGAAAGATGATTGAGCGATATCCAACGAATCAGACGTTAAAAAAAAGAAGGGATTTAGATGGGGAAGGCGTGGTAAAGTAATTCGATTGGAGGGAATATATATTGTTTTAACTCATAAATTCACGGAATGGAATACAGAAATAATTCAGACAAAATATGAGACGGTTCCAAATACTCCATCTGATTTTTGGCTAATTGCACATTTGCTGCAGTATATTTTACGCGTTAAATTTTAGTTCTTAACCTTCTAATGCCAAGTGTGAGAAATTTTCAAGCCAAAAATTGTTTTTTTTTTTTTCGTTAAATGGTGTTCTTTTAAGTCAAATAAGATAAATATGACAAAAAAATTCTAAAAACGTTATTTATATATATTTTTTCAATGGTAGCACCATGATTTTAAAACGTTTCTAAGCATTAAAAATGAAAACTTTTGAAAAATTATTATGTATCTAGTGAAAAAGCACATATTTTCTTAGAGATAGATGGCAATCATTAATTTTTTCCTCATATTAAAAGTATTTAAAATAGTAGAAAAACTTTCTGGAAACATGTTTTCTTTGGTGACTTCATGCTATTGCTTCTAAAATATTTTTCGTCCCTTAATGCGGCTATCTGTAGATCCAAACTACTACTATTATTAACAAAAGGTACAATTAATGGTTTTATCCCTTCAAAATTACATTTCGAAACATTTTTCTCTTACAAAATAGCGTTTAAAGGATGGTATCATATGTGCTACCATGGGCGTTAGAGGATTAAAGTTGATTGATCTCATAAAACTCAGTTACGTAATTAATGCCTACATTCATTTCATTTGAAAATAATCCAAAAATTTTAAACTGTAAAAAGTCATTCATTTTTCTTTCTTTCCTCTTAATACCATTTTTTTTTGGCTTTTAAACTCTTTTTTTTGGCTTTTAAAATTTTTGAAATTTTTCAATATTGTCGAGAAGTGTTCGTGGTTTCGATGTGTCTGCCAGTCAGTTCGTGATTTAACTATCGTAAAAATACACACAGAATATTTTTCTTTTAATAATATTTGCTTTTATTCAAATTTCATTTTATGTTGTAAAAATTGGCTGCAATTTGAATCAGCAGCGGCTTAAAATCTTCTGCAAAGAGATGTCTCATTCTTTTTCCGACAGGGGGTTAAAATACTGATTTACAATAGCTTTTTTAGAATAGTGGAGGCAAAGAGTTAAAGCTAGTGCAAACGTTCCATCTTTTCACGTACGCAAATGTCTAAAGCATGGTCTAAAGTTAATATGGAGTACACTTTTACACTTCTGCATTTTTTTTCTACACGCTTCGAAGATTAAATTTCTCTAATTATGTCAAGGGCAAATAGGTGAGTGCATAGCATTCTTAAAAAGGTTCAGGAGCTTTTACTTCATTGGTAGACACAAATAAAAAGCTCATATCCATGTATTTTATAGTGCAAATAGATTTTTATAGATAGATATGAAATAGCAAATAGATATGAAATATGAGCTGAAAAATTTCCTAGTGAATTTCTAAAAACTCCTTTACATTTTTAAATAGTGTAGCTTTAATTTTAGAAAAATTTTACAAAAATTGAAATGAAAAGATTGTTGCAGATCTCATAAAATTTGTATTTCATTTTCCTTAGTTTTTTATTTGTTATTTTATTTTTACACACAAATTTTGGGGTTTAAGGCACTACAGGATAAAAGGTTTAAATTCAAAAGTAAATAGCTAATTATACATAGCGTAAATTAATCTTTTTTTTCAATAAAAATGCAACGTTTGAAGGTTTTACTTCGTCATTTAAATTGCATTCCAGGTACACGTTTTTAACAAATTTTTAGTTGCGTATTTTAATACCCAGTGCTTAGTTATATTACCAGCGCAAAAAAAAAATAAAAAAAATAATATTCCATCGAATTGATCTACTTTTACAATTTTGCTATATTGTGATACTTTATGAACTTCTTCCAAAATATGACGAGTTTTTCAAAAGTGATATAGAAATAAATGTATGTTAACGTTTCGAAATAATAAATATTTTGCTTGAAAATATTCTGCAACTATACATTCCTTTCATTTTAAAGCCAGAAAAACATTTTAGAAAGTATACATTGGAATAAAAATAACAAAATGTACTTTTGTAACATCATGCTACAATCAAGCAAAAGTAATTTAGTACACAATGCACATAAGCAACATAAACATTTAAAAGTTTTTGTGGGAAATAAAAAAAAAACGATTACATACATATTTTATGCTCTTTATTTAACGTTCACTTCCAGTTTTGTACTTTTTTTCAGCGATATTTCGTGTATCAATATCTTTGCATTTATTTTTAAAGTCTCCATAGATACATTTTACAAATGAAAGTGGTCGAAAACACTTTTGTTATTTTCAAAAGTTGTAAAGGTCGCCAAGCTCTCGTTCAAAAAATAAAATCTTCTTTTATTTATTTTTTTCCGCCGAGGCCACACGATCAGCTTACATAGAAAAATTATGTACAATATCTTCACGCATAATAGGTCTTAAATATCCAATAAATCGATTTTTTTGGCAATGTACCAAACAGTTACATCCTTGTCGATCGTTAATTAGATGCTAATAACTGGAAGTATACGTTTTCTCTTTTCTCGTACTCTTTTGCCAAGTTGATCTCGATCTGCTTTGTTGCTTTGGGGGGGGGGGGCATGAAATTGTGACAGAATCCATATTTCGATATAATCATGCTGTGTGTGTGTGTGTGTCTCCATTATGAAACGGTTCCTGTGTTTGCTCAAACACCAAAATAATTTACATTGCAATAGCGGCTCGCGTGCCTAAGTCAAACTCGAAGAGGTTCGGGGGGGGGAGGGGGGAGTCTGCCCCTGTTTCTCCCACCACCCCTTTTGTAAAAGATGGAAACATATTATTCCGAAACGGTGGGCGCAAAAGCATGAGAACAGCCCCAGCAGTCGGGAACCGCCATTGTTGCCATGGCGACGGTCTGCCGACATCGGGACGCATGCGCCGACGTGAGGGTTGAAAAGAGTGGGGGGGGGGGGAGGTGAAGTGACTGCCCGCCATGGCGTCGTCGTTGCCTGTTGCTTTGCGTGCTCATTGAACGCCTTCTCCCTCTCTCTCTCTCTCTTTTTAATTCCAGAAAAGATAATAACCGTGCGTGCGTTGTCATGGCGACGCAAACCTAACAAAAAACAAACCGCGCAAAAAAAGTATTCCGCTGTCGCCAAAGATAAACACACGCATAGACGACTAACTACTCGCGGAATAATTCTCCATTTTTCTGGTAACGATCGCAGAATATTCAATCGGAAGCTCGGAAACGCCGTTCGATCGGGAGTGTTCCACCAACAACCGCGCCTCCTGCCGATATCGCCTTCAAACTAACGTTTGTTAGTGCTGTGTTTCGTTTTTTACTTCCCCCCCCCCACCCTCCCTCTCTTTTCGATGTTGGTGTTGCGTTTCCATGCGCCCCCCCCCTCCACACTTTCTTTCGCTTTTATGTGTATTATGCCTTTGGTATTTCGACCGTGGACCCCATTTTTGGGGGGAGCGTGATAACTATAATATAATACACAACTGGGCGTGGCAACGTGCTTGGCTTTTACCGGATAAACAGAGCACGCAAAGGCCCTCTCGCGATCGTTACTGGAATCTTTAAAAGACGGGAGGAGGGAAGAGGGTCTATTACCGAAAGGGTTTCACCCCCCTTTTCCTTAACTGTGGAGCATACAAGGGTTTTTGGAAATCACTTAGCGGCTTTTATTGCCATAAATACGCTTGTCAGAACTTATTTATTTTATTCTTTGTCCCCGAAAGCGAAATGTGGAACGCGATTGGACAACAATGTCACAAGAGTCCGCAGTTAAGGCCCTAGGCATAATTAATAGCTATAAGAAAAAGGGTTTTGATCTTTCTCTGACTGACGCGAAAACAGATTGCCTTTTAAATTAAATGAAGTTTTAATTGAATGAATGTAAAACCTACAATGAAAACACTTTTCCCACCAGAATCCACTAATGAAAGCGAAATGAAACTACATAGTAAACAAACCTCGTTTTGAATTGCTCTTTGAGAATGAAAACAAATGATGTCGTTAACGGGAAAAGTGGGCAACACCACCTATGCTGATTCGATATTCTACTGTTTTGAACATTTATTTGGAGAATGGCTGTTTACCTTCCTTGGAGAAGAAGCATTTCAAAGTTTCTTAAAATTGATTTCTGGGTATCCGTTGGTGTTGTATTTTACAGCAAGAATTTTATGGATAGTTTTTAATTTTTTTGGAATAGAAATACTGACAGAAATTGAAATACTGGCAGACGGAAAAACGACATTATTTTCAGGTCCTTCTAATATTCATTTATTTATTTATTAACGAAATAAATACAATGAAGCACTGTTTATAAGATTCTCATTTATACGTTCTTATCATTTATAACTTTTTCTGAATGGTCCCGGCAAATATTGAATTTTAACGTTAAATAATTTCATATATATGTTTTCCTGAAATCGAAAACATCATTTATACATTTTTTTAGATCTAAACAGGGGAGAAAATGTGTGATGCAAAAGCCTTGAACAAGCTTTTCCAGGTTCTAATTTTATGAAAGAACACCTAATTTCGGGTGATTTGAAAGATAAACGTTGAACAGCCACTTTTAACTAAGAGCAATGAACTTTTTTCTGCGCCTTACCAATCCGCCATACGGCAGAAAATTAGAAAATGTTTTGTACATGCCAAATGTATTTGAATACGAGTACTAGCTGTACATTAAATTCAGAATAAAACTGTTAGCATTACATAATTGTTGGTGTATTTTGTTTTCATGTAGTAATATAAGATGTAATATTTTAATTTAAATCTGATTTTTTATTGTTGGTTATTATGAAAATGTACGTACTTTTGAGAATTTCGTTTATACGTTTTTGTCATTTATATCCCCACCCCTAGTCTCTTGAAAAACGTATAAACGATGCTTCCCCGTAAACCATTTAAACGTCTTACCTTATAATAGTTTATTTCTTGAAATAAAATCAGCATTTAAATACACTTAAAACTTCATTCTAGAAATTTTAAAAAGCTTTTGGGAATTAAAATAATGGTCCAATACATTGGTAGGTTCAATACAATGTAGTATCGGTGGGGTAAAATGACCATAAATTTAGCTATTTTCAACTTTACTAAGCTACACATCTAAAATGATACAACATATTTAACATTTTTTGACAAATATTTTACATTGAACTATCTGACAGTAACTACAAATTTTTGTTTTTTCTTTACAAACATTAAAACTGTTTGATCGTTAATTCTTTTTGGCTCGTTATTATGATCATTTTACCCCATGGTGTGGGGTAAAATGATTATACATGAAAAAAATGAAACACACTCATAGAAAATGATATTATATGAATAAGATCATCTGGAAAATAGATAACAAATATTTTATTAAACTGTTTTACATGGAATTTTAATTTAGCTATCAGAATTTATAATGTCCTTTACTATCGAAATTTGGCTCATCCAGTATTTGAATAATCTGTTCAGTTTGAACTTCCTCGACATCGTCATTTTCTGGCAATGTACATTTTTTCAAATAAAGATTTTGCAAAGTATTAAAAATTGTAAATAGCTCCTCAAGATCTATCCAAAAATGCTTAATAAAACTTTTACCACTGCACTTAAGAGCCAGCAGATATTTTGTTCGAAAGAGCCATTACGGTATGCCATTTTGAACTCTTCTTTCAACTCTTTTTAAATAAGAATTGGGGTTTTTCTTCACAAAATTTCAAGAGTAGCATACTTTCTTTACTTCATGGTCTTCAATTTCATGCTTTTCTTCAAAATGTGCAGCAAACACATCCTCTGTTAGCATTTATTTATAAATTTATGATTCCAGTATCGTAATTTTGGGTTATTTTTCTTATTTCCAGGTAAAAATAAAAGTAGAATAACGGAATCTATTTATTTATTCACGTTATTACTATTAATACCTTATAAAATATATTACTGATGAAAAAAAGAAATCTAAAATGATACATGTGTTCTTTAAGTGCAAGCCTAGCAGTATGATCGTTTTACCCCACTTTCTTTGAACTACTCCAAAATAAAAAATAATACAAATACAAATTATCTTGATACAGAAATGTATTCCTCAAGAATGACAGTAGGCTTTGTATCATCAAAATTTCAAGAACTTTAAATCACAAAAATGCTACAGCAAAGTAAATTTTAACCTTGTATAGATAGAGTCAAATATGAAACTGTAAGTGCTGCCATTACATATTAAAAGAATATTAATAATTCAAATAAAATCAGTTTAAAAATATTGCTTGTAATATAAATGAGCTAAAGAACAGTATGCCAATAAACAACAGTATGCCAATAAACCAATGCATTTGATATTTATTGCCTGCTTTTTGTAGACTGTTCATTTTACCCCACCTGTTCATTTTACCCCATCTAACCCTATATTTTTTATCCCATCTGTTGAATTCGTACACGGAAACAAAACGTAAAAAGGATATTGACGTACCTTTTGCATTTAAAAATTGTAATCCTAAACTACTTTATCAGGTGGCAGAAATGAAACACAGTTTATTCCTCATTTAGGTTTCAAATATAAGTCTTTTATGTATAATATTACTGGGCACCAGAAAGTAAATTCATAATTTTGCATATCAGTATTTCTCCTAGCCGAAAGTACTGAGGCTAATAGAACACGAAATTTCGCATGTATGTGGTGTCTTACATACGTGGTCGATAAGAGAGGATTTTCCGGAATTAACGTATGAAACATAAGTGGTCCAGCCTTTTACTTTCCCTTTTTTTCGCCTCTCCTTTTCCAAGAAAAGAAAGAGTTACCTATGAAATTCTTGCCGTAAAATATGACCACTGAAAAAAACTATTTTGCTGATTAAACAAAATTTAGATGGGCTCTATTTCAAAGAAATATTTTTGTTGAATCAACAAGATTTTTGTTCATTCAAAGAAATATTTTGCCAATTTAACAAAAATTTTGTTAAAAACCAACAAAATCATTCGGTTGAAATTGAAATAACGCCAACCAAATTTTGTTGAATTCAGCAAAACATTTTTTCAGTGTGCACGATTGTATAAAAATCAATTTCAGGACATTTTTGAATTCACCCACCAAGTAGGGTGGGTGGCCAAACCCTCTTTTTTTTACATACCTTCTCAAAGAAAAAAAAAAGAAAGAAAGAAAGAAGAAGAAGAAGAGAAGAAGCACTTATCTGTGAAATTCTTTTGAAATCTATTTTGGTGACAAGCGCAGGAAAATAGAAACTACACGATAAAGTGTAGAATTTCAATACTTACCAGCAAGTTTTTAATTGGAAAAATTGCTTTGTATTAAACATTTATAAATTGACATCACATAATGAGAAATTTCACAAGTTGAGTCTCTAAAGTTATAGCTATATGTTCATTTTATTTATTGAAAAGAAATGTTGCTTTGAAATGCTTTATTTTTTGCACGTGTCTAAATCCATCGATAATTATAAGAAATTATACACTTTATTCTCTAAGCTTTTAGTCTCTAAGCCAAGTGCATCGTACAAAATCTGGTTTTAATAAAATCATTTTAAATAATGCATCTTTCCAATAAACCTTAACTTTAAGAGACACACTTAAGACTAAACATTATTCAACACTATCACTTAATGTTGTTTCATAAAAAAGAAGTATCCTATTTTAATGCAAATAACAACTAAATTGAAACTGAAAAACAATAATTGTGTATGTGTTCATCGATTACAGTGTGTTATAAAAAACTATCTCTCATGCTAAAACTGGTGCTTATAAGGAAAAAAATAATCTACAAGTTGAACCTTTTTTAACTTAATCAAAAATTTGCATATTTCAGTTTTAGCTTCATCCTTTCTAAATGACTTTCTATTTTCGGAGGTACACTGTTTTAAAAGAAGAAAGAAAAATAAATAAAAAGCAATTTGACATCATCCTTTATTCCGCACCGCCACTGGATTGCCACAACAATCATAAACTAGAGATTTTGACAAATACAGATGTAAAAAAGAAAAAAATAGCAAAAGAAAGAGTTGTAATGAATAGATCCATTTTTATTACTGGTACCACTACGTCCCTATTACGGTTTGATATCTGGTAACTTAGCAACAGCTGGGAAATCATGATACATCAAACTAATCCATGATTGACATTTATATGTTTCCGAATTACACGCATCATCGTATCCAAACTAATTGTATGGAGTCCACAAAATAAGTTTGCGTTTGTGATGCAAATATATAATGCATTCTTTTTATTTTTATTATTATTTTTAAACCCTGAGTTTTGAAAATGGTATAGATTATTGACTCCTTATCAAATAGAGAAATAACAGTGACAAAAATAAAGTGAATTTTCCTGGAAAATGACATGTTTTGCTGTTTATGACAATTGTTAGTTTCAAAAATGAAAGTTCCAGATTGTGCACAAGTATCGATCCGGGAGTTTGAAATTAATAATTTTCAAAAGCAAATGGCAACAAAAGTTATGTTATAGATGATCACTTTCGTGTTTTGCGAATTGATATTGACGTTTTTTACCTTAAAAACTCATCCCCCCCACCTCCCAGGATTATTTTAACTAAAACGTGTAGCTACACAATCAGGTTTTCTGAATAGCTATTGGGAATATTTTCTAGATGCTTTGTCAAAAATGAACACACTGACGTTATCACGATGCAAAAAAGGAGAATAATTTTGAAATAAATGCAGATATTGAAAATATATATTGATGGACCAGTATAATTCTTCAGTAATTTTTAATACATAGAGATTTCTTTTATGATCGGAACACTAACTCGAAATGAATTGATGACTCGAATCGATTAAAAATCTGATATCTTCGTGCTTATCATATGTTTATCATTTATGAAATTAGAACATACTCATTTTCGATTTTCTAAATTGTGGTAATAACAGAATTGGCAAATTGATAATATTGAGATAGACTGTCGCCTTTTGTGCTTATCATGGCTCTGCTAGTTGTTGGTTTATTTGTGTTGTGTTAAAGCAAGCTTACACGCGGAATCAATATCATCTGCCTATAGGGGAGGGGGGTGCCTTGGTCGGAGAACTTTTTAAGGGTTCTAACGCATATCCACATTAGATCTGGAGAAAACCGGCCAGAACTCCAGACCGTTAACTCAACAGCCGCGCAGTGGGCCCGAACGCGGTACTTCACACATCAGCTGCCTACCATGTTCAGTGTCCAATCGGGTATGGTGGAGCCTGCTAGTTGCAGGATATGAGATGATGCAAAAACTGAATCTTAGAGTGATATTTCGTGAATTTTTTTAGCATGGGGGAGGGGGGGGGCACTATTAAAAACAAAAATGTTCAGCAAAATACATTGAATTATAGAAAGTTACGCATATTCTTCTCCCTTCAATACCATCCTATGAATGAACACTTATTTTTCATACAAATAAAAGAGAATTAGTAGAATAAAAGAAAAGCGAAAACAATTATTCTCGTGTTGAAAACTTATAATCTTAAATAAAAATCTGAAATCCACCCCCCCCCCCCCAAAAAAAAAAGAAATGTTATCTAAGAGAGCCCAGATTTCTTTTGCTACTATTAATCTTTCGCAAAATTTTGCTTGTCTCAAGAATTTTTTCAATTTTAAATGTTAACACTCAGCTGAAATAAACTAATATTCATAGTAATGACTTATAAAATTGTTTAACTGTGAACTAAACTTTATCGAAACGTTCGCACCGTTTCATTTTAAGCTTTTAAAATCAAACTGTACGAAAGTTTTCGTAAAGTTTTCTTTTTTCGTTAGCAAAGCAATCAGCACTTCACATGAATGCAGACAAAATTAAACACCAAAAGAACAAGAGAAAACAAAACACGGAACAAACAAGCAAAACAAAACAAACAAAGAAAAAAAAACAGAAACGGAACGATACCGATCGGGAGAAAGAAAAAAAAAATGCATGAAAATTTGAAAAAAAACAGAATTTGAAAAATGAACGGAAATGGGTAAGAAATATTATAAATAAAATTAAAATAAATTAAAATAAAATAAAGAAAATTAAAATAAAATTAAGAAATAGTAAAATGCGTTAATGAAAAATGTATAAAAAACACGGAAAATGTCATTAAAATATAAAAAATTCTAATCTATGTGATCTCGAATTCTAATTATTAATGTACAAGCTGTTTGAGATATGTCATCAGTTTAATGTTTTCCACACTTTAATGTGAATTTTATCTGTTTATGGGGCATCTACAGACTTCTGTTTTCACTTAATTTAAAATTTCCTCAAGCTTTTCTTTCTTAAGATTCAATCAAGCGAAATATGGAGATTAGTTACTCTACGGTGAAAACTAAGCAAGTTGTGAAAAGAGACTGTATTATTATTTAGCCACGCTTATTAAATAATTGTATATGGCTATGCACAGAATGGTACAATCTAATAATGAGTCCCTTAATGTTCCCTTTCAACTATATCAACTTATGCTTCCGTGGCTATTAGTCCAAACAGAACCAAAGTTTGTTTTCGGAGTATTTGAAGTATGTTTATTCTAATGAAAATAAAATTTACGTACATTATAGGATACAATTAATCATGCAGTTTATGTTTTTTTGAAAACTTGACTCTTTACAATTTAAACGAAGTCATTACTGTTATATTCGGGGTTTTATAAATTATATTTTGAAATAAAATATAGTGAAATGCGTTGTATCTTTTAAGATTTATGGCTATATGTTTTGAATTTTTCTAATATAAAAATGTTGCTTTCCTGTGCAATTTAGCTTTTACACTATTCGTAGGGGAAAGAGGTTAACTTTTTTTCTCGAAACGCTAGTTTCAAGTATCAGGCGAAAAGGTAGAGTTGTTATTGAACTTTCAAAACTTGAGCTCTGCTGTAATATGCAGATAGATCCCCTAAGAGATAATATTTACAGAATACCGAATTTTCGGCTCTGATTTTTACTTTACGCACTGTAGAGATAAAACAAAAAAAGGGGAGAAAGCCTGATATATGTCAAAGCCAGCGTGTTAAATTGGGCATTAAGAGGAATTACCAATTTATCATCTGATTCATAACGTACGGACGGAGATGGAAGGGACATGCAATAAGTGACTTTTTTTTTACGTATAAAAAAAGTAAAACTAAAATGCATTTAAAAAATAACAAAGAAAGGACAAGGAGAAGAAATAGAAGTCGGAGCCTTACAATAAATGCTTCGAAGCAGAATAAATAAAATGAATGTAAGAACCATCTGAAGAAAGGACGTTCTAGATGACAGTTTAAAAAAAACTTCCAAAAGCTCGAGTATGGGAAATTTATGAATTATGAAATCGAGATTAGAGGTTTTTAGCCTTAGATTTTTAAAAATTTATTATTAGAATTTCATCAATAAAAGGCAGTGGATGAAATAAAAATAAAATAAATGCATAATTTTTTAGTATGTTTTTCTCTAATGCTGATTGGTTTAACTTCTCCAACAATTATTAAAAATAAAATAATGAGAAAGTAATGAAAAAATACTCTTAATTATACTACTATTGAACTGCAATTTCAGTGCAATTTCTTCTGGGGTTGATATATTTATCCTTTGGATATTTTTTGCACTCAATGCAAAATATGCCAGAGTAAAATACAGATAATTAACTTCATAAACCGTTTTCTATATTACTAAATACTGTACTATAAGCATATAATATGTTGCGTATAAGCATATAATATGCATAATAACGAGATCATTGTGAGAATAAAATATAGTTAAAAGAAAACCAAGCTTCACGTGCAATGAAACTATGGATAAAAAGTTAATAGTTTGGGAATTCATACACGTTTGTAAATAAAAAAGACAAAGAATCTTATTACCGAGTTTTATAGTTAATACTGTCGACAATTATTTTATGCTAGGTACTTGCTTTTTAGAATATATATTATACCGTAATGTATTTTGTAATTTTGTAGGAAGATATTGATTATTATTAGAGGAGTTTAGTATGGAATGATTTTTTTGTAGTTATTTTTCCTATCTTTCTTAGCTATTTTTCCTATTAATATGTGCAATTTTTATTTTATTACACTCAATCTTACTTTGTTACTATTTTTCATACTTTGTAATTAAGCAAGCTTAGCACTGTTTTAATGGTTTTATAACGCAGCAATCTTTTTTAAACTAATATATATAATTACTAATAGCCCAATTATACTTTCCAAACTCGTCTAGCATATTTATCACATGCGCCTATTCTCACAAGATAATGATAATGTGATAGATCCTGTCAATTTATAGGTATCAATCCAAGGGAAAAAAAAAGAAAACATTCAACGAGGGGGAAAAAAGTCAGAAGTTTGAAATAAAAATACAATATGAATGAACATGCAATATTAATGATGAATGGTTTAGCTTAGAATATTACATATATGTATCCTTACAAAAATATAAAAGCTTAAAATATCAATGTTCAAGTAGTAAATTCTGCATTGCAGGAACTTCGTAAGAATTCGATGAGAAATGCGTTATATATTATTTCCCAGCATATTTTCTCTACTTGCAAAGAAACGACATTTACAGGCAAACAAAAAATCCTTGCTTTAACCCTTTGAGGCGCAACCCTTTCTCAATGCTGAAAAAAGGGCAGCCGAGTCGAGCGATGGCAACGGCTACCCTTGAAACTACCAGCTGTTCTCGCATTCTTCCATTTTTCAGAGGATGTCAGTGCTGTTAAAGTGACAATTTTTTTTTACGGGAAATGGCTTGCTAAAAAGTAAAGGTTTCTGGGGGAGCTATGTCACCCGCAACTATTTTTATAGAAATCAAATCTATTCTTCGTGACTGGCAACAGTCAAAACGTCAGAGTTTGGTGTTCCCAGAGCGGGAACACTGTACGTTAAAGGGTTAAAAGTGTGGAGGTAACCACCATGATCTCTGGGGCAGAAACTCTGGGAATGCAGAAACAGGTTATCACTCAGCGTTTACAAAAAATATCGAAAAAGAACTCCAACAAGCAGGTCAACCCAACTGACCTTTTATTTCTGGTCGCTTCTCAGCCATCGCAAAACCACCGTGATTGATCCAAAATTTCCTGTAAGCTTATTCATTCTCATTATAGGTAACAAAGGAAAATTAAACGATTTGATTCACCCGCAACTATTTTTATAAAAATCAAATCTATTCTTTCGGGACTGGCAACAGTCAAAACGTCAGAGTTGGGTGTTCCCAGAGTGGTAACACTGCTCGTTAATGGTTTAAAAGAATAATCATAGCTTTATTATCAACAGGGCTGATATTTATTTCATGGGATATAAACTAAACATTTGGAAAGAACATCTCATGCGAAAGTATATATATCTCGACTAATGATGTAGAAAAAAATACACTTCTCAAGAATCCTAAACCTTCTCTTCTCTTCAAAGAATCCGCTTCCTCGCAAAAGCAGGGAACTTCGACAGGCAAAGTGAAAATGAAACATTCAAATTTAATTTTCAGCGGCACTTTTTAATGTATTCGAGAAGCGACAAAAAGGAGAACGAATCTATACTTACTCTTTAAAATTTGAAATGGCAAATAAAAATAAAAGAAGAGAAAAGAAAAGAAGGAAGGAACTCCGTAACATGCCTTTTATCTTCTACTGACGTAATGCGTGAGACGTGGCGTTTCTGCTACTATCAGTACACTCACTGATATTACGGTGCAGACCGGAAATGCAATCCGGAATTCTCTCCTTTTTTTTTTTTTTTTTTAAACAACAGGCTTTTTTTTCCGACAAACGATTTTCCGATTACATTTCCTCCAGTTTCCTTTATTTATTATTATGTATATTTAAATTTTCTGTTTCAGTTTGTTATTTATGGAATAGAAGAGACTGATTTCGAGAGAATTTTTAATGACGTAATGGAACCAGTTTTTTTTTCTTTTTTACTGTTCCTCTGTAATTCAGAAAAGGGAGTTCTAGTGCTTGAAGGTTACTGTGAAAATATCCAGGAAGTTTTTTTTTAGTCACCTGCTTACGGTAAAAGTTCGTAAAGCTAATTGTGAATCTCCCTGTATATTGATGTAAAAATGCTTGCACTTGAAAGGTTTAAAATACGTTATGATAAAACTTTTTGCCGGTCGATTTATATCGGTAATTAGTAGCTGTAAAAAATGTCGTCGTAAAAACTACTCTGATACAGGCCGACCAATAAACATCAAAAGACAGCAAAAAAAGTGTGTTCTGAACTTAGGGAACATCAAGCCTGCACAACGGAGACCCTTTATTTCATAACTATGATTATGATTTCAAGTAGTATAAAAGCCACTTAGAGTTGATGTTTCATTAATTTTTTAAAAAATTGTTTAAATTTTACATTGTGCGGAAATAGGCAATTCCTTTGTTTAATCTTGCTAGTAAAAGTACTACTGATTACTCTTAGATGCATGTCTTATTGGAGTTCCTTTTAACTATTTATAAAACATGTGCATGTGCAAACTTGTCCCTCGACGGGATAAGTAGCCACTTATTCTTCTCTTAATTAAGGTTTCTGTTAAACATAAAATAAGCACATTACTAAGAAGAACTCCTGGTATTCATAGCCAAGCATTTGTGCTTTAAGGGCGCAGTTCAGTTTTGTTAAAAAATAACTTGAACCAAAAAATAATAAAAATCAATAAGTAAGAACTGCATCTACAACCCCGGAATCTCCTACATTAAATATCCGTATACTTTTTCAATACATCATCATTTTGATCTTTCCAGTTGCAAGCCAGCCGAATGATTAATGTCAATTGGATGCGGTCGACGTATAATGTACAAGCATCGAGTAGGAATTTAATATTATGCACGTGTATATAACAACATTCACTCACCGACGAATGTTGTTACGTTTAAGCTTAACGCAACATTTCTTGTAACGTTAGGCGTGGAGCAAAGGTATAACACTGAGTGGCTTATCAGGTGCGATACGGCTTCAAATAATATTTGATAAATCATGCATACGATATTTCAAAGTTCTCCATCAAAACCGAAAATATGCTTAGCAGGAGCACGATAACGAAGAACATACTCCTGATATATATATATATATATATATATATATATATATATATATATATATATATATATATATATATATATATATATATATATATATATATATATATATATACGTACACACGAAGCTTTCAACGAGAAAATGCCAAAAACATGTATGGATTGAACAGGAAAAACTTTTTTCTAGTCTATCCATGTCTGAGTGAATAAGTGAGCCTATATGTAGATGTTGCATGTATCTTTTAGGAGAGAGGGGAAAGGGCGCGGGGGGCTGGGGATTGGAAAGTATTTTTCAATGCATATAGGCCCTAACTTTTTTGCGAGAAGGGGAAGAAATATATTTCCAGTCGCGAGAGCGTAAAAGGAGCAATAAGAAGGAAATGTATACGTTATGAACCGAAAGAGTGGAAGATTCATTTGAGAATATGCGTGAAGTGTGGAATAAGTGTGTGTGTGTGTGTGGGGGGGGGGTGATAAAAATACACATATTTGGGTTTTTTGGACAATAGGTAATGCTGATCAAAAATGCGGAGGGTTGCTTGATGTTCCTTCAGTTTTTTATTTTTGTATTGTTATGCATGTATTATGCAAGGGTCAGGTGAGAATCAAATGGCCATAAATTTAGAAATTACCAACTCTCCTACGTTACACTATCTAAAATGATATAAAGACGATCCTGCTTAATGGAATAAACAATTTGGCACGAAAAAAACCCAACATTCTAATGAACAGAATAGTATATTATCCGGGACCAAACTAACAATTTACAACTGTTTGGTAGATCGAAAATTTATTACATTAAACGGGATATTCTTTTAACCGATATTCCATTGAGCAGACTGGACTTTAACATATTTAAAAATTTTTGACAAACATTTTGTTGTTGTTCTAAATGCCCTCTAACATACGCGGAGAGGTGCCAGATCTTCCATGTACGACGGCGATGGGCGAAAACTGGGCTTCCATTTTAATGCGCGCCAGTGGGAGGAAGACCGACTTAGGTCTGTGTCTCCTAATTTTGAACCAATTCCAGATGACAGACCCAGCACCTGAAATAGGCACTCCCAGACGTATCGTTGTAACTTGGAGGACACTAGAGCCACGAACAGATTTTGCGAGCACCAGTTCCCCTTACCGCACACGCTACCGCAGCAGTCCAGCCGAGAGAGGAAGTTCACCCTCTCAAGCACTGGACGAGCCGGTGTTGCTTCACTTTCTGTGTTTTACGGGAACGGAGTTCAGTGACTAGACCACTACGGGACTTTTATATAGTAAATATGCGCATATTATGAAAAATTCCCTTCACTAATGCAATTTTAACAATTTTTTTTTTAGTTGTGCAGAGGTTTTTCTTAGTTATTAAAATGAATTTTATTCATGAATATACATTTTTTTCTTACTATACCTTTATTGCTATGTATTTATATTTAGTACTTAAAAATGCAATATATATATTTGTGTAGTTGAACCTTTTTAGAGTGACCGACCCTTTAAGAGTCAAAAAATTGTGTAAAAGTCCCACGATCCCCTCGTTACATAGAATGCGGAATCCATAGTAACGAAAGCTTTGAATGCATGGACCAATTTTACACAAAATATTATTAATTTAAGTGTACATTTAATGCGATATAATAATTTCAAATATTTTACATTGGACTATGACAATTTCTACAACTTTTTGTTTTGTTCTTTTATAAACATAAATACTGTTTAATCAATATTTGTTTCTGACTTCTTATTATGATCATTTTACCCATATCGTGGAGTAAAATGACTATAGTAGAATTAGGACGAAATTTGTGTATGTTACTTCTATGTACTGTGAACCATTTTACTCTGTTGAAATTGGTGTGTGTAGCATTTAAAGTTCTTTTACCAATACAACAACACAAAATGTTCTTAAGGATTACAAAATAATGTTCCTCATCCAAATGAGCGTATATAGCATTTAAACTTCTTCCACGGGAGCATTCAAAATAATTCCAGTACACTACAGTCAATGACAATTTAGAGGCATTCATCCGTTTCAAGCAAGATACAATAAGTATATAAATATTCATATCTGTGGACTCTGCAGTTAAAGGGTGAAATAACATTTAAAGTTCTTTTACAGGGTCCGGAAAAGTTATATTAATAATGATAATATACAGTTTTTTTAGATAATCCCCAAAATATGGCCAAGTTTGACATACATCGCCAAATTTGGAGTAAAAAAGACTTTCGTGTTGGAAAGTGTTCTGTAATCGACGCCTTTGAAATGATTTATCTTCCTTGTTTTTAATAGAAGAAAACATATAATGCAAGTATTGCAAAAGTTGAAAAGTTTCTGAAAATAATGATACTATAACTGGTGCCCATTTCTGTAATACTCATTAAAAATTCCTTAAATGCAAGCGTATTAGTATATAGAACTATGCACGGGGTATAGTTATTTTGCTAGAAGCAGTATCGTAATAAAGAAATTTCCCAAGGATAGGGGGTGTTGATCATCCTTCATTTTCTTATGTATCATTTAAACAACATAGTCAAATACGCCCTTCAAAACCTTGAATGAAAATATAACCTATTAGCATCCATGGCTGCAAAAACGCAATCGCTGCAAATTTCTTTCTTTTGACATCGTTGCTTTCATGCTTTAGTCTTGCCTAAAACACCACTATTTGTTCTTTTCATACTGATCATTTATTTTTTATTTTTTAACCAGTAGATAGTATTAGATTTTTATCCAATACTGTTTTTCACAACTACTCAGTGTCATGAAATACTTACTTATCGAACTTCTAACATAAAAAAAAACCCGATTTCATTCCAATTTTGTGAACAAGGAAAAGTGTTCATGTATTTTTCTTTCATTTTGTGCCACTTAAATGATCAAACTAAAGTTAATAAGAAACAATGAAAGAGTAACATGAAGAAGCTTTTTCAAAAATATAAGATAATCATACAAAAAGGGGATAAAACATAAAATCATGAATGTGCGTGTCAACAACATATTGCAGAAACTACATGAATTATTTTTTATAGAATGGAATTTTATCTTGCATTATATATAAGAAAATCTGAATAAAATGTATATGTTAATTTGAAATTCTGAGTACTCCGTCAAAATACGGTATTAACAGAGTATCAGCAATAACTAGCACGATAACAGAGAGAATATCGACAAAAAATTTCAAAGAAAGGATACTTGCCACAATAAATAACAAGTAGCTGCCACTTTGAGATCACAGTTTTATAATGCCTAAACATTCGGCCTAAAAATAGCAATAATAAGTTTCACGTTTCACTGGAATATTCCCACTACATACAATAAAATCGATCAACTGTTCGAATCTAGTGAACTCATTAAATTAATATATTCAGTGTTGCCAACTTTGACCGAGAAAAGTTGCTGAAATCAAAGTTAAAAGTGGCCAGAAATAACTGAAAATGTTTTAAAGCTTAGAAAAAAATAAGTTAATCGTTGGTGTTTACTTCTAAGTGATTGTGCTGCTGAAATATGCTTGCCTGCAAGTGTTCTTTTTTTTTAATCATTTGGACTTTAATTTACGATTTACAAAATACTTCGGTATTGCCAGTTGGCTAAGATCTAGCCATAAAGTGGCTAATCTGGCCACAAAAATAGCCAAATCTATCCGCAAAGTGGCTAAATTGGGAACCCTGAATGTATTGCCCAAAATCGTCTGCATTTGAAAGAATTCCAAAAGTACGTCATAATCCGAATGACACATATTTTTGCATGTTACAGATTACAGTCCTTTTTCTGTGGAAAAAGTTATTATAATTCTATAAATATACCTTGTCTAGCAGCTAGAAAAAGTATTAATATACAAAATAATGCTACTTTTCTACTTGCGTGATTTGTCAAAAAAGGAATCCATATGTGTGATATTACGATGGACTGGAGAAGAAAAAAAAAGTAGATGAAAACTTTCTCACTTATTTATCTAATGGCGACTTAATAACGTATAGCATATAAAATATACAGTAAGCATGACTGCTTTTTGATGAAAGGAGGATGTATAATATTTAAATATATACAGAAAATAAAGTGATAAATCCTTGTTTATATACTTCTGCTAAGGTTTCAAAGTTGAGAAGTAGAGATAAAATACGACTTACACGGGGAAGGAAAATGTTTGAAAGTAGATAAACAAGTGTACTTTTAGGTTTCAACTGACTTAACACGAAACTGAAGATCAAGATCTCTTTTCGAACATGCTAGCTTATTTATCAGATTTGTTTACTTTGAAATCAGTTGTGAGAATTACAAATTCAAACGAACATGCTTCCTAGATGTGGAAACTTTTTGAAAACATTCGAAATTATTAATTTCGTTTTAGCATGGAAAGATATTTCCTGGAAACGACAAAGATAAGCTGCATCAGTGATACAGCTCTGTAAAGATGTTGAATTATTGAATCATCCCAGTTGCAAATGTTTCTCAGAAGTTCTGTTTGCGCAGCATTAACTAGCTAATTTTAAAAAATAACTTTGCATCTATGAATCAACTTTTGGACTAATTTTATAAAATACATTGTTTGTAATACAGAATGAAATTTATAAAAATTGGCGTAAATGAAACCTTTTAACATTTTTAAAGTTTAAAATAAACTTGCGGGCATTCATCAAAAATCTTAGCAAAATATTTTTTGCTATCAAAAATTTCTTAAGAAGTTATATGTTTCGTATTTAATCATTTTAACAATGATCAGCGGATAAATAAGAAATAAACAGAAAACATTTACTCTACTTGACAATAGATGAACAATGAGCATCTTATATTTTGAGTCAATTAAATATTTAATTTTAACGGAATATAACAAAAACCAAGCTATTTCGCATATTCTATCAAGTAAACAGTTTTTCTGAATTTTTTAAAAACTCCCATAACTTATTTCTCAGCAAATGTATATTTAAACAATTTATTAATTGGAACATTTTCGTAATGATGCATGTTAAACCGTAGCTCTTTAAGTATCACCTTCAAACTTCTAGAGCGTGAATTATTACAGTGAATTGTTATGCGGTGAATAAATTTTTTGACGACAGCTGGCTGTGCGCGGGCACAGTCAGCTGTCGTCAAAAAAGGGTCTCTAGATCTGTGGCACGCGATGAACGTTTCAATCGTCCGCCATCTTGCTGGTTGTTAAGTCGAGCGATGGCAACGGCTGCCCTTTTTCAGCATTGGGCAATCTATCCAGCTGTTCTCGCATTTTTCAGCAGATGTCAGTGCTGTTAAAAATAATCGTGACAATTTTTTTACGGGAAATGACGTGCTAAAAAGCAAAGGATTCTCGTGGAGCTATGTCACCCGCAACTATTTTTATAGAAATCAAATCTATTCTTCGTGTCTGGCAACAGTCAAAGCGTCAGAGTTTGGTGTTCCCAGAGCGGGAACACTGCGCGTTAAAGGGTTAAACATAGTACAGTCGTTGCCATCGATCCATTAACTACCAACAACATGGCGGTTGATCGAATAGCCAATCAGTTGCCACACACAGCTGTGTCAGAAAACTTCTTTAGCTCTGTGGTGCCAGATGGGCTATGCGATCGACCGCCATATTTTTGGTAGTTAAATGGATCAATGGCCAACGACTGCACTTTTTAAGCGTTGGGACCATTTAACCATTTTTTTTTTACTAAGAGTGGAATTGCTGAAATGAGGTGATTTCGCTGCGCAACCACCATGCGTCAAAAGGATAAAGTAGGTATTTTAATGATCATACCACAGCAAGATTTTTTCAAAAATTCGTTTCGCAAAATATTTTTATTTTTTTCTGTGGTATATAAAAGCCTACGAAACTGCATGTGATGAAATAAGGATTTATGTTCCTCAAGTACAAAATAAACACTGTCTATAAAACTTGGTAGAATTTTTATTTTGGAACAATGATCTTGTTCAACAAAGCTAAACTTTAAGCAATGTTTCATATTAATATTATGTATAAACTGAAATTTAAAATTTACTTTACAGATGCTGTACGCATGAAATGGCGGGTAAAATAAAGCTTAGGGATTTATGAAGATGTTTTGTGGATTTTATAAAAGAAAAATATATGGTAAGATAATCACATTTATCTTTATTAAAAAGTGCTCTTGTGATTTTTTTCCCCTTTTCATATAAATGTTATCTTTTTGAAAAATTATAAAAATGCATTTTATTTTATGCCTAAAAGATATTTACACATAACAGCACTGTAGTATTATCTAATTATTGTTGAATAATAAAGATACAAAGCTATACATGTTCCGAGTACCTGAATTGTCTATTTGTAAATATTAAAGACGTTATCTTCATAAGCTGTTTAAACTACGAGGGTCGTCCGAAAAGTAAGTTTCTCATGACTAATAAAAAGGAAAAAACATTATTTATCACAATAATTTCAAGACTAGTTCGACGGATTTACATTTTAGTTAATTGATGTTTTTTAGAACTGCTGTCGAAAGTGCCTTTACATGAATACCTTATAAGATTAATTAAGATCCTAAAATGTCTTATAAGATAAATTCAAATTAGATCCTAAAATTAAACACAAAAGCAATCCAAAATGTTTGCATTTGCAATTTAAAATCTGTGAATGAAGAGAGAGAGAGAGAGAAATAGAGAACATTAATTATTACATCAGACTGAAAAACTTTTTAAAAGAAATCTAGGTGTAATTTTAAGCAAGTTTTTCTTTCGGTAAATAGAGCAGCGGCGCATTTAATAAATATGAAATTTCAACATTTTGCAAAGGCTTGAAGTGAAAGAGCTGGCAAAGGATAAATGATGGCGACTCCCCAGTCTCCGGTTAGTCGAACGACCAAGACACCAGGCTGTTGCAGCTTTTAGACTGGCAACGGGACACGATTGCTTCGCCTCGCAATTTCATATAATCAATGTCTTCGGTATCCTCTTGTGGCCCCTCAGTAGTAGCGCCGAATTGATGACTGCTGAACATCTTCTCTAATACATAATTAAAATGACCTATTATTATGTAGATGTTACATACCTATCTTCAGAAAATTAGAATTAATTATTTTTTTCACTAATTAAAAAATTAAATCACTTGTAAATTAAAAAATTATATAACGACAGCTATAAAAATAGGTCATTTTAATTACGTATAAGCAGAGTGCATGTAGAAAAAATATTGAGTTTGTAAATTCGCAGCCGAACACCCATAAAAATCATTTTACAGACTCATTATTTTTTTGTATATACACTCTAATAATGCATAATTAAAATGAACTATTGTTATGTAGATGTTACATACCTATCTACAGAAAAATAATCATTAATTATTTTTTCACTAATTAAAAAATTAAATCATTTGTAAATTAAAATATTATATAATGACAGGTATAAAAATAAGTCATTTTAATTATGCATAATTAAAATGAACTATTGTGATGTAGATGTTACATACCTATCTACAGAAAAATAATCATTAATTATTTTTTTCATTAATTAAAAAATTAAATAATTTGTAAATTAAAATATTATATAACGACAGGTATAAAAATAAGTCATTTTAATTATGCATAAGCAGAGAGTATGAAGGAAAAATATTGAGTTTGTAAAATAATTTTTACGTATGTTACGCTCTGTGCGCAGTGAACCACCTATACAAAACAGTTGCTTTTTATCTGTTAATTAGTTTAAATTTCCTAATTCACCCAGAAAACTTTTGAAGACCTTGATGTAAACAGAAAAGGCTGTACCTTTTAAATGTGACGAAAATCGAAATATGTGCTGTCATGTATATAAGAAATTTTGCATATCAATGCAGCAGCCTTTTCTGTTTACATTAAAGCCTCCAAAAGTTTTCTGGGTGAATTGGAAAATTTAATTTAATAAACAGATTAAAAGCAATTATTTTCTATGTGTGGTTCACATCGCGCAGCCTAACATATGTCAAAATTATTTTACAAACTCAATATTTTTTTCCACATACATTCTGATAATGCATAATTAAACTGACCCATTTTTATACCTGTCGCTATATAATTTTTTAATTTACAAATGATTTAATATTTTAATTAGTGAAAAAATATTTAATTATTATTTTTCTGTAAATAGGTATGTGATATCTACATAATAGTGGGTCCTTTTAATTATGTATTATCAGAGTGTATATTGAAAAAGTAATGAGTCTGTAAAATGGTTTTTATGTGTGTTAGGCTGCGCGCAGGGAACAAAATATGAAAAATGGTTGCTTTTATTTAGTGAATAAATTAATTGTTCGTAATTAACTTCGAAAACTTTTGAAGACATTAATGTAAACAGAAAAGGCCATTGTATTGATATACGAATGTCTTACATTCAAATAAATTACTTTTGTATGTGAAGGATCTTATACATAAAAAGAATTTTCAATTTTCACCATGTTTTAAAGGGTACATGACCCGTGTCCGGAGTTTCATGGTCTCTCTGTTTTTGTACCGCTATTGTAAAGCTATAGAACTTACGTCTGTTTCTAATTAACTCTGTAATTCGTATTGTATATTTTGCTACATGCTTTTGGCCAATGATAATGGCTTTTGTGCCTTCTGCATTGTAAATAGAAAAAGAAATGCTTAGATAAATATCTGATTGTCTAAAAGAGAATTATACTTTCACCAGAGAAATAAAACTCTTCACTTGCATTAATCTTTAGCCAAAATATTTCTTGCAGCTCAAAATAAACTTGAGTTAAAACAATTTCTTATTAATTATTAATTGTTATGTATTGTATCATAGTAGTGCAGTTTGATAAATCTTTCCATAAAAATTATAATAGCGAATACTGAGGATAATTAATTCTCTAAAAGAAAAAAAAATCTAACTATGATACATTTTAATTTTCCATAAGTCGTATGATGGGCTGCTTGTTACAGAATTAATTCAACAAGTTTTATCTTTCTAGATACTATAGCCATATACTAACAGCCAAGTAAGAAAGCAACTATTCCTAATATAAATTTATGAAAGTAACTCTTAAAAATATTTTGCTTAAAATCGTGTAATAGCAAGCATAAAAAATCATAATTTTATGGAAATTTGCATTTAACCCGAGCCAATCAAATAAAGCACTTTAAAATGCTGTGTACCACTCAGAGATATTCTTCCATTTTATTGAAAATATATCGATTTTGTATCTTCAGTTTTTCGGTTGCATGAAAAAACTCAGCATAAAATCTATGTTTGTTTGCTATGCAACATTGTTATTTATGCATATAATGAAATCAAATGCACGAAAATTTGAAAAAAAAAAAAAAAACTTTTTTCTTCTTTTTCTTTAAAGTTACGTGCAATGCAAAAGAAAAAGATAGTATTGCGTATGGAATATTTTATTTTATAAAATATTAATGCGAAGCAATATAATTCAAAATTTTTTTAAACCCTACCATATTTTAATAAGTACACTACAGCGAATAGCAAATGAAAAACACCCGTTGAATAGACAAAATATTCTAATATTGGACCACATCATGTTTGACGTATTTACCGGACACATAATTTAGATCCTGCTTAAATATTAATTCAGTAATTTCAGTAACTTAACCCTAAACTATTTTGAACAATAATAAACGGAAACGTTATTTAATGCATTTTTTCCCTTTTAAAAAACGAATCAGCTTTTGCATACGAAATATTTTCCCCTGAGCACGGAAACAGGCGACATCGAACTAAAACTGGCCCAGATGATTAAAAGTACATAATGATAACCTTCATGTAAACAGGCTGTTTCAGGTACGTCAAAAAATTGAATGTGTCGGTATAATAGCATGGAACTCGATTTTTCCGAAAAGAGGCCTATCATTTACAAAAAGCTCATAAACACGGTGCCTGGCGACATGCGGTTCCCTAAACATATTTTTCGATAGAAAGTTGTCTTTATTCTAATCATCTTCATCACGACACGGGTTGCTAGTTGTTATACCCCCCCCCCCCCCCCGCCATCCCCCCCTTTCCACTCCACAGTATTGCCTATTTTCTCAATTGGGCAGCTCGTGCGTGTTGCGAATGATTGCATCAGCGAAGAGAGAAAGCTACGATTAAAAAATAAATAAATAAAAAAAAAAAGGTAGGGGAGGGGGGGGGGGAGGGACTCTGATAAATCAATGGTCATTCATCGCATTAGAAAAAAGCCATAAAAAACAGTGTAAGAACTTGATGGGAATTGATCGAAAGCATTTGCAACTAATAGCCGACGACGTATGTTGTTGTTGGTCGTCGCCATGGCAACCGGATTGTCACCTGTTGCCACTTTGCCGTCAGAAGTTATGTTTGCATGCTTTGTTTGTTCTTCTCACTTTTCCCTAAAACTGATGCATAATGGGTTTTTTTTTTTTCTTTCATCTTAGACAAGCTCTTTTTAATTTCATTCATCCAGAAACATCATTTTTTAAAGAGTTTGATATAAAATAACAGTTTACACACACCACGCTTTTGGGGTGTACAAATTACTAAAAGGAAACTTGTTTCCGTAGAAGAATGATTAAGATGACTTAGAGAAGCTCGTATTGTATTCTATTATAAAAGAAGTAACCGTCTCGCACATTGATGGTGTTTATCTTTTGTCAGTTTCCCAGTCGATGGCCAGTTTTGATGTTCCATTTTATAAATTGAAAAACTTATTACAAAGAACTTTTCCAAAACTAATTGAATATACACTCGGTTTTGATGCCACAATACTTACCGAAAAGTAATATTTTAAGAATATCCATTACATAATTATATTACACGGCCTAGAACGACAAAGCAAATATGCCTTCAATTGTCATTTTATCAGAAATCAATAACTTATTTATGAAGCATAAATTTAATATATCCTTTCTTTTGATCAACTGAGATGTGACAAGAAAGAAATAATGTTTAGGAAACTCTTCCGATATGAATTCTATTCAGGATATTAATTCAAGTAAAAGCAGTATTCAATTTATAACTATAAAAATAAAAAATCGTATATAAAAGTTAATACATAAATTTAAGCTCTGCTGGATACCACTCTGTTTTGATATGAGTTTTATGCGTAGCACAAAGGATTTAGCATGGACCTTTTCAAAAAGAAAATATTGTCCGATGTTTTTACAAGAAAGGGGCATAACTTTCATACGGCCATGCAGAAGTTTATTTCGAAATACTTGATCAATAAATTTTTGAGAGGCCTTTTTTTCTCTGCATATTAATTTACTTAGCTGTTTATTTTCCTGAAAACAGAAATGCATAGAAAAATTGATCTACTAATCTTTTTAATACATATATTGTCATGTCCTCAAACTCAGAAAACAAGCATTGAAAAGTTTTGTTTTGAGCAAATTTACTCGAAGATATCAAAGGAATCGCAGGGAACTCCAACTGTTATCACCAAAACATTCAATCTATTCAAAATGTGATTAGGTTAAGTGAAATTTTTAAAAAATAAATGAAGAATAATGGCTACTTCTGACCCACCATGACCAAGTGGGTAATACAATGAATATGGTAGATGGCTGAAATGTGAAGGTCCAGGCTTTTGGCCTTCCACGCGGCTCTCGATCTAACGATCTAAACTTTTGGGCTGTTCTCTCAAGATGTGGCTTGAATTCGCGTTAGGAACCTTTAAAACGTCCTTCAAGCAAGGTACCCTCTCCTAGGCAGATACCTCTAGTGCGGGTTTGCCTTAATAGAGTGCACGCCCACACACACAATAACTACATTTTGTAGAACTTTGTAAATTTTACAATTTTTTTTCAAACTTATCTGTATTTTTATTGCAGTTACTAACTTTCAAAGTGTCTTTCTGGAACATTTGATTCCGAAGTAATCTGTCAGATTTTACAGAAACACTTCGTTATTTTTTTCTTAAATCAAAAATCTGTTTTATTACTCCATTTTAAATTATGGGATTGTATTTCTACCTATTTTGTTAGTTTTTTGCTTACAAACTTCATTTTAGAATCTTCTGATCACTCCCTATCTATCAACAAACAGACAAACAGACAAAAAGAAAAAAAGAAAGAAAGAGAGAGAGAGAGAGAGAAAAGAAGAAAAATCCCTTTATACACAGCACACAATACAATACTACTTATACACAGCACACAATACAATACTACTTATACACAGCACACAACAGCTTGGCGGTCTTATCAATTATGGGATTGTTTAAAAATGCTGCTGTTTGTAAAAGAAAATGTAAAAGAAATGTTAAAAATAAAGTAAGCAGACATATTCCAAACAAAAGTTCACTACAGCATATATTTGAAAACTAAAAGATTTATTAGAAAATATCTCTAAATTGTGCTTGGTATAAAATCAAGGGAATTAGAAATATTCACTATAAAAGGTATTTAAAATCAGAGTTCTTTGTAAAGGCGGCTTCCCATCATCCAAACGTTTTTATTGCATGTTTAAATACAAAATTTCTTTTGAAAGTCCATTATATTTACTGTTTTTAAGGCACTATTTCCTCATTTTTAAGGCATCAAGTTAAACAACGTCTTACTATATTTTTCAGATTTACTGCCAATAAGGAATGAGGAAAATATTATGATAAAAGTATCAGCGATACACTTTTGTAAACGTTAATGTTTCACTACCAACTAGCAATTCCAATTAATATGTAATGAAAAAGAATCACAAAGCGTTTTTAAAGTTAATCGAGTAATGAGATCTTTTTACACAATACTCTATTTTTCTTCTACAAATCAGCAATCTTTACAGTGGCATATCCAGGGAAGGAGATAGGGACCTTCAGCCTCTTCTAAAATACCCCCCTCCCACTCCAATTACAACCAAGCGAACATTGCTTATAGGTAATATTATGCTTCATTGTACATTTATGTAAGTCAAATGAGGTTTTTTTGTTAACAACCAATCCCTCTCGAAAAATTTTTTTGTACCCGCCACTGAATCTTTAATTTATTTAGAAAAAAAAGCCCTAAAAAATACCTTTAACATTAAAAATGTGCATGATAACTCTAAACTTTTAACCAGTACAAAACTACTTGAAACAAAATATTTCACGACAACTTAACAACTTAACAATTTAATAATTATAATTTTTAATTTCAAATCTAAAACTTTATTCTCAAAATAAATGATAGTTTTTTTTTTCCCTAAAGGCGGGAACAGACTGTATGATCCGGAGGTACTAAGCCTTTTTGTCACTAATAGAGTACCGTTCGGTAGGGGGCATCATTTATCTTTTCAAGGTGAATTTACAGTTCGACATAGTCTTACACACAAATTTCCAAACAAATTTTAGAGTTAGTCAAACCTAGGTCCATAATCTCTGTTTGTTGCTATACTTGTAGTGTTAAGGTAATGTTTCACGAGGGCTGTCAGCCCATGGAGTGGTGCTTTTGGTGGAGGATATTTCAGGGGGCTCTGTCTCGTATTCTCGACACATCTGGAGGAAATAGCCCAGATCTCGAGAGCGTTAGATCGAAAGTGGTAGGGCAGAGCCCAAGAGCTGTACACTTCAGCAATCTATTACGTTGAGTGTCTTATCCACTCGGGCATGGGGGTTCGGGTATATATTCGTAGTGTGTGTTGTGCTGAAAACAATACAATCTGGGACAGAAAATAGGTACTAGTTTGTAAATTACTATACAACTTGTGTTTATTGTCATCTTGTTTGACAATAAATAAATAAATAAATAAATATGTCTATAAGTACATAATATTCTGTTATATTTTCAACATGATGTTTGATTGGAAATCACTCAAAAAGTAGACATTTATTTTAACAGAAATAAATTTATTTTAACTGTTTTATTTTATAAAAACCTCTTTAAAACCAATGTTATCAGTTATTATGTGATCATCATTGACTTTTTGACGATATATTTCTTTAATACAAACATGAATATTACGGAATTTGCGAACTCGTGAAAAAGCCACATATAATTGTCCGTGTTTAAATATTTATTTTACAAACTATTTACAAAAAAGCCTGTATTTCTAGTTACCTTCAGTCATCCACCCAATCTATACAAAAAACCTTAATAATAACGAGCTGTTCTATTTTTCTTAAATTTTTTTATCTGTCATTGCCACTCATCTTTAAAGGAAGTACATTTAATTCATCTGACTCCATGCCAACCTGGAACCATGGAGTCAGGTACATTTCTTTAGGTCACGCATTTAATGAAATCTAGCCGCGCCAGAAAAAAACACCTTGGAGAAATAATATATATAAGATTTTTTTTTTTTTGTTATTAATTAAAAAAAAAAAATCCCGAATTTTTGCATATTTTTCGTCAAAAGTAGAAACTATAAGCTTTAACTGGGTATTCTGTTTTTTTTTTGGTCAAGTTTTTAATGAGATCTAGCTGCGCCAGAAAAAAAAAACACTTTTTAGAAATAATATATATGATGATATTGTAATTCAATGTGCACTGCGTGACAGAGTTCTCCTTTTATAGTTTACCAGGAAAAAACAGAAGGATTTTTTAATAGATATACGCTGGCTACTGTTATAATGTACTTTAAAGTTTTCCTAATATATAAATTAGTTCTGAGTAGTATGAAGTAGTGTACACTTTAATTTATTACAAATACGAAAATAAAAGTTATGATATCTAGCATGCCCTGAAAGCTTTTAATAGTCGGAGATTTGGCAAAAGTCTGCGCAAATTTTTTTTATTTGTTGAAGCTGATTGATCATTTTGAGAAAAATCTTTGAAGGGGGGTGTGTGTCTTTAAATCGCTTTTTTACTAAACCTAAAAGAGTATTTCTCCAAAATTGATACAAACTGTTTTGTTCTTTTCTTTTTTTAAATTTTGTATTGGAAGAAGAATTTTTTTTCTATAAAATCGACGTGTTACTAAAATACTAAAGTTCCTATTCACTTAAACTGTCTTTCTATCAATATCCGTTTAATATTATACGTTTGACATTATTTTTTTTCAGCATACATTTATGGCACGCTATTGGGAACAATTTGAGATTTTTCGGCAAAAGTCTGTGCAAAACAAATTTTTCTTTGTTGAAACTGGGGGATCATTCTAAGAAAATTTGAATCCACCAAAACAAAACTGTGCTGTCTATAAGGACTAATTGATTTTGATTTTTTTTTTCGGTGTAAAACAGTTACGAATATAGTTTCCCTTGCAAGACCTGAACATGGATATTTCTCAAAACGCATAGCTTATCTTTTTAAAACCGTTAAGGTAAAGCATAATCTGACGAATAAAGAAAGAATTATAAGCAAATTTGGAAGTTTTCTCAAACAAATAAAATATACTTTTTTCTATTCTGGTTATGTTGCCAGTTTATCTGTTAGAATAATTGCAGCTGTGCAAGCAAGTGAAATAAAAGCTAAAATTTACAGAGGCAGCCATTATCCCAGACCGTACCGTGGAACATAGTTTTCCATCTACAGAATACATCCCTGAAATATTCTGCCGTCATTAAGCAAAATTACCTATTGATAACTGCCTACAAAAGACGAAATCTTACGGGGATATTTCGAGGGGGATGAATGAAGCATGAAGGGCAAAAGCTCCTCTTGCGTCATTGTGAAGACAATGCGGCGCTAACGACGCTAGTTTCGAACAGGACTTAAAAGCGGCATTCAAAAGGGAGAATCCACCATTACAAGACATCTAGAACCTATGGAGACTGATTTTATTAGAGTAAAGTCGATTGTGGCTAAGCGGTTCATGACATTTTCAGCTGATGAAAAAGTTATATAAATACTTTTCTTATGCAACTGTTTCTGGTTCAAATGAAATGAAAATATAAGATGTAGTTAAAGCCACCTACAGATTTGCAGCAAGCAAGGAATGAATTAGTAATTTCGTCTCACTGGTAAAACTTTAAAAAAAACGTATGTCCTCTTTTCCCATTTTGAATTGGGTTGATTATTTAGAACGTTACGATAAAATTTTGTACTTTTGCGCCTTCCTCTGTAATACTCATTACCCCTAAACTTAAATAAAATAAATTCAAATAATAATGAAACGCAAATAATAACTCCGCAAACAAACAAATTATTATGATTTCCTTGCTGCATCCATCATTCGCCATCACCAATTACAAATTGGTAATTTCGGCTGATTAACAGCCTCCCATCAGCCAATTACTCGATTTGCAATACATGATTAACAGCACTTTTTTTTTCTGTGTGTCGTATGTGACAGCAATATTTTGCGACGCATAATCAAATTATCACTTCTGCCATCTGTGACCTCAGTCCCCCCCCCCACCCTACAATCCAGAAATCCCCCAACCGCGGAGGGGGGGGGGAGGATCACTCACGTGACTCACGTCGCATGATGTTAATTGCTTCTAATGAGAGAAAAGATACCCTGGTAGTAGTAATAATACCTGCTGGAAAGCCACCCCGCCCTTTTACTGAAGGCATGTGAGGCGATTTACAAGTGACCCTTGGCTAGTAAAAAAAAATGAAGTCTGGGAGTGACTCACACCTACGCTGGAGGTAAAGGGGAGTATGGGGGGGACGCAGTGGAATATTCCAGAATCACGCGAGCTCTCATTAACTCCGGGCTTTAGTAGTGTTTTTGGACACGGGCCAAGACAATTTCGTATTTGCTGTTCCCTAAGTAACAAATGCAGCGACAAACGGTACAAGATTTTTATTTTTATTTTTATTTTTGACTGAGAAATAAGGGTTACTTTTGACGGAGAAGTGAAGTGGAATTCCAGATCGGTAAAAGGGAGATCTGCAAGGTGGTGGACATGGGCAGTCATTTATAGCAGTTTTGTTCGATCTTCTGCGATTTAGTTGGAGTTTGAATTCTGTCTTATGGCACGATTACAAGAGGGGCATCTGCCTTACGAGGCAGAGGGCCTTCGTTAGACGACTTCTAACACGTATTCACGTCACATCTGTAGAAAACCAACCGAAACTCCAGACCATTGAACCGAACACCTGCACACTTCAGCCATTTACCATGTTCAGGTCCGGCAGCGGGCTCGCCACTGAACTCCGTCCCCGAAAGAACAGGGAAACCTGGCTCACAGCACCCGGCTTGGCCAGTGCTTAGGAAGGTGATCCCCTCTCGCGGTTGGGATCGTGTGGGATCACTGTGGGGATGTGTGATCGTGTGGGATCACAGTGAGAATCACTGTGGGTGATTCTCACTGTGGGATCGTGTACGCTAATGGGAGCGAGTGCACGTAAAATCCGTCGTGGCTCCAGTGTTTTCCAAGTTTAACGCTACCTCTGGGGGTGCCGATTTCAGATGGTTGGTCCCTCTTCTGGAATTGGTTCAAAATTAGGGGACCTCGAGATAAGTCAGACTTCCCCCTTCTGGGGGCTTTTTGAAATGGAAGCCGCCCGCCCACCGTCTTCCTATCTGAGGGATATGGCAACTTCGAAGCGGTGCCAGAGGGCATTAGCACCAACAACACTATGTACAGTGTCTTATCCAGTAGGACATGGCGGAACCCTTCAGCAGTTTAGAGGACACTTACTTATTAGAGATGAGTTCGTGCTCATTTTTTGAAGCCCGAGCTCGAGAACTTTTAATCCTAGCCCGCCCGAGCCCGAGCAATATTATTTAAGTCGGAGCCCGAGCCCGCCCGAGCCCGCCCGAGCCCGAAATTTCAACTAAAGATAAAAAAAATTCAATTACTTCATTGATAGAATACAATAAATTTTGCTGTTTGTGCAAATTAACGACAAATATAGTTGAAAACTCTCAATGCACTTTCTAATTCTTTATATCCATGTTTATCAAATAATGTCCGATCAGATGACTAACTAAGCAATATAAGCCGCCTTTCTGAAATACCCAAAGAGTTTCACGCACCTTCTAGGCACCCGTGCTGCTAATTTTTTTTTTATACATACTTTTATTTTCAACATGAATTACTTTTTAAAATCTGTTTCAAGGAGTATGTTCAATAAATGAGAAATTTTTCACGAGTCCGAGCCCGCCCGAGCCCGAACGCAATTGGGAATTACAGAGCCCGAGCTCGGGCTCGGGCTGAGCCCGTCTCATCTCTATTACTTATTCCCAATTTAAAATCCTCGAACATCGTATAATAAGTAGCTCTTTAAATACATTGCACAGGCTTGTAGGTGTTAAAAGAGCAATATACAAGAAAAACGTTCGCGAAAAATGTCTTTGTTCGCTTAGGACATTTTGAAGAACGTGTGCACGGATTTCACAGATTACGTTTTAAGGCAATTTAATAGCCAAAGACACTTTCAAAGGCAAATCACCCTATGGAGACCTCAAGCCTCTGTAAATCAACAAGACGCTCGTAAAAAGGCTCTATTATTCTTGCGCTTTACTTAAAAGTTTCGGATTTGTGCAATCTGTGACAAAGCAGCAAAAAAAAAAAAAAAAAAAAAAAAAAAATGCACTTTGCGTAGTCATAGTCTAATTTATTTGTTGCTTTTGCTCGACCTTCTGCAGTTCTAAAGGTTTCTCACTCTGATTAAAATTCCGACTTTTGAGATCGCAACACGATGATTAGATTGAGCTGAATCTTTTGTGGGATTAAACAGCCAAGACCAGCTTTCTGGATTGAAGATATCTGTTTGTAAAGCATTCACAGTGCCACCACCTGTGAGAACTCGAAGACGCGCGTCCTCTTCAAAATATTTTAGCCTATGGGCAGTGTGAATTTTTTTTTAAATACTTTTTTTTTTCTCTTAATCCGTTACTTCCCTTCACAAGGACGGGCCGATAGAGGTCGCCTTTCTGTGACCATCGTTGATTTCCGGTCAATGGGTATTGGAATATCTTGCTGTCCTTTGCGCGGTCACGACAAAAGGAGCGAATGAGATAACTGTTCGTTATGTCACATATGGGCAATCCCCGGCCTTCGGGACAGATGTAACCCGCCACGATTTTTGATCCGGCCCGTGGAAATATTTAAATTCCCATAGAAAACCCATAAGAGTCTTTCAAAATCCCATACAAGTCCCATTTATATGGCCAACGACCTCGCTAATATCTCTAAGATATTAGCGAGGGCTGTGCCGCACAGCCAGCTGTCGTCAAAAAAGGGTCTCTAGATCTGTGGCACGCAATGAACGTTTCGATCGCCCGCCATCTTGCTGGTAGTTAAGTTGAGCGATGGCAACGGCTGCTCTTTTTTCAGCATTGGGCAGCAACATCTATCCAGCTGTTCTCGCATGCTTCCATTTTTCAGCAGATATCAGTGTTGTTAAAAATAATCGTGACAATTTTTTTTTTTTTTTTTTACGGGAAATGACGTGCTAAAAAGTAAAGGATTCTCGGGGAGCTATGTCACCGCAACTATTTTTATAGAAATCAAATATGTTCTTCGAGACTGGCAACAGTCAAAACAGTTTGGTGTTCCCAGAGCGGGAACACTGCGCGTTAAAGGGTTAAAAGTGTGGAGGTAACCACCATGCTCTCTGGGGCAGATAGAATGCAGAAACAGTTTATCACTCAGCGTTTACAAAAAATATCGAAAAAGAACTCCCAACATACAGGTCAACCCAACTGACCTTTCATTTCTGCCCGCTTTTCAGCCATCGCAAAACCACTGTGATTTATCCGAAATTTCCCGGAAGCTTATTCATTCTCATTATAGGTAATAAAGGAAAATTAAACGATTTGATCTAATTTCCATTATTTGTTTTGCATTTAGAAGAAAACACTGTAAAGCGCACTTCCAAGACGAAAAGCAGTTGTGTGCGATACCTAAGGTGACCATACGCCCCGTTTTGAACGGGACAGTCCCGTTTTTAGGTGGCTTGTCCCGTTGTCCCCAAGCACAGCTTCGGGACACCGTAATGTCCCGTTTTTAGAAAATGTCCCCTGCAATGTCCCGTTTTTAGGAAGAGAGGAACCCACGGTAACGATTTCGATAAATCTGAATCATCCAACGGCAGCGTCTGTAAAAAGAAAACCTGACCTCCTTCCCTCCCCTCCCCTATCGAGACGTAAAGAAAACGCCGGAGGGATGTATCGTTTTTGTGTTTGTTCTTTTAATGTTCTTTTTTTTTTGTCAACTATTTCAATTTATTTAATTTTTTTTTTAAAGGCATGTGCCTCTTTTGCTTATTCCTCCCCCTCCCCCGATCTCCACTTTATTTTCCCTTTTCACTCTGGTTTTCTAAGAATTTTTTCTTTCCGAATGACAACTTCCTTTTTTCTGTGCAGGGGCGTAGCCAGGGGGGGGGGATCGGGATACATCCCCCCCCGAAATGTTTGGATTAGTGATGAAATTCCGTCTACTTATACTAATATAAGTTCATATCCCCCCCCCCCCCGAAAAATTTTCCAGGCTCATATCCCCTCCCGAAAATTTTTCCTGGCTACGCGCCTGTTTCTGTGTGTCCTTTTGTTTACATTTCTTACTTTCCTACCTTCCTGCTTTGTGTCGGATGGTGTTTTTGAAGTCCAAGAAGGGCCTACCCCTTGTACCACCCGAAACGTACGTCTTGCACTATTTTTTTATAGTATATGTGTGTTTTATCAAAGCTTTTTTTCTCATTTTATTTTGATATTAACATTAACACAAGCTGGTTTGTGCGTTTTCTTAACAACTAAAAGATACCCAGACCTGTCAATTCAGTCTCCCTACACTGTTACCTTAAAAACAGTAGATGTCCCGTTTTGAGGAATAAAATAAATACACTATTCCCCAAAAAGGAGTAGATGTCCCGTTTCGAAGGAAAAAATAAATGGTCACGTTAGCGATACCTCCTTTCACTGCTCGCTTATAAATAACTACAAGAACAATTTACGTATGCGTTCTCATTTCTGAATAAGCACTTAGGTATTATTCTCTTGCATTAGTGGAGGCATAATGCTTCCAAGTTTCTACGTACAAAGCAGTTTCTTCTGGAAGCCACATTTTCGTTTTGCAGATGGATATGGCGAAATTCCAAATGCGAATTTTCGCACGCATTTGCAAGACACGGTTTGTTTCGTTTCATCAGCTAGGAATTGGATTTTCGTGTTTTTTTTTTTTTTCCTGAAATAACTTTTGTGCTTTAAATTTTGTGTGTGGCAGTTGTACATTTTAAATTCGGAAGATCTAAATCCAAAAAATTAGAATATAATTTTTTTTTTCGTTTTTATTTATTTATTTATCTATTTTGTGCACTTATCAAAACACTTCAGTTGTTTAGGCGTGACGACATGACGACATTCTGATTAAAAAAAAAAAAAAAAAAGTGGAATTCTACTTTTCTTTCTCAGCAGTTAGACTGATTCATCAAATGTACGTGCTGTTATGAAATCGTAGAGTATTGACTACTAAAGAGATTAAAGTAAACGGAGTATGTATTTTTTATAGATGTGTGAATGGATATATTTTTACGTATGCTAGTGTGCATTAAGTATACGTGCATGCAGAAGTTTTATGCCGCTATGCAAATGTTATATATTATACGAGTAAAACATCAGTTTTAAATTACATTTAATCTTTCTTGGCCTCACAACCAGCTGCATCCAAAAAAAGTTAAGCAAAAGTTAAAAAAGTTTATGACATATATATCCAATTTGAGCTCAATCGAATGCTCCGTTCAGAAGCTATCGTGTTCACTCACATACACACAAACACACACACACACACACACACACACACACACACACACACACACACACACACACACACACACACACACACACACACACACACACACACACACACACACACACATACACACATACATACATACATCTCGTAAAAATAGCATAAATGGACTCAGAAGCCCTCAAAACGTGTAAAAACACCAAAATCTCGAAGTCGAATTTTTTTCATGATTACAATATTTTCCTTACATGGTACATGTTCGGAAAGTAAAAAGGGTTAGCTCTGTAGCACGCGATGGGCGATCCGATCGACCGCCATATTGCTGGTAGTTAAGTCGAGCGATGGTGTACTTTTTCGGCTTTGGGCACTCCATAAAGTTTTTCTTCTATCTAGAGACCCTTTTTTGACGTCAGCTGGCTGTGCGGCACAGAACTAGATCTGTAGCACGCGATGAACGTTTCGATCATCCGCCATATTGCTGGCAGTTAAGTCGAGCGATGGCAACTTCTGCCCTTTTTTTCAGCATTGGGAAAGGGTTGCGCCTCAAAGGGTTAAAAGAATTTACTTCAGTGTTAGAATAGTTGCCACATCCGCCAGATTTCAGGATAATGAGTAAAACCAACGAGTACCCTTTTAAATTGATCACCCCTGTATATATCAGATTAGACGCGTAGGAATAATTAGAATCAATACAATTTTGCATATTGCGGTTTTGCTCTGCGTTAGTAATTTCACAGCGCTTTAGCCAGGCATTAAGTTGCTCCGCCACGTAGGCCTCTATGTGTTTAGGGGGAATCAGCCAAGCGTTCCCTCGTCCAGTCTTTAGCGTCCCTCTGCATTTTAATGGGTTATAATTTCACCGCTCGCACCACACCGAGACGCAGTGTTGCTTTTCGTTTCGTCCAGTATGCATGCAGGGCTGTCCATCTGTCTACCCTGCCGGGGAACGAGTCACGCGTATCATTTGCCGCCCCCCCCATCAACGCGTCACGATACCAGTTGACATCTGGTCAATTTCATTTCCGAAAAAAAAACGATATTTTAATTGGGTCGGGACGTCGAGGAATACTCGGTGCGACGTCACTGATGAGTGGAGATTAGTTGTGTTCCTTCCCCCCGTGCTCGATGAGTTCAGTTGTTTCGACTAATGTAATTGAATGTTTCGGATTCATGTTTCGAAACGCCCGTTTCTCCAAGCATCCGTTACTTAGTCTTGATTAGTTCGAAACTGAAAATTTAAAAGCGAGGATTTGTGGGTATTCGTTTAAAATTCCACGTTTATGGTTGTTTTACTGATAGATTCCTTTTGTCTTTCCATTCAAAGTCGAGAACCGATCGAGTGACAGCCTAATGCAAAAATTAGCCATTTTGGTTACAGAGCGAAATGTATGAATTCAAACATTTTTAATCGAACAACCGATTAGCAGGGCCCGTTTATCGGCAGGCCAGCCGGGGCATTTGCCCTGGGCCCACCAATTTCAAGGGCCCAAAAATGCTGTATTTTTCAACAAATTTATGTTTGATAAAAAATTTTCATTTGTTAAAAAATTTATATTCTTTAAAAAATTTTGTATCGAAAAATATGTCAAAAATTCTTTATTACTTACAATTTTTATTGAGATAAATAATCTGTAATTTTCTTTTGTTTTAAATGGGCAGATGCTACTTTAAAAATACTGTTTTGGATATCCATAATAGACCTTTGTAGAGTCTCAGCATCATCACTGCGGCATTCAAAAAATCGTGATAATGTTTCTGCAGCATTTAATGCGTCAGATATACGTGGTATAGTCTCCTCTGTTTCTTCTTCACTATTATCAGAATCATAACAGATAGGGCATTTAATGCGTCAGATATGCGTGGTATAGTCTCCTCTGTTTCTTCTTCACTATTATCAGAATCATAACAGATAGGGCTTTTCAGGAGGCATTTACATTGATGAATGACAAATAAAAAACATGGTCTTGTTCTTAGCCCTACCTTGCAGGCGAAAAAGATAAGATCGCTCCCTTCATTCATACACTATTCATCTCGCTAGAGAATCTGAAAACTGACAATGAGCGTTTTTGAAGGTACTGAAATTTCCGAGAACAAGGAAATAAAATTCTTAAGAAAAGCAAAATTTTATTTTTGGCTTTGGTATAAAAAGTACGTTATAGCCGTAGTATCTACTTTTGTTAAGTACGTTTTATGCAAAGTTAAATAACATTATAAATATAGGACTTCAATCGGGACCTAGCTTCTAGGTACATTATAACCGATAGTACGTTATATCCCAGGTCCGTTATAACTGGTGCGCACTGTATTTATATTTAGTGTTTAAACAAACAGTATATTTAAGTAGCTATATGTATCTAAAATGACTTACATGCATAATACTGTTTTCGTGCAGTTTCCCGTAAAATATTTATGGTCCGGTGCAAAGGCCCAAAAATTTGTGTTTGCCCTGGGCCCAATATTGTGATGATCGGGCCCTGCCGATTAGTTTACTTTTTCGAGAACAAATGTCTTAACTTGTGGATTACAGCAGCCTTGGCACCATTAGGATTACGCGAAGGTCGCACCCTGTAGTGTGGCCAGGAATATTTTTCGGGGGAGATGGCTGAGAACACAAAAACCAGAATGCAATAAGCTATAAAAATCGATATAGCACATCTTTTTTTAGGGGGGGGGGGAATGGAGAGGGGAATATCCTCCTTAATTTTGACCTGAAAATGTTCGCATATAAAAATGAAGAAAGAAAGAAAATTTTAAAAAATAATAATAAATCGAGTTTAAAATCTTTGCAGTTGGAAAAACACGCATTAGAAAAAAATATTTAAATTTTTTTAAAAATAAGTTAGGCTTAGGTGGGAATTTCCCTCAAATCCCTGAAATCAAGGGGAACTTTCAAATATAGGGAATCTTTCAAAATTAGCCACGAATACGTAATTTTATCCGTATCTTACGTTTACTCTTTTCGAGAGCTGCAGCCCCATCAGCCACCAACTGGTTACGCCCCTGACAGCAGCTAAACTTTTAGGAAATTCTGCAGGAGTGCAAACGTTTTCGCCAAATTTCACCATTTTGGAAATATATCTCGTTTGATTGGCGACTGAATTTCCTTATCCGCTATAAGCCTCAAGTCAGTTATTTGGAATTAAAAAAAAAAAAGTTTACATTCAGTAACTCACATCTGTAACCTAAAAAGTTAATAGTGCAAAGAAAACTGTTAAAATGTCCATGTAAATAGATAGTTAGTTGTATTTGAAGATCATAAATATTTTGAGAATACGGTCGATATTAATAAACCAACGGAAATTGAGCATTAATATTGAAACCCAAATCAATACATTTTTTAAAAATTTTTATGAGACATCGTAACTAAATTAAATAAAGTGCATGAGTTGCAAAATCAGTGTTTACTGATTTTGCAACTCATAAGACACTGCATTAATTATTTCTATTTTACCATAACTCTCTTCAAAAATGTAATAATAAATTATGCTCGTTAATCTAAAATTAAATAACTATGAAAAGAGAATTGTAAATGCAAAAATATGCCTCACATCATGGAAAAACGTATACCTTTAATAATACATGCAGTTATCTCTAGAACTGTATATTTTTCTTTGTATGTATAGAAATTCCATTTTGCGAACAGGGTCTTTTGACATTCAAGAATATAGTTTGAGCAAGTTGGAGGAAAATGTAACGAAGTTATTCAAATGATACGAGAAAATATTCTGAAAGCGGAAATTCACTATCGTCTTTCGAATAAACGTGGAAATACCCCCACCTGATGCTTTGCTTCTTTTTCTGCTTTCTTCCTCGGCAAACGGAAATTTTTGTGTCCACATTTTTGTGCCAACATAGAGAGTGATGAAGTAATGTAAATATTTCATTGAAGTGGATGTGATGTTGAGAAGGGGTCGTACAAAAATTCAAGTGCGTAAAAATCTGATAAAAGGATTATTAGTGTAAAAATTGAGATTCTTATCCTACTGTATAATTATTCCAAAAATGTGGTTAACCCTTTAACGCGCAGTTAGGTGTTCCCGCTCTGGGAACACCAAACTGTTGCTAGTCACGCAGAATAGATTTGATAGATTTCTATAAAAATAGTTGCGGGTGACGCAACTCCACGAGAATCCTTTACTTTTCACCACGTCATTTCCCGTAAAAAAATGGTCACGACTATTTTTAACAGCACTGACATCTGCTGAGAAATGGAAGAATGCGAGAACAGCTGGATAGATTGCCCAATGCTGAAAAAAGGGCGGCCGTTGCCATCGCTCGACTTAACGACCAGCAAGATTCCGGACGATCGAAACGTTCATCGCGTGCCACAGATCTAGAGACCTTTTTTTGAGGACAGCTGGCTTTGCGCGGGCACAGCCACCTGTCTTCAAAAAAGGGTCTCTAGATCTGTGGCACGCGATGAACGGATCGATCGTCCACCATCTTGCTGGTAGTTAAGTCGAGCGATGACAACGGCTGCCCTTTTTTTCAGCATTGGGAAAGGGTTGCACCTCAAAGGGTTAATGTAGTAAAACATTACAAAAAACTTCTATTTCTAACGTGATAATGTTTCTTGTTATTACATATTTCATTGTATTCAAACTGTTACTCCTAAGTAACTTTCAATGAACATTATTGATTGTTTTCCAGTAATACTTATCACTTGCATTGCAGCCATAAACTTTCAACACTGCATTTTGCTGAAAATAAATTATGACATAAAATATAAGTTTGCTTCTCTATTATAGTTCAAGATTTTTTTCAACTGAAATGAAATTACTTGTATTGTAATTTGCATATTTTCCTACAGATACAAAAACATCGTAATGAGTAACACATTAAACAAAATGCAGTTACTTCAACATAAATACTTATAGATACTTATAGGTACCTTCATATTTTCAGAGGCTACATTTCTTAAGGCAAAATCGGAAGTAAACTTATAATGACGGTTAAAGTCTTTTTTTTTTTCCATAAACACACACGTTTAATTTACAATAGAATAGGTTTTCCATTTCATCCATCGAAAAAATAGCTTTAAAAAAGTTCAGGAACCAAAAAGTTAAAATCTTTATTTAAGAACAAAATTGGAAAATCCTTTCAAAAAGGTAAAGTACACGAAACTGATACATACTTTGAGCTTGTATTAGCATAATTTTACCTTAATCTTTATATTAATTAGGTTTCTATTACTTTAAACTAATTAAGTTTCCAGCTTTAATATTTAGTTTTAAATCTTTAATGATTAAGACTCCCTCAAATCATAAGGAATGAATGTTTTAGTTTTTGCTTAACAACTGAATCTGTGATTCGTATCCACTTCAGACCAAACTCCACCACAGCCATAAATCTGCCATCTCAAATTAAAGAGAAATATAATTTTTTACCGAATTATTTTGAATATTTATCAGTTTCTGAGTATTTATGCCAGTTGGATGTGCCGCACAACCATCTGGCATTGGAAAGTGGATGCGCTCCAAACGGTTAACCCTTTAACGCGCAGTGTTCCCGCTCTGGGAACACCAAACTCTGACGTTTTGACTGTTGCCAGTCACGAAGAATCGATTTGATTTCTATAAAAATAATTGCGGGTGACCAAGCTCCACGAGAATCCTTTACTTTTTAGCACGTCATTACCCGTAAAAAAATGGTCACGATTATTTTTAACAGCACTGACATCTGCTGAAAAATTGAAGAATGCGAGAACAGCCGTATAGATTGCCCAATGCTGAAAAAAAGGGCAGCCGTTGCCATCGCTCGACTTAACGACCAGCAAGATGGCGGACGATCGGAACGTTCATTGCGTGCCACAGATCTAGAGACCTTTTTTTGGACGCAGCTGGCTGTGCCGTACAGCCAGCTGTCGCCAAAGAAGGGGTCTCTCGATCTGTGGCACGCGATGAACGTTTCGATCGCCCGCCATCTTGCTGGTAGTTCAGTCGAGCGATGGCAACGGCTGCCCTTTTTTCAGCATTGGGAAAGTGGATGCGCTACAAACGGTTAAATATACGTAAGAAAATTTATTTTTAAATTTCTTCTCCACGAATCGTTTACACAGACTTACATTCAAGCGTAAAATAATGCCTCTTATAAAAATATCCAAATTAAACATTTTTCTCTCTAAACAGTGCTAATTAAGAAAGCGGTGCCAAGCGCCCTCAATCTGGAAATAATTTTATCTAGATTCAGCGAAGATGTGAAGGTCTAATTATTATAGAATCAAACCTAATCTTGATAGATTAACTCTAGCGGCAAAAGTTATTAACATCGATTAAAACAAGCAAAAATTATCGATAAGAGCTCCGCGATGATTACATACGGTTAGAGTTCGCAAGTTTAATTAATTTTTCCTGCAAGGCATGGAACTGAAAATTATTGTAAAATAATAATCTGATTAAAAATATCTCGTGATCCTTTAAATCAGTTTATTGACATTTTGGGCAAAAAAAACTTTAAATCATTTCTGCCATAAATTAATGAGTTCGATAACTTGTAATGCATCATTGCTTTTATTATTTTACGAAAACTCAAAATTAAGAAAGAATAACTTTTTATTGTTCCTGATAGGTCATGTTCCAGTAGCAGAGTTCTAAAACTCATTAAGAGGTTTAATTCAAAGTTTTGGATGATTTTTAAAACAGGATTTTGTAAGAGGTTTTCTGAAGTGTCGGTATGTTCGTATAGTATACTATATCCTTGATAATATTTTTTTTAAATTGTTACTCTACGATTATTTTATTCACTCAAGAACTAATTAGATTAAGATAAGACGTTAATTGGCGAATTTAGACTTGTAATCTGGAATCAAGTAAATAATAATAATAATAATAATAATAGGTACCATAAGAATTCAATATAGAACAAGTGAATACTATTCATACTATCTAATCAGAATTTTGCTTCCCGATATCTGTACCACAAGCATATACAGGGCAGTGACGGATTCGAGAAAGGAGATATCTTTGAGGTGATCTTAATTGACCCCTGGGAACAACACTTGAACATAAGTATCCGTTTTCGTTAATTAAAAAAAAAGTTATGTGTGCTACCTATACGATAGATGTTGTCAAAATAATTGTTAACAATGAATTTACGTAGTAAGTAATAAATTTTCTAAAAATCTTAGAAAAAGGAAGGGGAGGGGGAAAGAAATTTGTTTTCACTTCACAACCGTTGTTCACTGCTAGAGGGAGGAGTATCAGTTTTGGATCTATTTACTGCAACCAGTGGGACATTCAAAGATCAAATCTGGAATCAACATTGGTCACAGAAGGATAATCTTCACCACTTCTTTTATTTATTTATTTATAAATGAAAGAAAAACAGGTTGCACCTAAGAGAATAATGTTTCCTTGGAATGCTGAAAAACATTCAGATACTATTGCAGACAAATTTATTCTTTTTAAAAGCCTAAAGGGTTTTAAAAGGGTTAGCCTTTAGGTAGGTTCGGGTCTTTGCAGTGGAGGATAAGGAAACATTTTGGGAGGAATAGACTAATTTTTAAGAAAAGCTTGTTTGACGTAAATAACATGTACAACAAAGCAAAATGTTGCACTAAAACAATGTAAATCATTATCGGTGAGGCTAATTCATATAAAAAAAATTCACTTAGACCAAACAAAATGGACAGTAAGGGAAGAGTTTACCCTTCAACAATGTCTTTTTGTTGGGGTGGGGTGTAGTCCCTTCCCTGGATCCGCCACTGGGACCTTGAAAAGGGGGGTGTCTTCAGTGTTTAATTGATCCAATGTGACATTAGAATGTCATGAAAAAGACACATTAATGTACTTGTAGGTTTCTCAGATTATTTTTACCACTGTGATATTGTATTAAGATAGCTTCACTCAATTATATTTTCCATACGCATATTAATAATAATGATTTTTAAGTTTGAAGATAGTCCTTCGCTCAATGATATATCTAGGAGCCCCCCCTCTCTTTTTTTTTTAAAGTTATGCTTGTAATAGAAACCGGAAATATTGGCGTGTTTATAGGCTATTGTTCCCTGTCATTTCCTTCATAAGATAAAGTGCCAGGTCTTAATAATAACGTTAGAAGAAGAAGAGAAAAAAACCCATCAAAAACTTCTCTCCAGTTCTCAGGTGCAAGACTTACACGGAATGTTATGATTTCTGGTTCTCGATGTCACCATAGTTACCGACGCCATATTCCACACCCCGTGAAAAGGGGAATAATAATAATAAAAATAAAATAATAAAAAAAAGGTAACGGTGCGCATTGTACCTGTTGCCGAGTTGACCAATGGGAGAAGCCGATCGCCATGGCAACTATAATAACAACCATGGGCCCGATCGCCACAACAGCAGTTAGTTTTTTGAATTTCTTTGTTGTTCTTTGTTTGTTTCGCAGAGCGTTGTTATTTATTCTTTTGCTTTTTTTTTTCTTCATATATACGGTTGCGAGCGTGTGTGTATGTGTGTGTGCGTATGTTCACGGACGCATTGTTTTTCTACGGTTATAGGGGCCAGTGCCACCGGCAGCTCGCGACAGTGTGGTCCGAATCGAGGCAGGTGCGACTTGCAGGCGAGACAGATGGTATTCGCACCAATTTGTTGGCAGCGCAAGCAAGTTCTCTGGTTGTTCGTAACCGCGCGCAAACCGAACGGATGCGGGGGGAAAAACTAAAAAGTCGTCTGCTAAGAGAATACGGACGGAACCGGCGAATTGGTTTCAGATTCCGGATGCAAAAGGTGAGATATTACGTTATATTAATTTTGAAGCGTTTAGTGAGTGACTCTTTGGAAAACCGATTAACTTAGGAGAAAGATTAGCCACTTTGAATTAGAGATTCGCTGAGATGAAAGATTAGCCACTAAGAGACGACTTTTAAAACACCTTGGATCAATTTCGAAAGCTTCTTGTAGATGATGGATTTCAATATTTTTTCCCCATAGTAACAAAGGTGCGGAAGATTATGCTTTTTCAATTACTTTTGATGAATAATAAATTTTAATGCGATTACCTGCCTATTCGTCAACTGCAGTTTACTCGGCTTTCTTTTCTGAGTTTGTTTTTATTTATTTATCTTTTTTTTATATTGAGTTTATTTGAACTGTACTCTTCGTTTCAAATTAAAATCTTTAAAACAAAATTTAAAAATTTGTTTAAATTCTTTACGTAGCCGTTTGATAGTTCAATCCGTCTGACAAATGCATCTGAAAATTAAATTTTGCAATAAGAAAAAGTATTTATTTATTTATTTAATGCCGAAATTATTATTACTATGCACCAGTATGCACTTGAAAAAAAAAATCTTTCGCCTAAAATTTCAAAAATGCTTAAACGAAAACCAAATTTTGTATGCAAAGTTAAAGGTAGGCAAAACCCTGTACTTAAATCTAAATTACGTGCTGATTAAATATAGCACAGAAATAATTCTGCGATTCCATTTCTTATCAGCTATGGTTTAGTTTATTAACACTTCAAAATAAAATAATATATCCATTTTCATAAATACTTTGAGAGAAAGTTTGGTAAAAATTATTTTTAGAAACATGAATTTGAAATTATAGTGTACCAGCATTTTTTTTTAATTAAATAATATATGCGTTTTCAAATATTTGACATTTTCTGCTCGCACAATCAAAATGCTACGTTCCTTTTGTATATATTTTTTTGCTTTAATGCAGTTATTAATTTTTTATTTTAATGTTCTAATTTAATTAATCAGACTGCTTCATCATTTTCTATACTCTCAATTTACAGAATATTTCTGTAAAATATACAATTTTAAAGTATGAAAAAGATCACTAAAGAAGTGAATGGTTTTATGAAGTACAAAAATAATAGATATTAACGTGCAAGCAAAATAATTAATAAAAAATTATTAATGTATTTCATATTAGGGTTTCAAATTAAAAATAATTCTGCTGAAATTATCTAAGAATCATGGAAATAGCCACAGATTGTTAAAGAAGGAAAAAAAAACGCAAAATTTAAAAAATAATATTTTGGTAATGTATAGATAATAATTTTAAAAAATGAAGATTTACTAGTTATTATTAGCTTGAGGTTTTAAAATTGTTATAATATTATAATATCTTTGAATAATTATTTAAATTTTAGTTTAAAAAAAACGCTTCTATTGAATAATTAATCTGGCATAACGTTTCGTATACGATGTATGGTTTAGCAAATAAATTGGAGTATTATTTTTAAATAATATTAAAATTTTGAATTTTTTTCTGAACTACTTTCACACTTTTCGTTTTAATATCTCTTTTAGTCAGACTCACGTTTTAGTCCCCCCTCACGTTCCTTTTTAACTACCAGTAATAGGTGATATTTATGATCTTGTGTGCTTAATACACTTTCTTAACTAGAGCTATTAAAAATATTTATTTCTCACAAGGAATTTATTTTCATAGATTCTTTCATACACAAGTTTACAATTTCAACTATAAGTAAAACATAATTATATTTCTTTGCCTATTTTCTTTCTGAGGAACGATGCATTTTTCAAACATAATAATATAACTGCATTGAAAAGTACTTGGAAAATAATCAGCAAATTGGAATCAGTGCCTAATTTCATAAGATTAGTATTATAACATAAAATCAGAAATATGATGACCATAATGTCAATAAAATAGTCTGGAAAGATGAAATATCAGAAGATTTGCTGCTGGGTTATGTAACCCAGCAGGATTTTTACTTTAAATTTTTAAAAGATTCAACTAATATTTTAAACTATTAATATTTATTTGTATAGCGCCTCTGATTTCTTAAATTGTTACTTATTGGGCACATTGCCAATAACTGAAGTTCATACTTATCATACAAACATTAAAATATAATTTCTCTTAAATTCATAATTAACTCATATAAAGTTTTTAATCTTTAAATTATATAGTTCAACTCTCAGACAAGGTTTCTTCTTTTTATTTAAAAGTAACTAAATATTCTTTAACAAATTCACTATATATTATCAGTTAATGAGATTTTAAGAACTTTAATATTTATGGTACTAATCTCATTTAGGGGCTATTTTTTAAAAAAATTAATTAAAAATCAATTTTGAATTCACTGAAATTAATTTTAATTACAATTAATTAATAATCATGATTTTTTTGTTTTAAAAAAAACTTTCATATAGCACTATAATACTATTTAGATAGAAATTCAAAAGAATATTATCTTTCTGTATTCAAACACAAACTTTCGTTAATAATTAGTAATAAATTCTTTATTAATACTGGCTATATATATTGATAGATTTAAATTTCTAAATCATAACTATTTCACTTGAATCAATGATATATGATAGAAAACAGTGTTTTCGATATTTATAATTTTTTAAACGTTTTAACTGTTCCTCTTTGTGCTATTTTGAGTTTATCCATAAATCTTCCAAAATATCAGTAATATTCGGAAATTTTCTCGCTATTTTAACAGTGCATTTAAAAAAGTTTCCATTTTTAATTTGCTGAAAAGTAATTTTATGCATAAAGCAACAAATTCTGGGTTAATATAATTTATAAATATGGTAATTTCATGCAATATTTTATGTTAAATTTACTAAAACTCTTTTCCATCTAAAACTAACAGCACTTTTTATTGATGAAAAAAAACAGTAATAATTAAAATTCTAAAAGACTTTATTTATGAAAATTTAAGCAGTTAACCATTAAAAATTTTACACTTTTCTACAGATTTTATGTGTGATGGTCTGATCTCTGTTTATAAATTATAAATACATCAATAGTTAAGTAACTACATTTACAAGAATTAGTTTAGCAGTAAGCAATCTAAAAAAAAAACCTATTAACAAAATAGTATTGACATGTAGTAAAACATAAATGATATCGTAATGATTAAATACCTGTATCATTAAACATCCGAAAAAGAATTGTAGAATATATTTTTATTGAAGCTTTTCTTAAGGATTTGGATGGCTTATCCTATTTTATTTTTTTTAAGTTTTTTTTAAAATATGTTTTATTGCTGCTATAAAAAGAAACGTTTTATAACATTTTTTTAAATTAAAGCAAATTAGTTTTTACAATTTTCAGACCTGAACGGGAAAAATTTTTGAAATAGTATTCTTTAATTCCATGATAATAAATAAAAAAAATAAAAATTTAGCAAGTTTTTACAAAACTCCTTTATAAAATATGGCTAGCTTCGAATTTCACTTAATTGCAGAATTAAAAAAATATAAAAAGAAATGATTAAAATTAATAAATTAAAATACGAAGTAATACATTTTTGTATGAAGAGAATTTGCACGTAAAAACTCTTACTTTAACCCATTTAACGATGTTTGAATAACCAGTTTGTATCAGGATTTGAAATCCCTAATCTTATTTTTTACCCTTACTAAGTGTTTTATGTGTTTACTGGTTAGGTTTAAATAGGTTTTATTGGGAATGCAGTAGATTATGAAAAACAAATGAAATGAATTAATTAATTATGAAAAACAAATGAAAAGTCAAATCTTCAATCTATTGAGATTTTTTTTTATTTTTAAGGAATTTACAAAGACATAATCAAAGTTTTAAAAAATCTCGTATTTGCTTACAAGAAACAATTACTTTGACGAGCTCAGATAAATTTTGAAGGAAGAGAAATAGGTGTGTAGATAATTTCTTTCCGTTTGATTACATTTTAAAAGATACAAGACCTTTTAAGTAATATTTTTAAACCAGTAAACAGATTTTCCCCTTAATATTTTTATAAGATTATTTCGATTACTGTGAACAAAATCCACCCTAAATATAATATCTATGTATATATACATACAGAGTGTTCCCACAAAACTGATTTAGGTATTATTTCCCCTTAAATATTGATCACTCACATACACAATAAATTACATAGCTGGGAAAAAAAAGTTACAGAATTTTATGGTATCGATTACATTTTTGCAGGAGATTATATCTAAATTAATTAATGAAATTTTTATACAGCTCTTATGCAAAAGAATTTCCAGTTAGTAAAATGTGGCCCATACTTTAATTAGGTGACGTAAAAAAATTCAGCCTTTCATCATAAAAGGAGTGAGAGATATGTTTAAACATAGTAAGGGCCTTTACAGTTCCTATAGTAGCTAAAGTGTTATGTATCGACACAAGTATAGTTTTCTTTCGTAATTCGTGTATACTCCCTGAGCAGCTATCTTCCGTTGTAATTTTTTTCTCTTCGAAAACAATTAAAAAACGGTTAAAATGGCGTTGTATGATGAAAGACTGAAATTTTGTACATGACCTAGTTAAGTTATGGGGTACATTTTACTGATTGGAGATTTCTGTATGGGAGAATTTTAAAAATTTATTTTTTGTATGTATTTCAATTGAATCTCTTGAAAATTTAATCAATACCTCAAAATTTGTACTTTTTTTACGTAACTTGGTAATTTATTGTATATGTGTATAATCAATATTTAACGTCTTCGTTCCAGAGGTCCACATATTTGGACCTTTTTCTTTCAACTGTTAGAACGATTCTTTAATACTTTATGTAGTTCGGAAATGACGTACATATCTGGTGATGCTTTAATTTTGAATAAATGATTTTAATGCATGTGAATGCGTCAATCCTACACACTGACTCACAGATTTTATTGTCATTTGCCATTATTTTATCTTTGTTTACCATTATACAAAAAATATTTTAATGTTATTGAAATTTCCGAAATTGAATTTGTTAATATTTTTTGCTTTTTCCGGAATACATATGTAGCTGCAAAATAAACTTATAGGACATCATTTACCTTTAAAAGTGTCTTAACAATCTTCTTTTATAGTTGATAACAACTTTTTACCACTGAAACATTGAGAATTATGCTTTTATCCGAAAAATTATTTGAAAATATGCTTTCTACTCGTCGTTTTCAAGTGTAATAGAATTTCTAAATATAACTATGAAATTATTTTTCAATTTAAGAGAGATTTTAGTCAGATGTGAAGAGGCTGAGGAATAAAAGACTGGGTCATTGTTTATGAACACCTTGTGTGTATATATGTGTGTGTGTATGTGTATGCATGCATGGCGCTCAAATGTTTAGATTACTTTTGAATTAATAGAATAAAATATAGCATACTGAATGCACAGAAATGTATGTATTCACAAGTTCTTATTATAAGTTAAACATTTTTTAATGATAAACGAATTATTTTTAATTCGGAAACAATTATATATTTGGATTTATTTATTACTAGGGCCTACGAGGTCTGCTTCTCATGTAGCACTACCCAGACAGCTCAGACAGGTTCTCTGTACGTTTATAATCGTTCAGAAAACGTTCTCTGAACATCTATTAACGTTCAGAGAACGTTGTCTGAATGTTAATAGCCGTGCAGAGAACCTATGCGTGCTGTATTAGGTCTGGGATCGTTCAAAAGACTTATTTTAACGTTCTGTGAACGTTATTTTGAACTAGTTGTATTACTAGGGTAATGAATGCCACGACTGACTATAAATTTATAAACCGCTCCTTTTCGTTTTATACTATCAGATAATTGGGGATATCCCCCACTGATTACCAGTTCAGTTGATTCGTATATGGTTGTACCTTTCGCTTTCAGTTTATCAACTAAAGTTCGTTGCTAATCATGAAGTAAAATTCGCAAAGCTGAAACACACTATAAAATCTAAACTCTCGTGTCAGTTAGCTAAGAAAAAAAATCCAGATGAGCACAAAGCATAAAAATGTATTTAAAAATAGAAAACTGCTAATCGGCAAAAAATATATATATCAGTAGTATTCGTAGCCACTAAAATTGATGAGAAAATAGAACATTTTCTTCATTGGTTCCAAGTGAAATTTAAGCCCTGGTCTAAACAGTCTTATTTAACGGCGTCCAGCATAACCTACATAAACTGAATTGTAAATATGCGTAATTATCTCATTGAATTTTGAGTAAACCTCCTCCCGATTTAAATTCACTGACAGACCTCGAGAAGTTTTGTGGAAAAATGTGAGTTTTTCTGACACTGCAGAAAACTGCAGTGTCCATACAATTCAGTGCCTCAGACGAAATCCATCAACCATGGAGTAGAAGTGAGAGTGTATCCCTCATAATGGCGTGAGATTAGGACGACAGAGCATTCGAACAACCTCCATAGCGGAGCAGGTGGCGCTACGTTTACCCCCATTTCTACACCCGCATCAACGCAAATGGATGCCACCGACGAAAAGAGTGGATAAGGTGGGGGTCATTATTTTAATTTCGGTGATGAGTGTCTGGTGATTAGGCGGGATTTAATCACGTGAGAGAGCTTCGAAGCCGCACTTGTGCCCTGGTTGATTCGAATTCTTGGGAGAAAGCAGAAAGGTTTTGCATTGATCGGTTGGTTCACTCTTTAGTTATTGAAGTAAGATTGTGATGACCTTTCTGAGATGGTGAGGCGTAAAATTTTGCTACTCAACCTCCGTGTCTCACTGCAGTAGATCTACATTTTTGGGTAACGTTTCACTGGGGCTGCTTTGAGCTGCTTTTTCATGTTTAAACTAACATTTCTGTTTTTACAAAATACAATTATATGGATTTTCAACGTCAAATTTCAGTTTTATCCTATTACCTTGGAATAACTGTTTTGAGTTATGACAAGGCTGCCAGATGGGGTAGTGGCTTGGTAACCACTCTATCATGCCTTGGGTCCGGGTTCGAATCCTGGCTTGAGCATGGATGTTAATTTGTCTGTCCCTCCACAGGAAGTACCGCTGGCCGCCCACTGGGTGTTCCCATTATAAAATATTCCCACAGTACCTTCGGGCAGTTGTAGTGGACAATATCTAATAAGCAAGGGCCCGTCCGTTGAAAAAAAAAGTTATGGTAAGCCCACACTATAGGAATCTGCCTACGGAGGGGGGGGGTCTTGGTCGGCAGACTTTTTAAGGGGTTCTGACGTGTATTCATGTTACATGTAGAAAAAAACGCCCAAAACTCCCGACTGTTAGATCGATAGCCGCGTGGTAGGCCCGAACCTTCACATTTCAGCCGTCTACCATCTACAGTGTCTCATTCCACTGCGCCATGGTGGAGCTAACATGGAATAAGAAAGTAAACTGTTTTGTTTTAAAAATATATTTTCCTTTTTCTCTGTTAATTTACTATTTTTTAAGGTTTTGATCAAAGTAGCCCCTTTTCTTGGGGCTTTTCTGGTCCGTTCACTTGATTTCATACAAACTGAATAGATTTAGTAATATGTTAGAGAATCGCAACCCCCTCACTTAAGAATCTTCTAATGAATTGTCATCTCAATTCTTTGTTATTGGCAAAACTCTCTTTTGCGAGCAAAAAGAGAATAAAATTTACCACCAAACCATTGTGTTACCCACAAATAGAGTACGAAGTATTTTTCAAGCTCAAAAACTCTTACTTATCTTGTATTGTTCATTTATTAGAAAAAGCAAGCACTTATTTTTCAAAGTACCAAGCACTTATTTTCGGACCAAAGTAACCCTGCAAGTTTGAAAGTAGTTCGCGTTTATGGTAACTAAAAAAATTCAGAGGAGACTAAAATAATTAACATTCTGGCGATCAGGGCAGATCTAATCACATCTGCCCTCACTGATTCGAATTCTTTGCAGGGAATACAGGTATTGAAGAACTGCATAAAGGTCTTGCATCTATTATTCTCTGGTTATTAAATATGACTGTGTTAACCCTCGAAGCATTCTAAAATAAAGCAATAGTCAGAAAATTAGGGGATCAAATTCCGCCATTTTGATGCAGTTAGTTAATTTTTAAGAGTCAAATATAAAAACAGAACTACTGCAATACAGTATCCGAATTCAAATGTTTTTCTTGAAGAACTAGTTCATGCTTTTATTGCAACAACATTTAACAGTCATAGTGCGGTTAGTATCCAAACATTTGATTTTCAATATTCAAAGCGTCCTCAAAAATTCATGACATTTGGTCACCATACAGATAATATGCTTCAATTATTACCGACTTATTTATCAAACGTTTCACGAAATTTTCAATATCTTTCTGGCGCTGTGAATGAAACGGTTTTTCGCGGAGTACTCTTTTCATAGGAAAATATTTGTGAATACTCAGATTGCATACTCGTATCAACACAGTACTTCTCGTTTTTCATTCTCAAAAAGTCTTCTACACAGCGCTTGTTGATATTTTGAACTGGGTAAGAGAAAATTGGATAGCACAGAATATTTAGTAAAGTCGTTTCAATAATACTAAAATTTCCAGTTTCCGAATAAATCAAATATTTTCTCCAAAGAAAATTGAAGATGACATATTTTCTAATAAGTTATCCAAAAAATAAATTTATATCAATTAGGATTCTAGAAATAAATTTGTGATCAGATATTAGAAAATAATTGATTACAGAACTAGATACCAATTATGATCAATATCAATTACTACGATTATGGCCAGTATTTTAAAAGTTTATGATTACTTAATTTTGATTGATCTTGACGCAATCAAATTGTCAAAAGTATTTGAGTAAGATATTGGAAAATATATAATCCGTTATAAAACTTGATATCAATTATGATTACGATAATTCTAAGTATTTTGAAGGATTATGATCATTTAATGTTGAATGCGTTAAAAGGTTGCAATACTGATCTTCATGACATTAATTTTAAAAAGAATAAGGTATAACGCAATTTTATGTAAGCATTTTTCCTCCACACCAATGTTTTTCAATACTTAGCATCAAATACATTTTTACGAAGCTATCATTAAATAAGAAAATCACGTCCTACATATTCTTTCTATGACAAGTACACAAATATGCACACAAGAATAAAAATAACTGCTCAGCAAAAATTTGAAAACAGGAGCAAAAATAATGAAACCAAATAAAAAACATCATTGGAAAATATACTTTATTTTAACGAGAGCATTTAATAGTATCTTTAAACAAACAAACCAAATAAAAGAAAGATGCTTGTTAAAATCTACTAAAACTCTCAGTGCAAAAACAATCAGCGGGAGCATTCCTGATACTATAAATAAACACACATTTATATGATGTAATATTTCTTCCTGTGTTTAGAAATATTTTTCAGGTTATATACTTTCAAAGCTATTTGTAAATCTTAAAAATGGGAATGTTTTTTTTTTCTTTTCGATATTTTGGTACTTTTGAAATAAATTTTATTAAACAACTTTACAAAGAAGGATCGTGTTTCCAAATATTTGGAACATAAATAGAAACGCTGTATGAGAAACACGAGTTGGAAATAAACTGAATGTCGTTATAAAGCAGGATTTAAAGTAATCCTGCAGCTCAAAAATGCATTAACTATTTTTTTATCGTAAACAAAATCTGGTAAAAGCAGTATAAACCTGATATCAGATTATTTTCACGAACAAAACAGCTGGAGAAAATATTTACGACAATAGAATGAGCCTGAGAAACAGCAGATCACACTAAGAGCTATTTGGTTTCCATTCTTCTCACTTTTCGCTCTAAATTCATTATTTCTGCCGTTTAGGCAGCCGATTTGGAGTTCCAAAATAAAAATAAAATGTATTCTTGCTGCGTTATCTTTTTGTTGCCGTGTTCATGTACTGTCAAAGCACGCTACTGTATTAGTCCAGAAATGAATTACGGAATTCAATGCCACGTTAACCCTTTAACGCCCCATGTTCCCGCTCTGGGAACACCAAACTCTGGCGTTTGCCAGTCACGAAGAATAGATTGGATTTCTATAAAAAAATAGTTGCGGGTGACATAGCTGCACGAGAATCCTTTACTTTTTAGCACGTCATTTCCCGTAAAAAAATGGTCACGATTATTTTTAACAGCACTGATATCTGCTGAAAAATGGAAGAATGCGAAAACAGCTAGATAGATTTCCCAATGCTGAAAAAAGGGCAGCCGTTGCCATCGCTCGGACATAACTACCAGCAAGATGACGGACGATCGAAACGTTCATCGCGTGCCGCAGATCTAGAGACCCTTTTATGAAGACAGCTGGCTGTGCCGGCACAGTCAGCTGACGCTTCTTCATCCAACTCACTATGTACTGATGCTAACGGTCAAGCTGTATGTTTCGTGTAACTTTCAAAAAAAAAATTCATAAGCACAAAAATAGGCTTCAAAAATGGGCCTAGGATTCTCCTATTTAGGGAAATACTGCAAAATTCCGTATTTGTCTAGCATTTTTTCTTGAGTGTTTCGTAACTCCTATAGGTTCATTGTTTGTAACAGTTCACAATACATCTTGAAAAGAGACATTCTAAATTTTTCTCAGGCTCTAGCGCAATAAATTTTTAAAAAAATTCCATGACTTACAAAAAGAGCAGCCCTAAATGAAGCTAAACCATACATTACTCTATTTCTGAACTATTTGGAAAAGGAATATTTTTCTGAGTAAATATTGAACAAACTAGAAAATAAATGTCATACATTAGGTATTGGTAATGAAATGCCTTCTAACAAGCATTTCTTTTACTTTTCAGAACAACAACAACAACAAAAAATTACGTGACTCCAATTGTAGCATCCAGAAAGTTATTGGATGCTCCCATAGAAAGCAATAAAAGCAAAGTACAAAATTTTGGATAGTATGCTGCAATAAACATCGACAACAAAAAATAAATTTCTCGAAAATTGAAGTTAGCGGAAATTTGACAGATAAAGAATCAAACAGGTAATTAAACGACAATCATAAAGACTTTTCAAAGATTTTAGGAAGTATTTAAAGAGCTTTTACTGCGAGGATTGGATTCTTAAGTAGAAAGCAATAAAAGTTACGCACAAAAGTTTTGAATAGCATGCTGCAATAATTTTCGGCAGCTATTACAAATTTCTCGAAAACTGAAGCTCATTTAAGGAAATTTGACAAGTAAGGAAACAGGCTAGTAATTAAGTTCCATCCACAAAGATTGTTCAACTGTGGTAGAAAACATTTGGTTGTGTTCCAACAAATTGTTCAAATCATTCAAGAGTCTCCGAATGCTTCTGCTCCCATTGAGGTTGGAAGAAAGAGGATAATAGTTTAGAAACAGCAGAACTATGTCACTCTGCAACGTCACATGTTTATCACAATGAAGTCACATGACTAGTTATCATTGACACTGCAACTTATTTGACACGAAGGGAACGTCACATAAGGTGTGGATTCACATCGCATTTGTGATGTGACGAAAGTAACATCGTTGCAGCCCTGCCAGCATGTTTGCTGTACGGCCATACAACATTCGTCCGAAATTTCTCTATCTACTTATATAATACGCCAACGTATGCGGTACCAAAATCGACGATATTTCTATGCTGGGAACGGCAATAACTAGATGTAAACATTAGCGTAATAACTATAATACACGTCCAAAATCCAAATTAGTAGTTCAATGACTTCAAGTGAAGCAAGCATATTCGTTGCTGGTTACGTTATGTCACGCAGTAGCTAGATTACAAAATAACAAAGCAAAATATTTCGGATCTTTTCACATCTCGTTTATCGCACAGTAAAAAAAAATCACCTTGTAGTGGGCTGGTGCCTATTTTAGCCATTTACGGTTTCTTTTATATTTGTGTAACCAATTAGGAATCCTTATTAAATAATTTACCCGTACAAAACACCAGGTTGCTAACTTTAACACATTAACACCGCAGCTGCAGCAATTAAAGCAGCATTTGTGTAAGAATTTGTGCAACACGTTATCACCCAATATAGTATTTTTATGGAAATTTTATGAACTGAAATGTCACCAATTGTATCCTTTCCTATATCTTGCAATGTTAGTACTTGGCTTTGCCCCCATGGTAAAAGATCATGATAAAAGCGTCTTTATTTATCAAGTATTCTTAGCGTGAAAGACAGAGAGAGAAAATTAGGGTCCACTAACATTTAATTTTCATATATAGGGTGTCCCAAAAATATACCAAGAAACTTTTAGAGGAGGTAGGGTGTGGTGGTGGCCAAAGCTTTGATCTTTTTTGATTATATCTTTTACCATCAGCTTTTATCATGATTCCCAAAATTTGTAAAAACCCTAACCTAAATAAATTTAATGATAAATACTTTTAAAACAAGCATCCTTTGCTTTGAAATAAGTCCGATAATTTAACCAATACTGCACTGAATATATAGCACAGTAAGGTATAGGGCGGCTAGTATAATGTGATTGTCTATTATTTATCTCAGCGGTTCTCAACCTTTTAACGTGGCGCCCCCCAACAAAGGCTAACTTACGGTGGTGTCCCCCCCCCCTCACATTTTTTAGCATACAATCAGTTTTGTAATCTTAAACAATGAACATTTAGACGAATTTTCTACCAGATAATGTTATCAGTAAAGTTTGAATGAACATTTTAAGCGAAAATGGATATGTTTTTGAGTAAAAATGAGAATAAACAAGATGTTTTTTTAAAAAAAACATGCATCACTACTTGCTCTTTGGTTTTTCTCACGATCCCCCCTGCAAACGCTCTGCACCCCCCCCCCTTAGGGGTCGCGCCCCACAGGTTGAGAAACGCTAATTTATTTATAATATAATTGTCTATTATTTATCTATATAATATAATTTAATTATATTAAAATATTAATTTTAAAAAATAACTCGCAGCATTGTTTTTCCAGAATAGAATTAGGTGAAAATCTAAAAAATAAAATTAAATTAACGGTTTTAACACACAATGGCAGTCTGGTTATTCGAACGCTGTCATTGCAAATAAAACGTTTCGATATACCTCCCACCACCTGATACATTATTAAACATGTTTTCCTGCCCCCCCCCCTCTCAATAAGTTTTCGCTTCGATTAATGCAAACCGCATTTGTCATAACAACGGACGTTTAGTTGCTTAGCATTAAATTATCCAGCTTTTCTTCCTCAACTTCCCCCCCCCCCAGTGCACTTTCTCTTCTCTTCTCTCTCTCGACGCAATTTCTGCTCTTAACAATATTTCGTGCCCCCCCCCCCCCCTCCCACGCGAAATGTGTCTCACTCTCTCCAAACCATCAGAATGGAAATTTGAAACAATTCGAAAGCTATTTAAGGTTGCATGCGGTGGGGGAAAAGCCTCTTAACGTAAACGCGCGCGGGAGGACAAAATGGATTAAACTTCGTTTGGTTAACTTTGAAATAGGTCGCCGCGTCGTGTTGTTGAAAAGTGGCCCGGTTATCTTGTCCTGGCCCCCCTGATGAAAATTTGTGTGGGTCTCGCTAATATGAGTAAATTAGGGCAACCCTTATTATAATAAGGGAGGTGAAGAGAGGAGGGGGAGTGAGGAGCGTGCGCTTCTAATATATTTACGTACATGATGAGTATACAAGTGTACACGTGTACAGGGTCTCCCAAAAATATCTTGATAAACGTTTAGCCCAGGGGTTCCTAACCGCGTTCAATTTTACAGAAATGTATGTAACTAGCCGCCTCCGGCGACCAGTTGGTTCGCCATCTTAATAAATCTCGTCAATCCATGGGTCTTCCCTATTTTCGTTCCTTATTTCGTTAAGTTGGAAAGTATATCATTATTCACGAGTGTGATTAAACAAAATTAAAATTGATATTTCTAAACATCCTTTTTCTGGATGCAATACATTAGAAATAGATGGAGAAAAGCTGCGCAGAAAAATGCGCAATTCCAACTGAATGAAAATTTCAAAAAGTTAGGTGTATTCAGCAGACGATAAAATTACGATAAATTGCGCCAAGCGTTAGAATCATCTCCTCAAAATCGCACATCAACCATTTTATTTTTCGCCAAATTAAAAAGTTGAACAGTTTAGTCTCGGAAAATTTCCAAATCCTATTTTTCTTTTGAGTATAAAACATTTCATTCCTGCTCTGATTTCACATGCACACGATATTTTAATTAAAAAACAACCTTACAAATAATCTAAACAAAAAAAAATCGTTATTCTTTTATTTTTACTTCAAGAGTCTGAATCATTTAATAAACATGGCAACCTAGATATGCTTAAATTCTCAGTCATTCCACTGCGGGGTTACAATTGCGAAATGGCGAAGCGAAAAAATGAGCCTTTTGCGACACGTTTTTTATCGAGTCGCAATATCGTGTCGCGTATCTCCTAAAATAATTCAAATTTCGAATTAATCGCTTGGAGGTATGTTGGGACTCGTCCTGGAGAATTTCCATACAAAATTTGGTAGGTCTACGATCACCCGTTTCGGAGCTACGCGAGACACAGACAAACAAACAAACAAACTAACTAACTAACCAACCAACTAACTGACAGTTTACACACTGTTTTATTTGTATAGATTGTAGCATATACAGTGTACCCGCTACAGTACTTATTAGGTGCTTACATTCTAAGTTGTTATTCTATGTATTTCGAATTTTATCAGTAACAAAAATAACAGCCCAATGATGAAATATTTTACTACTTCCAGCCATTTTCCAAATGAAATTTTATTGTTGATAATATCTGTTTGCGTTGAGTGCTTTTAAAGGTTGATCCATTGAAGCGGCAACTATTTTCACATCAGTATAGCAGAACTACTGGATATACTGACCAACGCTGAAAAAGTGCAGCCGTTGCCATCACTCGATTTAACTACCATTGGCGGTCGATCGGATCACCAATCTCATACCATAGAGCTGAAAGACCTTTTTTTACACAGCTGGCTGTGCGGCCATTATATGGCGAGCGATTTGCTATTCTATCGACCGCCATGTTGCTGTTAATTAAAATCGACTGATGGCAACCGCTGCACTTTTTCAGCCAATTAACCCTTTTTTTGCGGCTCGCAGTGAAAGCGGTGGGATTAGGGGGTTTCACTGCGCGACCAGCGAGAATTAAAGGTTTAAAAGCATGAGAAATACATGTCTTTATTGATCTTAAGACAATTGGCAGAGAACTTCCGTGATTACACTTGCCAAAATCAGTCAACGAAAAAATAAAAATCGTCAAACGCACTTTACTAATCGCACTTTACTAATCGTTACGCACTCGTCACTTTACTAAGACTATCAATCTGGTTTCTATGAATACACATACAAGTAAATGATAGAAGTAATTTAAGGGGTTAAAAAGAAAAACTTTTCATTTCAAAGCCGCCATGCTTACGCAACACAATGCAAACCTTTGAGCGTTCTTTCGCTTCTACCGAGCATTTCGCAGCGTACGGAAAGAGAAAAAGAAAGCAGCCCATCAGAAACACTTGACGTTTGTGCAAAGAAAAGCCCAAAGGCTGAATTGCGCGCTGCGTTCGTTTTTCTTTCTCGATTTTTTTTTTTTTTTTTTTGAGTCAGCGTCACAAGCTTTCCTGGCGCTTCCGGAACGAACTGTTTGAAGTGACTCTTTTCCGTGTAGAATTCTTTATATATATATATCATTTTGTGAAGAATATATACAACATTTTATTGAAAGAAAAATAAAATAGAATTCGAAAAGAATTATAAAGGAATAAACTTCGATGAGAAAACAAGTTTTTATTTGTGTTCTTTTTTTTTTCTTTGCTTTTGATCGAATTGTGTAAAGACAGATTTCGGTTGCGACTTTGAATGATATTTCAAATACTTTAGTGTCCTGGCAAGTCGCTTATTTTATCTACGGGATGTTTCTGTAGCGGAATGAAACATTAATGTGTTTCCTGTGGTTGGGAGAGTATTTGTGTTTTAATTTTGAAGATAAGTGAAACGGTTTTTTAATATCTTCTTTAATTTCTTCTTAAAAGATTATAATATTATTATTATCTTTTAAGAAGTGTTGTAGTCCAAACAAAAATAGCGGGTGAAGCTCGCTTTTGAAGAATTTAATTTAAATATATGCAATTGAATATAATGTAATTATTTTTAAAAACAATAAATTAAGTTGGCTTAAATCGTGAATTCTAATTATTTATTAATTGATTATTATTTTATTGTAGTTAAATATTGATTGTGTCCTACAGTGGGTTAGATGCTATGCTCGGTTCCCGTAAGAACACGGAAAGTGAAGCAACACCGATTTGGCCAGTGGTTGGGAGGGTAAACGCCTCTCCCGTCTGGACGGCTGTAGGACCGTGTACGGTAATGGGAGCTGGTGCATATGAAATCTGTTCGTGACTTCAATCTCCACCATGCTCAAACGATATATCCGATTCAGGTTTCCGATTTCAGGTGCTAGGTCTCTCACGTGGAAGTGGTTCAAAATTAGGAGACCACTTATAGGGGGCAACGCTTGTTTGCCTATTAGGTGCCCCCACAATGCAATGACCAACATCTGTGGTCTTCGTTGTGGTCCAACCTCCAGTAGTCCTCTGTCTGGGTCATTAGAAAGAAAAAGTTTTGATTGTAAAAATTAAAAAAAGTAGTTTTGATCAACAATTCGATTGGTGTACTGTCACTGTTCGAAAATCCTTATAACTTCCACTCTCCAAACTTATTTCTCCAATTCACAGAAATTTTATGAAAACTGCCACAGGGCTTCCAGAATATCTCCGTCATTTGAAGAATATCCGTTTCTATTCGCGCCGGTCAATTGAAGAAACTTCTTCGGATTTAACGATTTTTTTTTTTTCATCCTCTTCAGATATTTTCGGGAAGAAGAATACACGGAAATATTTCCTTTCCATAGAGTACTGAAATTATTCGTAGAAAAATGAGGGATAAGTTAATTCATAAGGACGAGTTTTTTTTCTTTAGTGTATTGTTGGTAAATATGTATTTGTGCATTATAAATTGGTTGGTTCGGTTTACGAATTCTCCTTGGAGCTCTTACACTAACTTATACATTATCTTATCTGTCTAAAATATTTTTTTCACAACAATTAAAATTACAATCTCCGTTTTTAAAATATTCCTAAGGCTTTCGAAATTACTTTAACAGTGATATAATCAAAATTATTCACAAAATCAGAAAGAAAAAAAAATTATCTAAAAATAATTGTTTATCATTTTATATTCATTTTCATAACTCACGAATTAAAAATACAAAATATGTTCTTGCGCCATTTAATTTAAAGTATTAATATTTTATTATTATGTAACGTATACAATTAACCACTATCATGCTTTTAATGTTTTTAGTATGTTTTGCTCTAATATGTATAGATATGATTAAATATCATTCATATAGATTACTTAGTGTGACCTTTTACTTTACAGTTCCGTACAGATATTGCATTGTACACTTCAAAAGAAAATACTATCTTACTTTATGACCTTGCAAACCTTTTTTATCATCTTTGATCTCATTCCATATAATCTCAAGGATAGCTTAATAACCATTAAAATGTCTCCGAAATTAACTAATATTTATATAACTGCAATCAACCTTCAACAAATTCATCGATAAATGTCATCATTTCTAAATATTTTCATCATATCATTATTTCTAAACTACTTAGTTTGAAATTAAGCCAATATCATCAGTCTAGAAACTTTCTCCAACACATTTATTTATATTTTAATCTGCATTTACAGCACTATTTTTGCTAGAATCTACTATGAATGATTCTGTTATTGATATAAAATGCATTTCTGAGAGATTCTACTTTTTAAAGAGGTAAATGATAACTTTAAGGTCTGAAGCACCAGAAAGAAAAACCTTTCGAAAATTTTAGTATTTGATTTGAAATCTCAAAGCATGAAATAGGTACTCGCAGCTTTAAATTCCGTACTTTGATTGCTCAGATAAATCCTTCCTGCAATTCGATAATAGCTTTTTTTCATTTAATGGAAGTATTACTTTCTCGCAAAATCGCGAAACGTCCAAGCTAATCTTCGCGATTTTAATAGCTGCGTACCATGTTTTCGAAGCACTCCCAAATAAGAGCAAAGCAAAAAGAAGTGCGTTTCGTTTTAAGGGTGATAAAGTGCCCCAGCGATTTGTCAGGAACGACTACCGTGGAAAAGGAAGAGCATAAAACGTCTACTCCTTTGTTTTGCCTCCATCTAATTGGATAACTGCTTGATCTGGTTTTTTTTCCCTTTTCTTTTGCCCCATTCTCTCCCCTAATCCTTTCGCAATTTACAGGTTCCATCTTTTTCGCTTCCAGATATCAAAGGTGTCACGTTCGGAAAGAGATACGGATAGATCGGGCTCAGACGATAAAGAAGGTTTTAGTCCTATCTCACAGAGAGTCACCCCCCCACACACACACACGCAGAAGAGCAGGGCCTTCTATTTGTTCGCCATTTTGATCCGTTGTTGTTTTGGTTTTTTTTTCTATCCCCGAATGTGTCATTGTTACTTTCCGAACATGTACCATGTAAGGAAAGTATTGTAATCATGAAAAAATTCGACTTCGAGATTTTGGTGTTTTTACACGTTTTGAGGGCTTCTGAATCCATTTATGCTATTTTTACGAGATGTATGTATGTATGTGTGTATGTGTGTGTGTGTGTGTGTATGTGTGTTTGTGTGTATGTGAGTGAACACGATAGCTCCTGAACAGAGCATTCGATTGAGCTCAAATTGGATATATATGTCATAAACCACCGTCGCAAGACCGGTATTGATTTTGGTGTGTATAGGATTTATAGTTTTTCTACAGGGCTACGACAAAGATTTCTTTTACATTATGGCCTATGGGGGGAATTTCTTGAAAGTGCGCTAGCATTTAAACGATACATTCGATTGAGCTCAAATTCGGTATACATGTTATAAACCACCATCCTAAGACCGGTATTGATTTTGGTGTGTATAGGACTTATAGTTCTCCTAAAGGGCTACGACAAAACTTTCTTTTATGTTATGGCATAATGGCATATGGGGAGAAATTCTTGAAAGTGCGCAAGCGTTTAAACGGTGCATTCGATTGAGTTTCAATTTGGTATATATGTTTGAATGATTCATCGATTAAAATTTATTTAAGTGCTTGGTAATGATCTTAATCGTAAGTGTTCGGAAAGTCGAGTGGAGTCACTCCAGATTTTTTTATAATGAAGTGGAACTTTGAGTTATGGTCTCTTCTTTCTGGGGCAACTAAAGGATGTTTGTCTTTAAAGGAGTACAAAATGAATTTTGAATTGCGTGATGAAAAGTGACACTCAGTAATATTTCTGTTTTCTATTACGTAGGAAAGAGAAATGTGTGTAAGGCGCATGTGCATGTACACATTTGCTCAGTCAACATTAAGTTAAATTTGATTTTTTTTTGTCTTATCAAAGAAAGTTTTAAATCAGTCATAGAATTCGACGTATTAAAAAGTCTCTGTTTGATGAAGTCTAGTTGTTCCACTAAAATGCATCCTTGTATATTAATATCTTTAACCCTTTAAGGCGCAGTGGTTTCGCTCTGAGACCACCAAACTGTTGACGTTTTGACTGTTGAAAGTCACGAAGAATAGATTGGATTTCTATAAAAATAGTTGCGGGTGACATAGCTCCACGAGAATCCTTTACTTTTTAGCACGTCATTTCCCGTAAAAAAAATTGTCACGATTATTTTTAACACCACTGACATCTGCCGAAAAATGGAAGAACGCGAGAACAGCCGGATCGATTGCCCAATGCTGAAAAAAGGGCAGCCGTTGCCATCGCTCGACTTAACTACCAGCAAGATGGCGGACGATCGAAACGTTCATCGCGTGCCACAGATCTAGAGACCCTTTTTTGACGCAGCTGGCTGTGCCGCACCGCCAGCTGCGTCAAAAAAAGGGTCTCTAGATCTGTGGCACGCGATGAACGTTTCGATCGTCCGCCATCTTGCTGGTAGTTAAGTCGAGCGATGGCAACGGCTGCCCTTTTTTCAGCATTGGGAAAGGGTTGTACCTCAAAGGGTTAAATAGAAATTTTGTACATAGTGTCTGTAAAACGAGAAATGCAAAATAAAAAATGAAACATGCCTACCTACTTCATTGACTGTTCTATAAACTTAATACACAATAAAATAATTATTCCCTCTTGTTATTTTCCCCATCGAAGAACCTTTAAGATTTTAAAGTTTTATTCGTAGATATTTGTAAAATACGTAAGTAGGTTTGTTAACATAAATAAATTTGTTTTCGCAATATTCGCCCAAAAGTTTTACTACGTATTTTAATCTATTTTTCATTCACTCATTCAGAAGTATTTACTCTTTTTACTGATGTATTATTATTCGATATTTCATATATTTGAACTTTTCAAGCTGTTTAAAGTTAATTTAAAAGTTTGGATGTCAAAATTTATGAATAAAATCCATAGCTTTTGATTGGACCAGTTGCAACAGAGTAAAAAGAATTGTTTATACGTGTTTACATCCATGTTACTCGCAGATTTTAAACTCGTGTACGAGCTTTGTTTGTCTTCAACTTTACCAGACTAATTTCTTAATTTTAAAGTCCTCATTTATTGAAAGTTCACAAAAAAATAAAACTCATTGCAAAACGTGACTTGATAGGTTTATTTATATTATTTTATGGATCTACTTTTGAACGGAACCGTTCTTCTGTACCACAAAAATTAAATTACCACTATGAACATACCATACAAACAGAAACCAAGATTTTAAAAAGCAGTCACAAAAGCATACAACGATGTAATATCCGGTTTGAATTTTTCAGTTCGATGAAAACCATTTTTCAAAACTGAGTCGATATGACCGAAAGAAAAAGGAAAAAAAAAAGTTATAAAATGCGGAAGGAGTGAATCTCTGCTACCGAGAGTATACGTGTACGTTCATTTATTAACTTATTTGACCGTTAGTGATTTTTCTTTCCGTGCGTGTCGATGAGCAATATTTTCCGTTCGTTTGTCTTTTTGTATGAAACTGGAAGCTGAGATATATTTGGCAAAACTTCTTTTAACCCTTTAACGGGCAGTGATCCCGCTCTGGGAACACCAAACTCTGACGTTTTGACTGTTGCCAGTCACGAAGAATAGATTGGATTTCTATAAAAATAGTTGCGGTTGACAGAGCTCCACGAGAATCCTTTACATTTTAGCACGTCATTTCCAGTAAAAAAAGGGTCACGGTTATTTTTAACAGCACTGGCATATGCTTAAAAATGGAAGAACGCGAGAACAGCTGGATAGATTGCCCAATGCTGTCCGGCACAGCCAGCTGTCCTCAAAAAAGGGTCTCTAGATCTGTGGCACGAGATGAACATTTCGATCGTCCGCCATCTTGCTGGTAGTTAAGTCGAGCGATGGCAACGGCTGCCCTTTTTCCACCATTGGGAAAGGGTTGCGCCTCAAAGGGTTAAGTAAAATTTCGATAAAATATTTTAAAATTCGTCACATATATTTCGTCCGAATTTAAAAAAGGTAACATATACCGTAATAAAAAGAAGATGAGGGGGGGGGGGGGATCGGCTGACATATATCCGAAAACTTTTAAGGTACTTTAGCATAATTTAACTACATATTATATTACATAATTTTTAAAGTACATTTTTAAATTCTATGAGTTAAGTAAATCTGGTAGCGCACAGCTCACTGCATTTAGGTACTCATGTTTTATAGAAATAGAAATTCTAATTATAAACAAAACATTTAGATTAGTATTCCCAAAATCTTTATTGTAAATATCAATACTCAATTTCTAGTTTTTATGTGTAGTTCAAGTTTCAGTATGTCAAACTGTGTCACAACCATTAGAAATTTACAGCAGATAAATTTCGTAATTTAAAATGGCATATTTAACATCTATCAGATTATTTTAATGGGTGCACTGAAATACGTAAGATATATACTATGTATATCCTTGAACTTCAATGTGAATTTATCATATCTAATAATATACTGTCTGCGTGTAATATGTGTGAAACAATAAATAAATTGGACTATTTTGAAACTTCGATTATTTGCGAATGTATGTCGTAACCGCCGGTTCGTAAAACTCACTTTAGTTGCAATAAAAAAAAAACAGTAACACTAAAGGGTTAATATATATTTAAGACCACAATGCTAAAACAATCGTATTCAATAGAGTAGTCTGGATGATGGCTATGGGGGGGGGGGAATTAAACTCACAGTGGAGTAGAAACAATTGTTAAATCACAAATCGAGATAAAACTACTAATAGGTGAGAATATTCGTGAATCAGCCAAAACAAAGGCTAAATACAGAGGTGATATAATTTTAGCCTAGTTAAACTTAAGCAGGTAGACAGAGATTGGTTAATTTTGAAAACTGTCAAGGGAGACATCGAAAACTAATAAAAAAGTAATTCAACTGGGTGAAACAAAAATACATTATGATGCGTATAATTCACAGTGGAAATTCTGTTTTCAAAGTGGGAATGGGTTTGCTTCCCAGGCAGCACACATAGGCTCTCAAAACGTATATTAACATACTGTAATGTTATCTGACGTCTCTACTAACGTTCAGAGAATCTGTATGTGCTACCTAGATTCTCAAACACTGAAATACTTTTTATGGTAACTTAGGCAGTTTAACAGAAACTAACCAGCTCAAAAGATGGATTGAGCAATTTAAGAAGGATTAAAGATGATTTAGCCAAAGAGAAAAGCGCAAGAATTAATTTAAAGTATGATAAAATAAATACTGCTTGAATGAGTTCTGAGGGTTAAATGTAATAGACATGATTGAATAAGAATCTTACTGTTTGAGTAAAAGGAAAATTAAACAACAATGTAATAAAAATTTGAAGCCAAAGTAAGGGAATACATGAGAACAGAAACTGAAATTTAAATTTTTAGTCTTTAAACAGATTAAATTTTACAACCAAAAAAAAATATTATTATGAACCCTTAAAAGCGCAGTGTTCCCTCTCTGGGAACACCAAACTCTGACGTTTTGACAGTTGCCAATCACGAAGAATAGATTTGATTTCTATAAAAATAGTTGTGGGTTACATAGCTCGACGAGAATCCTTTACTTTTTAGCACGTCCTTTCCCGTAAAAAATGGTCATGATTATTTTGAACAGCACTGACATCTGCTGAAAAATGGAAGAATGCGAGAACAGCTGGAAAGATTGCCCAATGCTGAAAAAAGGGCAGCCGTTGCCGTCGCTCGACTTAACTACCAGCAAGATGGCGGACGATCGAAATGTTCATCTCGTGCCACAGATCTAGAGACCCTTTTTTGACGCAGCTGGCTGTGCCGCACAGCCAGCTGTCATCAAAAAAGGGTCTCTAGATTTGTGGCACACGATGAACGTTTCGATCGTCCGGCCATCTTGCTGGTCGTTAAGTCGAGCGATGGCAACGGCTGCCCTTTTTTCAGCATTGGGAAAAGGTTGCGCCTTAATAAAGAGTTAAAATATGTGATGCACATTACAGTGTGTACCATTTAAGATTTCCAAAGCTTCAACTATCAACGTCGGAAATCTTATTATAAGGCAATATCACGTAACCTTGCGTCAAAATTTCGTATTGATTCCTAAATTCTAGACAGTTTACAGTGCACATAAATGTACATTATTTTTATCTTTTAGAAATTCTCTTTCATATGTAAGGATATACAAAACAACCTAATCAGCACAGTCGACGCCGACTGCTATGTAACATAAATCTTCCACCTTCACAAGCGACGGCTAGTGCTTGAGAAACAAAATGGAAGTCAGAGAATGGGGTTTCCTTTACAGAGAGAGAGAGAGGGGGGGGGCGTCCCCAACCCCTTTCAATTCCCTTCTCCACCCCTTTTCCTGCGATCTTCGCTTAAGCAGAATCAATGCCCGTTTTGTTCCCGGAAGCTGAAGCATCCGTTTGCCATGGTAACCGATGGAGGGTGGGAAGGAAGAGAACACAGAAATATATATATATATATAAAAAGAGAGTAAAATAACAGAACGCTGAGCCGATCAACACGCCTAGACTCAATGGAGCCGGTGACGTCACGGGAGAATCCGTAACGCCGAGCTGTACGCTACGGGGATCTCACCAGTAACACGCACGGCTTCACAATGAGTGAATGGACTTCGTTAAAAATTTACCCGTATCCGTTCTGAGTTTTAAAATTCACACGCAGGTGTGGCACCTCTCTTATTTCATTTTAATGTTGATGAATACACAGCCAAGTTAATAGAAACCAGTCACCAAAAAATTATACTTTTGCACTTCAGTTACGAAAAAGGATTAGAACGACGCTGGCTCAATAAGATAAATGATTTTATTTTTACTTATTAGACATCTTTCATTATTTTCCGCTGAAAAAATATATAGTTAAATTAAGTAATCCAAAATATTGAGAGTAAAAGAATACTAATCAGTATTTGATGGCATTGTCTTCGGCTTCTATGTGCTTGCGCATTCTTCATAGTTTAGTTCCATATTTTTGTTAATACAGAAATTATATTTAATGGGCCAAACCACGATAATTGGTCCCAAGGTAGTCAAAAAACAAAATATTTGTGAAGCAGATAAAACTTTATATTTTTTAAATCTACATTCGCGGTAGTTTTTAGAAAATGTAAATTAAAGTTATCTTTCATATTTAATTATAAGTATGCCCAATTGCTAAAAAATATTTAACAATGAATAAATATCTAATTTTAACGGTGTTTTTCGAAAAAATCATGTGATTTTGGTACATAATTACAAATGAACTAATTATGCCAGGCACTTCAAAATTTTGAAACTGTCTCTTTACAGGCTGCATTACATACTGCGAAGACAGGCCAATCTGTATCGGTTTCAAAACTTTTAGAAAAAACTCTTAAAAATCGGAAATTTTCGCAAAGCGTGTCCCTCTTCGAAAAATCTTGCAGCTCAGATCCATGTTTAAGAATTTTTTCTGAAAATTTCACAAAAGCCACAGCGTTTTCGCTTATCGCAGTGTGTAAAACAGCTTATGAAGAACCATCTGGAATTTTTTGGAGACCATGGTGCTATTAGTTTATTTCAATTTGTGTACCAAGACTAAAAACAGAGTTCTTTTTTTTTCGAAGAACAGTTTTAAGTACATTTCAAAATGTCCCCTGCGCATCATCGAAGTTTTTTTTTCGGATATAATTTTTTTTTTTGGGGGGGGGGGGGCGGGGGATAAAGCCAAATAATAGTGTTTTAATTTGCAGGTATTTTTATTGCTGCAGTTTACTAAACAGGGGAACAAAAATGATAGTAAATGAAAGTTTCCAACTTGCAACATTCTCCTGTCCCCCTCCGCAACATTAAGAAAAATAATAAAAATCGTATGCTTTCCATTTGATTTTTGTTTCAATTTTGATATAGGAATGTGTCAATTATGTATCATGAACTTATCAAAACATATCAAAGTTGAAGAAACATTGCTAACTTGAAGTATTAGGATAAAGTAAATGCTGAAATCCCCCCTCCGGAATAAAAAATTTATTGTGGTTTTGCCCTAATCTAGAAAGATTAAAAAAAATAACGGTGCAAAATATTTCAAGTACAAATAAATAGCTTTTATCATGTACACCGGATTGCGATGCCACAGTAACTTTATGATTCTGCGGCTCTTTCACAATTAAAATATTTTAGAACAAAAACAGCCCTAAAACTTTCTCAAACTCTTAATGCTTGAACTGTGCACATACGCGTAATATTGCCAATTTAGTATATCATCAACGGTACACACTTCAAGCTTTAGTCAAGTCCACCCGAACTAACAATTAGTAATACACGGCGGTGGTTTGTGTATAGGGATCAAATACTGCAGATTGACTATAATTCTACCGTAAAACAGAAAAATATCAGAAATACTGCAAAATTTGCAACTTTTATGCAGTGATTTTACGATTCTTTTTCATTGTTTTACTCTGTGCGTTTTAATGGTTGCGAACACAAATTCATACTTTTCATTATTATGTTCTTTCTGTACTCTAATGAGTTTTGTTACTTTCTAAAAAGTTTTCAATCACTAAGTAAAGGTGAAAACATTATGTGCAAAATTCTACGTTTATAGAATGTGAAATTCAATTGCTTGTAAAATCTCAAAACTAGAAAAGCATTTAAAAATTACTTTATGACATTTACTTGCAAATACGTTATAAATTCAATTTTGTATTCACTAAAATCTAGAAAAATGAAAGCTACATCAGTTCCCATGCTTCATAAATACGCACCTTCAAAATAATTTAAATAATAATAACACCCAAAATGTAAATTTATGTACAGAGTAGTCTACACGAAAAGCAGATTTCATGTCGATTAACACATATGCATTTGAATTCGGAAAAAGGACGAAACTTTCCGGTGTATGCTGTATAATGACTGTAAAACAACATTTACAGGCAATTTCACAAAGGCGTAAGTTACAAGACTGTGACTTCGAAAATAAATGTGATTTTGATATACGAATTCAAATAAACTAATTACGCTACGGACTTCAAAAATTTTGGATTGTTTCTTTACAAGTGGTAATATACTCTGAAAGAAAAGATAAACCTGCATTAGTTATGAAACTTTAAGAAAAAATTCTTAAAAATTGAATAATTTGCAAAATCACTAGCAGAATTCATGTCGATTAACACAGATGCGTTTGAATTCCGAAAAGGGACGAAACTTTCCTGTGTATGTTGTGTAATGACTGTAAAACAACATTTACAGGCAATGTTGCGAAGGAGTTAGTTGCAAGACTTATACTTCGAAAAAAATGTGATTTTGACATACGAATTCAAATCAAATAATTATGCTGAGGATTTCAAAAATTTTGGAATGTCTCTTTACAAGCTAGTAATATACGCTGAAATAAAAGATAAACCTGAATTAGTTATGAAACTTTTAGAAAAAATTCTTAAAAATTGAATAATTTGCAAAATCACTAGCAGAATTCATGTCGATTAACACAGATGCGTTCGAATTCCGAAAAGGGACGAAACTTTCCTGTGTATGTTGTGTAATGACTGTAAAACAACATTTACAGGCAATGTTGCGAAGGAGTTAGTTGCAAGACTTCGAAAAAAATGTGATTTTGACATACGAATTCAAATTAAATAATTATGCTAAGAATTTCAAAAATTTTGGAATGTCTCTTCATAAGCTGTAATATACACTAAAATAAAAGATAAACCTGAATTAGTTATGAAACGATTAGAAAAAATTCCTAAAAATTGAATATTTTGCAAAATGTAACTCTTCGAAAAAAAAATTTTTTTTTCAATGTGCAATGCCATCTTAATCCTTTGGAGCGCAAGCATTTTCACATCAATATAGAAGACCAACTGAATAAACTGACCAACGCTGAAAAAGTACAGACTTTGCCATTGGTTCCATTTAACTACCAACAACATGGCGGTTGATCGAATAGACCATCTGATGCCACAGAGTCAGTGGCGTAGCCAAGGGGTGGATAGGGGATCACAACCGCCCCCATGAGGAATTTTTTGCCATGTAATTCCAAAATGTATATTCTTCACTCCCTTGTCACACACACGTATACACATATGTGACGTGAAGTGGTCGTAACCCCCCCCATGAAAAATTTCTGGCTACGCCACTGCACAGAGCTAAAGGGTGGCTAGAAGTCCATATAACGGGGAAGTTTTTTTTATGACCACCCTGTACGTTGAACATAGTACCTTCGCAAGTCGGTAAAAAAAAAATTAAAATTTTCATTCTCAGGGTACTATTTTTCTTTAAACTCTAAGGAAGGTTTAAAAGAAACCACACTACAAACAATGTTAACATTTTAAGACAATCTAATATAAAATGAATCAACGCATGAAAAAAGACTTGGCATAGCCATAGTTAAACATTTGTTGAAATTAAGATGTATCCCCCCCCCATTACCTGAATTGTGATTTCTTCATAAATAATATAATATTAAAAATTATCCTGAATTGGACCACTTAATTTTTTAAACTCTACACGACTGAGATTTCTAATATCATCCGCACTATCCCGTCAAGACTCAAAAAAACAACGGGGAAATAATAAAAAACAAACAAACTTCATTTTCGGTCGAACAAATTTTTAAGAAGAAATTTCCGCAAAACATTGGTCAATCTTCCGTGAACAAAGCCGTGGCAGGTTAACTTCCAGAGGACGTGCACTGGAACATCGTACACTAATTTGTCTTCTCTCGCTCACTCGGCTCGAATCGAGAAAAATTGTTCTCCGAAATCACTGGATGGGCGGAATGGAAACTTTTGTTTGACAAACGATGAATAATTGGCGTCATTATTACCTTGCGAGAGAGCGGCGGAGAGTCTCTCAACTCAACTCGCAGCATCGAAGTTGCGTGAAATATTTGTTGGTTTTAAAACTTCCGAGATATTTTACAGCGGTGTGATGGAATTTCCTAGGCTCTGGAAGAGTTCGACGTTTATTTTGCCCGACAGAAAAGGCCGCTGTTAGTTAATGGAAAGATTTATTTTTGTTTTGTTTTCAAACTTTAATAATAATAATAATAATAATTATATTAATATGTATTATTAACGAAGATATACAGGGTGAATCTAAACTCTTGGGCAAAACTTTAACCCTTTGAGGCGCAACCCTTTCCCAGTGCTGAAAAAAGGGCAACCGTTGCCATCGCTCGACTTAACTACCAGCAAGATGGCGGACGATCGAAACGTTCATCGCGTGCCACAGATCGATGGACCCTTTTCTGACGACAGCTGGCTGTGCCGGCACAACGGCTGCCCTTTTTTCAGCATTGGGAAAGGGTTGTGCCTCAAAGGGTTAATATCAAAACATATTTTATGATACCTGAGTATTGTAAATAATTTAAATTATCGATGCATTGCAGTGAAAACTGGAATGCAGTCGACGGCATTTTACGTCACAACCGCTTGGAAGGGTTAAGGTAACGAATTCGTACACTTAAGAACGTTAATTAACTTCCCTTATCGAGTTTGATTACAAATGATTTTACTATCTCAAAGCTGCATCATTGAAAATTATAAATACAGTTTATAATTATCTATTTACATTCCGTTTTTTCCGAGAAAAAATATTCAAGCTTCATCAAAGCATAATTTGTAAATTTTCTCCTAAACTTACTACATTTTAAGTGATTACTAACATGTGTATGAAAACTATCTTTTTGATGCTGCATTGCTATGTAATTTTGAACCATTTTGATTCTCCCTAATGTACTTTACAATTTGATCAGGTGTTTTTTGAACAGTGTACACTAAAGCGTAACTTTAATTAATATTTTTAAAATATAACAATGCATCCACCCTAGATGTGCAACAAAAGCTTCCGAAACGTAATTCTTTTAAAATTTAAGTGAATTCTCGAAAGAGCTTTAGCCCTTTATTTTTCGCGTTGTAATGTTCTCAAATATAAATTCAGCCATGGGGGAACGATTATCGATTTTGAGAATTTAAAGACTTAAGATCATTTTAATATTATCATAGTGGAGATCTTTTGTATGATCTTACTTGTCTTAAGCTACAGTTTTCAAACTGAAAATTCGAGGACTAATCAATTTCGGTAGGTTCGAATTACGAAGTGCAAAGGTTCGTAAAGTTAAGTAACAAAAAGATTAAGATTTTTGGAAAAAATACTCAAACTACTTTTGTTAAACGTTAAAATAAATAAAAACTTTGTGAAAAAACACACATAAAATGATACTTATAACTTATTATAAGTCTCATTTTATGCCTGTTTTCCACAAAGTTTTTATTTATTTTCAGATGGAGATTTGCAGACATTTAAGTGATAGTTCCTATTTATAGTGGCAAATATTGGTACCTAAGTATGTGTATTAAGTACATGGTGCGACATTTATCTGAATCTGAAATGACTATTAATTATGAGTGATACTTCTAAATGTACTAAAAAGAAATCATATTCAAAGTAAATCGAAGAAATGGTTAAGTCCATATTCCCGTAATATTTGAAAAACAATTAGTAAATATTTCTCTTGTTTGCTGTAATTTAAATCTGAAGAAAAAGACGTGGTATGTAAGTAATTGCAATACGTGCACTGAAGATAAAAATGGCCGCTTATTATTCTCATTTGCTTTTCAATGAAAGCCTCTCAGGCAGTTCTCCATTAACCACGCAGGATTAATGTTGGCATCGCTTTAGCGGGACGAACTAAGCAGAATGAGTGTGTTAAGAGCTACCGGGAATACACGCTCAATCTTTCATCGGAGCAAAACAGTGCAAGTGTAGAGCCGCCAGACACCAGATCCCAGCGCATTTATTTCTGGCGCCAGGAGCTCGTTTTCTCTCTTAGATCCAATCATGCATGTGTTAGTGACCAAGAATAAAATAAAAAAAAGAAAGGGAAACCCAATCTTTATAGAGACAGACTTTTGTTCCTGCTAGGATCGTTTATTTCTGAAAAGAAAAGGGATTGTCGATGTAAGTCTTTTAATTTAACAACGTAATTATTTGTTTCGTTTTTTAATATCAGGAGTTTAATGTGGACGTTCCTGCTAAAGTAATCATACGCACGTAGTGGAAGGTTAAGTATTTGTGTGACATTAAAATGGGGTCGTATTTTAACATTAAATTCAAACAATTTTTTAATTGCAAACAAGCTGTGCCTAAGCATAAGATTCATAATTTGTACATTTTAAGGGGTCTTGTACACTTTTAAAATGGTGAAAATCGGAAAGCGTTCTTCAATGTATATAATCCTACATTTACAAAAATAATTTATTTACATGCAAGGCATTTTGTATATCAATACAATGTCCTTTTCTGCTTACACTAATGCCTTCAAAAGTTTTCTAAGTTAATTACGAATAAATACTTTATTCACTGAATAAAAGCAACTATTTTTCATATTGGGTTCCCTGCGCACACCCTAGCACGCATAAAAATGATTTTACAGATTTAATATTTTTTCTACATGCACTCCTATATTGAATAATTAAAATAGCCTATACTTATGTAGATGTTAGATTCCCGTCTACAGAAAAATAAAAATTCTGTTTTTTTTTCACTCATTAACAAATTAAAACTTTATTAAATTCAAAAATTATAAAACGTCGTGTATAAAAATAGGTTATTTTAATTGTGTATTATCAGAGTGTATGTAGAAAAAGTATTGAGTCTAAAATGAATTTTACCTGTGTTAGGCCGCGCGCAATGAACCCCCCATTTAGAATATAGTTGTTTTTAATCTGCTAATGAATTTAAAATTCCTAACAAACTTGGAAAACTTTGAAGACTTTTAAGGTACACATAAAAGGCCATTGTATTGATATGCAAAATTTCTTAAATGTCAATAAGCTATTTATGTAAATATGGGATCATATACATGAAAGCACTTTTTTGGATTTTCACCACTGTAAAAGGTAAAGACCCCTTAAAGCAGGAATGGACAATAAAGCTTTGGAAAATTGCTGGCCAAATTTTAGGATGTTATCGAAGTCGCGGGCCGTATAAATGGGATTTATATGCGTTTTTGAATGGCTTACCTGGGTTTTAATGGGCTTCGTAGAAATGTTGCCACGCATTCGAAAGAAATAAAATCAAAATATCTAGAACAGCAATAAAAATTAGTCCTTTAAGAGCGCCATTATGTTGATGTTATAGTTAGTTTTCATTTTTCGAGACTAAGAACTCTAGGAGTGGGTATTCCCATTAAATCAGAATTCGGAATCCAATAAGTTTCTACAATCATCATCACAGGAGTACATAAAAAATTCCGAAAAATCGAGGAATTCGATTTGCAGGAATAACCTCTCTGGTCTCGCGAAAAAGGAGTTCAATCAATTTTGCTAATTCAGATTTTTCAAGCTATTTGAAATCATAAAAGTTAACGAAAATATCTTGCTCGTGACGTAAGTTTTTACCTAGGATGTTATTAATATAAATTGATAAAATTGCTTTATTAAACGTTAAAAATAAGTCTTCTACTTTAATATTATTTTGTCAGTTGCATATTTTTTTTTTCGTCAAAGCCTGTTGGCCTAACGGGGTTCCTAATTCATTTTTGAACTACTGAAAAAGCACGTCAGTGTCACTTGAATTATTGAAAGCAAAATAAATTAATTAATTAATCTGACCTTATTAACAATGTTCTTTGCCTCAAATCGGATATTTAAGTAGCTTCCTGCACTGAAAATTGCGGAAAATGACTAAAAATCAAGGAACGGGTACATTTTCGGAATTTTAAAGCTGCCTACGGCCTACCCTGTACCGTTTTACACGTCTGCGCAATATTTCAAGCCGATTGGTTAACAGTGTAGATTTGTTTACTGAACAAAGAAACAAAAATCTTTCAATTATACACATTAGAATATTTTATTTTTTACATAAAGTACTTCTGTCTTTTCCTCAAACAAAATTCAAATCTTTCACGGTATAAACAAAATTTCAGAAAGTTACAAAACGCTTTGTTACAATCTAATAATAACTAACCATTTCAAATGCAGACGACAAGGAAAATAATACGTCAAAAAAATTTACTTTTTTCACAAGTCTGTCAATTTGTTTAAATGAGGAAATAAATTCGCTAGAAATCACGAAAATCTTTAGATGCCAGTTCGTTCAATTAGATTACATCTATTCATTCAATTAGATCAATTAGATTTACTTTTTTTTAAACTTTTCTTCAGCTTTAGTACAAAATTCTGATAAATTGCTTCGCATATTCTTCGTCCAGGATACTCTGACTCCATGTCTGTACCCAACAAATTTCCCCGACTGTTTGTCTTGAGAAGCAGAATTTCGCGTAGAACCCCATCTACTCACACGGAAGAAATTTAACCGCCTTCCCGACAAACAGTACTTTTGCAGTAGACAGTGCCGGAAAGGCTCGGCGCCAAGATTTTTTCGCTCCTGCCCTACAAATGAATATTTAGGTGTTCTCCTAAAAGGGCCGTCCTTCTTTCGGTTTAATTATTGCAGTCGCAAATCTATTTTATTTCCCTTGCGTGCTTCTATTTTTTTTTCATCCCTCTGAAACGCAGCCATTTTCACAGAAGTATACTACTGGATATACTGCCCCAACGTTGAAAAGCCAACGCTCGATTGAACTGAATGCCACAGGATTGCCATCTTTCCCTCGATTGAAACGTTTAACGCGCAGCCGCTTTCGCATCTATACAGAAGAAAAACTTTATAATCGTGTCCAAAGCCGAAAAAGTACGTGACCCGAGCCATAGGCGATCCGATCTACCTCCATGTTGCTAATAGTTAACCCTTCGACACGCGGTTGTCGCGACGTGAAACCACATCTTCAACTGCTAGTAGCACAAAATAGGGTTAGTGGTACCAAAGAGGTGACCCGTTGCCATCTCTCAAGTTAACTACCAGCAACATGTCGGTGGGTAAAATCGCCCATCGCGGGCTACAAAGCTAAAGTCCTTTCTTGACAGAACCGGCTATGGGCGATTCGATCTCCTGCCAGGCTGCTGGTAGTTAACTCGAGAGATGTCAATGGGTATACTTTTACGTCTATGGGACCATTGACCCTTTGAAGCGCAACCCTTTCCCAGTGCTGAAAAAAGGGCATCATGCATGTCAGCGCCACCTATCGGTAACACTTGAAACTACAACTTTTCTTGACATAAAAAAAAATCCGACCACCCCTAACCTTATTTGTGAAAACTGCATATTTTCTATCATTATTTTTTCTTTTTTAATGGAAGTTTGAAGTTTTTACGGACTTTTTGATCACCCTGTATTTCTAACATACACACACACACATTTAAGTTGTGACTCCAAGCTCATGTTACCGGAAAACGAAAGAAAGAAAAAAAACAGATATTTTTTCGCAAGTCGCATTACACAAAAGCTGAAGAAGTTTCTCTTTTCCCTTTTGCTCAACGCAATTTTATTTTCGTGAATAAAGATAAAAGAATATAGCTACTATTTTTTCTTTTTTCTATCATGCTGTTCTATCTTTCCACAACATAAAATCTAAGAAAAAGAATATCTTTAAGCGTTAAAGTTTTTTCAACTTTTATTTCGTTTCGAGAAAAACAAGTGCTTATTTTTCTTACAAAAATCAAACTACGGCTTGAAACGTAGCATACTACAAAATTGTTTGTAATGCTCAAAATATTTTTACAGGCATTCGAGACTAATATTCCCCCTTGATCTGTATTTGCTTGTAAGGCATTGATTTATTGATAATAAGCGGATTCATTAATATCTGTATTGCAAAGGCCTAGGATGCTTTTTAACCCTTTAACACGCAGTGTTCCCACTCTGGGAACACCAAAATCTGACGTTTTGACTGTTGCCAGTCACGAAGAATAGATTTGATTTCTATAAAAAATAGTTGCGGGTGACAGAGCTCCACGAGAATCCTTTACTTTTTAGCACGTCATTTCCCGTAGAAAAAATGTCACGATTCTTTTTAACAGCACTGGCATCTGCTGAAAAGTGGAAGAATGCGAGAACAGATGGATAGATGGCCCAATGCTGAAAAAACGGCAGCCGTTTCCATCGCTCGACTTAACTATGAGCAAGATGGCGGACGATCGAAACGTTCATCGCATGCTACAGATCTAGAGACCTTTTTTTGACAACAGCTGGCTGTGCCACACAGCAAGCAAAACAAGCCCCCCAGCCCCCCCCCCCCACACACAGCCAGCTGTCGTCAAAAAAAGGTCTCTAGATCTGTGACACGCGATGAACTTTTCGATCGTCCGCCATCTTGCTGGTAGTTAAGTCAAGCGATGGCAACGGCTTCCCTTTTTCAGCATTGGGAAAGGGTTGCGCCTCATAGGGTTAAAATATTTTGATCCTTTAAAATTTTTTGTCTTTTGCAAAAATGAAATATCTGTATTTTTCTCAAAAGTTTTCTTAGTTTTGAAACTTTCACTCATTTTGCAAGAATAAATTTTCATTTTATGCCTTTTAGGGCTCTGTAATAAAAATCTTCGAATTTTAAAAAATGTATTTTTACTTACTTATCATGTTGCTCGCATGGGGTCTGGTTCCTGAGCAAATCGTGCGAAAGTATGTTTTGAAGTAACCCTGTAACTTAGAACGACGTTAATAAAAAATAAATAAATTAATTAATTAATTCTTTGCGTAGGCCCGTTTGTAGGAACTTAATACTACGTGAAAAACTTATTTGTACACATATTCTTTGACAGTAAAAGTTTATATATACCTTATTTTAATTATTTCGTGATTTTTTTTTTACACGATAGCGTCCGAAGCACAGCAAAGAATTTACATAATGTATAAGAAAAAAAAAAATAATAATAACACGCAACATCTCGTTTATGTACTACTCGTCAAACTGCATCCCACGATAGTGTTTAAACCTTTAAAGTGCGGAGGTCACTCCGTGAAACTACCAACTTCTAGCGCTTTCAGTGCTATCCGCAAAACAATTAGGTTAAATGTCCCCCAACGCTGAAAAAGTACAGCCGTTGCCATCACACAGCTGTGTTTAAAATGTTTTTCATTTCCATGGCAACGCGACTAGCGATTCGATCAGATCGATCACCGTGGTTCTGGTGGTTAAATCTAGCAATGGTAACGGCTGCATTTTTTCAGCGTTTACCAGCATAGTGCAGTCAGTTTTCCTTCGATATCGCTGTGTGTGTAAGGTACTCAAAATGGTAGACGGCTGAAGTGTGAAGGTCCCGGGTTCGGACCCCATCCAACACTTTCTAGGGGGAAATTTGAGGTGAATTTTCTCACGAATAAAAACCTTTAAATATTTTAAAATAGAAAGACTAATTTTTCGACAAATGGCAATTCTTAACCCTCACTGATTATATAATAGGATGCAGAAATAGATCATAATGAATTATTTTATATCTGAAAAGTATTTTAATTTTTAGCTCAAGATATTTTCTTATATTTGTAACACGCACCAGAAATGTTAGATAGCTTTACTTTTTGAAGATACAACTGTGGCGACGTCATCTAAGACGATCTGGTGAACCCCTTAAAAAGTCCTCCGTCCAAGGCATCCCCCATCCTAGGCAGACCACCCTTGTCTAGCGTTTCCATGACAACACAATCAATCTATCTTTAACCCTTTAACGCGCAGTGTTCCCGCTCTGGGAACACTAAACTCTGACGTTTTGACTGTTGCCAGTCACGAAGAATAGATTTGACTTCTATAAAAATAGTTGCGGGTAACATAGCTGCACAAAAATCCTTTACATTTTAGCATGTCATTTCCCGTAAAAAAAATAGTCACGATTCTTTTTAACAGCACTGACATCTGCAAAAACATAGGAGGAATGCGAGAACAGCTGGATAGATTGCCCAATGATGAAAAAAGGGCAGCCGTTGCCATCGCTCGATTTAACTACCAGGAAGATGGCGAACGATCGAAGCGTTCATCGCGTGCCACAGATCTAGAGACCCCTTTTTTGACGACAGCTGGCTGTGCCAAGGGTCTCTAGATCTGTATCGTCCGCCATCTTGCTGGTAGTTAAGTCGAGCGATGGCAACGACTGCCCTTTTTTCAGCATTGGGAAATGGTTGCGCCTCAGAGGGATATTGCTATGAAAATGGTTGCGTTTCGAAGGGTTAAATCCCTTCCCACAATAGAATTCTTTTTAAAAAACAGACAAAACTCTCCATGCTTTACACCGGCAATCTCCACGACAAACCCAGACGCTTTCCGGCGCCGGCGTTCTAACAAAAATGTAAATTTTACGTCCAGTCACTCCCCACATGCTTAAACCGTAATTGCGCGACCGTATATCCTTCTCTCTCTCCGCTACATTCTCTCTCTCTCTCTCTCTCTCTCTCTCTCTCTGCCATCGATTCCCCCTCCCCCCACCCCCGTTTTCACCACTGGAGGAAAGGGTGTGGCCTAAAACTGGACGCCACTCTATCCTCCACCCATCCACATACACACACACACACCCCTGCAGTTACGCCACTTGGCATCTGTTTGTGAGTCAGGAATGGTATATATATACTCTCCCTGGAGAGGGAGTGAAAGTCCCGCAACGCTTGCTTTTGCTCCAGGAATTAAAACTAATTTCCTCTGTTTGTCTACATTTCACTTATATTTTTTTTCCATTCTCTTTCTCTCACTTTAAATTTTTAGTGGCCTTAATTGCTAAGTTTCTGTCTTGGCACGCAACTTACGCTCTCGGACCACGTAGGAATGGTTAAAAAAACGAGGTTTTCCCGCAGAGTTAATTACAAAAATGCGAAATCCTGGCGTCGTCGGCTAAAGTATGTTAACTAACGGGAGTTAGTTAACCCTCGCGGTAGTTGGCCGTGAAACCACCTAATTTCAGCGCGTTCCGTGCTAGTCGCAAAAAAAAATAGGGTTAGATGGTCCCAACGCTGAAAAAATGCAGACATTGTCATGGATCCATTTAACTACCAACAACATGGCGGTCGATCGAATCACCCGAGCTCAAGAAATTTTCTGACATAGCTGGCTGAGCGGCCACACGGCCGACTGACCGCCATGTTGTTGGTAGATAAATGGATCGATGGCAACGGCTGCACTTTTTCAGCATCGGGGAGTCTATCCAGTTCGCCTCACAAGTGGCTGAGAGGTTTGTTTGTGTAACATATATTTCAGATTTGTGTGCTTGTCCCGAAACCCGCTCATAAATCCACTTCAGAAGGACAACACAAGAGGAGGTGCCCCCGTGGGGGTCATTCTGAGGGGTCGTAACCCGTATTTACGCTAGTTTCGGAAAAAACCACGGAAAACTCCGAACGGTTAGGTCGACAGCCGCGCGATGGGACCCGAACCCGGCACCGCCACACTTCGGCCGTCTACTATTTTCAGTGACATAACCGCTGTGCCATGGTGAGGCGGCTGAGAGGTTCTGCTTTCGAAACTTGAAGGCGGGAGGTGCCAAGTTCAAACCTCGGTCGCGTCTGTCGACCTAGCCGTTCGGAGTTTTTCGTGGTTTTCTCCGAAACCTCGCTTAAATACCTAGGATCCCTTAGAAAGTTCCCCACGGAGGGCATTCCCCTTTAGGCCTAGATCCTTACTGCAGTCAATCGGCCTTAATCCACTAACTAACTACCCAGCTGGTGTTCGATAGTGATGAGATTATACTTGTGCTTCAAAGGTTTAAATCTTAGGATGATTGAAATGTTAAGGAATGTGAGCGAAACTAGAGGGGTTATAATTCAGAGAATCAGCCCTCCTTCTATTGAAGCAAGCTCTGGTGTGCTAAATGGTCGTATATTGAAACCAAGGATGTGACGGCTAGTTTGTAAATTTGTAAAAAATAATAAACTAATAATTTATTTAGATTTAAGATTCGGAAGACATGCACAGTTGAGAGATCTTTTTTTTTAATTATAAAATACCATTTTTAATCTCCGAGCGTAATTTGGAATTTTCTCTTTCTCTTAAAGTTACCTACCTTGTTTTTTTCAAAAGAACTTATATATTTCAAATACTAAAAATGCCATAAAAGAGAATAACTTAAATATTGATATAAATACTTAAATATTGATATAAAAAAGAATCGTGCTCTTGAATCAGAGTTGTGAGTTTAAAACAGCCAGCTTTCGTGACTTTTAGATAGAATTTCACAAAATGATCTTTACATTATGTAATGAATTCATGATTTGAAGCGCGTCAAATGGTATCAATTAGTAGTAATTCGTTCTTTAATGTATTCATTAATTTTGCTTGAGCTTCAATTAAAAAGCAACCTAGTACAAATAGTTAACCCTTTCAGACCTGATTTAATAATTTCTCTTTGAATTAAGTACGTATTCTTTTGGTGATAAAGATTCAATTTGTAATTAATAAATAAAATAAAAAATCCTGATTATTAAATTTCCGATGGAAATTGGCTTTTCTTTGTGTGCACAAATTTGGATATGCATTCTGCACGATTGTATGGGTAATATTTTGTGTACTCAGTTGGGAACGCAGAGTCACAAAGGGTTAATTCGTCCAAATATTTCGTATTTCATTTAATTCAGTCATTTGTTTAACAACACAGAAAAAAATCTATGAAAATATTTGTATGATGCTGATTTTATTACTTTAGTGATAACGATTACTAACTTTTTGTTAAAAATGCTGCTGTTTTTGTTACATATGGCTAAAAAGGAGCTCAATACACAAACATCTGTCCACTTGCATAAACATAAAAAATAGAAGTGCAAATACACTTAAAATACAGATACTTTTAAAAAAATAATCTTCATTAAAAAGATTTTTTAAATGTTGTTTTTTTTTGTTACATATGGCTAAAAAGTAACTCAATATATAAACATATGGCCACTTGCATAAACATCAAAAATAGAAGTACAAATACACTTAAAATACAGACACTTTTTAAAAAATCATTAAAAGGAGGCAATATTCAAACACCAGTACATCTGTAAAATTACAAGTAAAATCTCTAAACGCAGTTTAAAAGTACAGAAAGGAGTATTCATTTGTTCAGGACATGCGATCCCTGGAGTTACAGTATAGCAGGCAAACACCACCGGTAATGTCGGTAGTGACAAGTATGTGCTCTCTATTCGTATTATCTACTTTACAGATAGGACATAATAGACTATTGGTCAGTATCCCTATCCTCTTTATATGCTCAGCCTGGCAACCATGAATAGCTCTCAATCTCAAATTGGCCACAGCCTCTTTAGGTGGCCTATGACCGAATTCTTTCCAGTCATTTATTAATATTTTCCCATGGTTTGAAAAAAAATCTTAATTTGGCTCAGTTTGAAAAATAAAATTAAACTATCCTATTAGCTTCGTAATACAAAAAAAAAAAATCAGCAGTGACTCCACTCGACTCTCCGAACACTTACGATTAAGATCATTAACAAGCATTTAAATTAATTTTAATCGATGAATAATTCAAACATATATACCAAATGGAAGCTCAATCGAATGTACTGTTTAAACGCTAGCGCACTTTCAAGAATTTCTCCCCATATGCCATAATGTAAAAGAAATCTTTGTCGTAGCCCTGCAGACAAACTATAAGTCCTATACACATCAAAATCAATACCGGTCTTAAGATGGTGATTTACAACATATATACCCAATTTGAGCTCAATCGAATGTACCGTTTAAACGCTAGCGCACTTTCAAGAATTTTCCCCCCATAGGCCATAATGAAAAAGAAATCTTTCTCGTAGCCCTGTAGAAAAACTATAAGCCCTATACACATCAAAATCAATACCCATCTTACGATGGTGGTTCATGACATATATACCCGATTTGAACTTAATCGAATGCCCCGTTTAGGAGCTATCGTGTTCACTCACATACACACATACATACATACATACATCCCGTAAAAAAAGCATAAATGAATTCAGAAGACCTCAAAACGTGTCACTACACCAAAATCTCGCAGTCGAATTTTTTCAAGATTACAATACTTTCCTTACATGGTACATGTTCGGAAAGTAAAAAACCTGCCTATTGTAAGTGAACAACCCAAAAAGCCATTCAATAAGATTACGAATGATTAAATACCGTCTTTTAAAAAAAAAATACAGAGAAAAGTCACGAAATCAGTATTGCGGCCAATTGTAAAATGTTTCACAATGTCATTAATCACTTTTCAAAGACCCTCCTCTTTTTTTAGTTGGATCCTATGACTCATAATTGTGTCACATTTTTTTTTCCTCCCACAGCCAAATGTCTGATTCAACGTCTCTGCTTTAATTTTTCTCTTTCTCTGTGGACGGATAACAATGCCATTAAGTCTCGAAGTAGGAAAATGAGTTTTCTGCAAGGATAATGATCGCTTCCCTCATCTCCGATGCCACCTGCTCCGAGGAATGCATTCTGGGTACCATCCGAAAATTGCAGTTACAAAAATCCGAGTTATTAATTAAGCCTTGCCCGTCCTCCGAAGGACAGGATGGGGTTTTCGCACTCGCGTACCGTCGCCATGGTGATCGTAAGCTCCAATTACTTATTGATGTATGTACGGAGTTTCATGTTAAAATAGAGTTCAAATGTTGCAACTGTATTATGATGGTCAAAGGAAGCAAGCAAGCGATATATGGCGAAATTAACGAAACGAAATGGTTGTAAAGCAAGCAAGGATGTGTGGCTTAATTTAAGAAATGAAATGGTTGTAAAGCAAGCAAGGATGTGTGGCTTAATTTAAGAAACGAAATGGCTGTGGCAAAATTAAAAAATAATCATGCTGGAGCTGATTTACTTAGAATTTACTTTCAGTTGTATAAATAAGCTTACAAACATTCAGAACAATAACCAAAATATATCTTAAACCAAAATATATCCCCAACTAATCTTAATTACACGGAATAACTAACAAACATTCAGAAATGGAAACTTAAAACTGCTTATGGGTTCAAAGAAGTTCCAGTATTTATATTAGCAAGAAGGTTTAACCCGTCGATGGTGGAACTTTTTGCATCTGAAGAAAGGTTAATCTTTTATATCACCCGAAACGTTCGATTTCATACCTTTCTTTGTGTGTGTGTTATTCTGCATTAATTAATTTTACTCTAGTCTTCTTTTAACCTGTAATCGTTTTACTATTTTCTTTTATTATCAGCTTAATGTCGTTAAAGAGCATTTCTCAACCTTTGGGGGGCGCCCCTCAAAGGGGGCGCAGAGCGTTTGCAGGGGGGAGCGAGAAAAACCAAAGAGCAAGTAGTGATGCATGTTTCCCTAAAAAATTATATTATTTATTCTCATTTTTACTCAGAAATATATCCATTTTTAAATGTTCATTCAAACTGTACTGACAACATTATTTTGTAGAAAATTAGACTAAATGTTCATTATTAAAGATTAAAAACTGAATGTATGCTGAAATATGTGAGGGGGGAAACCACCGTAAGTTAGCCTTTGTTGGGGGGCGCGACGTTGAAAGGTTGAGAACCACTGTCGTTATATTTGAGATATCTCAAGGCAACTCAACTAGTTTTAAAAGGTTTTCTCTCTCCGCCTTATTTTTTTTTAAAATCATTTGCTAATTTTATCGTTCAAAACTCGACGGATGTCTTAACTGTTTGTATCTTTAAGTGTAAATAATTACACATGAAATGTGCGTTAACATCGTAACTTTCTAAACAGATATACAAGAACCTCGCAAAATTTTGTCGCACATTGCATATATCCTAGCTAAAATATAAATGATAACCCAAGAACTGTTTTGTTTCGTTTATAGTTATAAATGATGTGCTTGTATTAAATTGAAATTTTAAAGAGAAAATAATGTTAATAAAAGAGTCAGAATTAATTTCATTGATGCCGGGGGGATTTTTCGTATTTTCATATCATTGCGCGAATAAGCACCCACACATGTTTCTATGGACAGTATGAAAACGTATAGTTTTCAAAACATTGCTTTCTGCTGCGTAGATAAGATAAAAAAATTTTAAATATGTTTAACGTATTCGCTATACTTTTCAATATTCAGATATGAAAGGATGATATCTTATTTTATTTATATTGTTGCAATCATAAATATTAAAAATATTTTTTAAAATATTTTTTTCATAAGAAACATAGCTAATAATATTTGTATTGACAGAAAATGTTTATTATAAAGATGCAGTTTTTAAATACTATTAAAAACGTTTTAGTTTTTAATAGTATTGATCTTCATTCCTGAGTTATCTTCATAAATATCATTTTCATATCTAACTGCACTAATTCTGCCCAAACTTTTAATTATTATTTTCCAGGATTAGAAAGTTTTTCTGCTCGTAGTCTATGGGGAAATTTTCAAATGTAAACTGTTTAAAAAATGATCTTTGATTGGTTGAATCTCCCACATAATGATGAATTTACTAAATACGTGACAGTAAAGTAATTCAGGTAAAGGTAGTAGCAGGGAGTGGCAAAATAAATTAACTCACGAACATTTAAAATCTTTTCTTTGAACTCCCTCAACAGACCCAAAATTTGCATATTTATTAAAAGAATATTTATCTCTGACAACACTCCCCAAAATATATCTTAATTACACGGAATAATAAAGTATGCGAACGCGATTCATGCATCGATTACAGCTAGCAACCAGTAATTGTAATCGATATGACTTTTAATCGGAACATGTGTTATCGACATAAATGTCTGCTAGAGAGAATTTCGCCCCATCTGCATGTCATAACCAGCCGCTTACGTAACGGAGCTGAAGTGTAACACCGTTGGACATACGAGATATAATTCTATAAAGGAATTTATCGGCAGACATCTATCGGGGGAAAGGGGGGGGGCTGTAAGTATGACATTCGGATGGGGAAGTAGATAAGAGAAAACTAATTGTTTAAATACAGAAAATCTTCTCTGGAGAAACTACTCTCCGTTCCTCGAAAAATCGGTCGTTAAGAGAGGTGGTCGCTCAAAGAAGTATAAACATTTGGTATCCGAGAAAAAAAAATGCTAAGAAATATTGTTTGTTTTGTTTTTTATGAAATTGCACACTAATACGTAAGTAATTATACAAACATATTTTTAAAATTTAAATTTTAATAAAATATTTAGAAATTTCAGCTTGTTATCATACTCAAGTAATCACTGTCATTAAAAAATGGTTTATAAACTTTAAAATACTTATGAAATCTATTTTCTTTATTAACCCTTTGAAGCGCGGTGGTTGCTGACACCAAAAAGTTAATAAAAAAAACTGGTTGAAACCACCTTATTTCAGCGCTTTCACGGGTAGTCGCAAATGATCCCAATGCTGTAAAGTTCAGCCGTTGCCATCGATCCATTTAACTACCAGCAATACGGTGGACATAGCCGCACATCCAACTGTGTCAGAAAAATTTTTTAGCTCTGTGGCGTCAGGTGGGCTATTCGATCGACTAACATATTGTTGGTAGTTAAATGAATCAACGGGAACGGCTGCACGTTTTCAGCGTTAAGCAGTGTACCCATTTGGTCTTCTATATTGATGCGAAAATTCTTGGGCTCCAAAGGGTTGAAAAAATGTAGATATCACAATAAGTTATGTTCAGTAGTTTTTCTGTAAGCAACTAAGAAAATTGCTCATATGTTATGAAACAAGCTACTATCATGTCTTCATTTGGGAGTATAAGTCGCATAGAAAACGTAACCGCAAATCAAAACACTCGGAAATTGAAGAGAATTTACCCAAAAGAAATCAGATCGTATCAAATTTTATTTATGAACGTACAAATTGTAATTACAATATAAAGATTTGTAGTTAACTACTGTTTTTTGCCGGTTGTGCAGACAGCACACCCGTCTGTGTCCAAAAAGGAATTGAACTCTGTAGAACGTGATGGGCGATTCGACCGAACGCCATGTTTCTGGTAGCTAATTCGAGAGATGGCAACGGGTGTACTACGTAGAAGGGAAAATGGCTGCGCGTTAAAGGGTTGACCCTTTGAGGCGCAACCCTTTCCCAATGATGAAAAAAGGGCAGCCGTTGCCATCGCTCGACTTAACTACTAGCAAGATGGCGGACGATCGAAACGTTCATCGCGTGCCACAGATCTAGAGACACTTTTTTTGACGGCCAGCTGTCGTCAAAAAAGGGTCTCTAGATCTGTGGCACGCGATGAACGTTTCGATCGTCCGCCATCTTGCTGGTCGTTAAGTCGAGCGATGGCAACGGCTGCCCTTTTTTCAGCATTGGGCAATCTATCCAGCCGTTCTCGCATTCTTCCATTTTTCAGCAGATGTCAGTGCTGTTAAAAATAATCGTGACCATTTTTTTACGGGAAATGACGTGCTAAACAAGTAAAGGATTCTCGTGGAGCTAGGTCACCCGCAACTATTTTTATATAAATCAGATCTATTCTTTGTGATTGGCAACAGTCAAAACGTCAGAGTTTGGTGTTCCCAGAGCGGGAACATTGCGCGTTAAAGGGTTAAGGACGTTCTAGCGTGTTTCGTCACAGCCGGTGACGTTTTTATGCTACTTGCAAAATTTAAGGCACCACATAATCAAACAAAAACGCAAGATATAAATTCCATCTACTCTTTGATCTATTTGGTTTAATTCCGAGAACCATTAAATACACCGTTCTTGCCAGCGGATTTTCTTTTACCCTTTTACCCTGAGATTTCGCCAATCACAATAGAGTTTTTTTTTTTTTTTTTTCGCCGTATTACAGAGACAAACTTATAACAGGGGAGGAGTGGGGGGACACTGTTTAACAGGTTATTGGAGATTTTCAAAATATATTGGAGAAAACTGCGTCATTTATTGGCTCATTTTAATACCTTAATTTTTGAAAAGTTTAAGTACGCCAAGAATGAGTCATGAGAGCCGGGAGTTACGGTCGCAGTAGTATTAAAATTTTCATAAGATGTTAGAATAAAAAAGTGACTTTTTTTCGGGAAGAAAAGCTTATTTTTCATGAGCAAAATCTTATAATGTTAAATATATAAAATTCTTTTCTTTTCGTACGTTCTTCATTTTTTCATTGTTCAGTTTCTCCACCAAACTTTGTCTTATTAAAATATATCTTTTTAAAATTAAACGTTGATTTATGAAGGATGTAGATGCAAAAGTCACATTATCCACTTTTTGAGGTATTGAGTTATTCATATCGCCGTGTTCGTCTTTTTGAGGCAAATAGAACTGTCACAGTGATTTGGACCTTAACGAACATATTGAAGCTGAAGCAAAAATGCTGAAAATCTCGTTTTGACGTTATCCAACGTTTAGAAACAGTTGTTAGATAACGATATCTCACTTATCTATCAACTGTTACGCAGCAAAACTCACATTTTACAAATTCAACCAATCGGGGAAGCTTCCAGATGAACATGCGAATATTTTTCTCACGTTTGTCGATATTTTTAAAGAATAACCAAGACACCTTTTTAATAAATATTTTTTGTGTTGATTTTTGTTGCTTATTACTCTCCGAAATAACATAACGAAAACTAATGTTCAGATATTTATTTATTTAATAAATTATTTTTGTTTTAAGCTCATCACTCTTTATCTTTAGAACTAACATTATCCATAGATGTTTGCTGTTACTCTCTCGCATTTCCCATATTTAAATTTAATTCTAGCTTTACCAAAATTGTTACAGGTTTAAGACTATGTACAAGCAGTTGTTATGGTAACGAATATATCAGACAAAAAAAAAATGTGCCAATATATCATGTTTGTTAACAATAATCAGTTTTTTGCATTTTTCTAAGAACTTCAAAAGTAGAGAGTGTGGTTTTTGCATGCCATTCACATAGATAAAATTTATTGAAAATGGAGTATACTTTTATCGACAGCAATCTTCTCGGGACCTTTAAGCGATTTTACTATCGATCTGTATTATTTATCAATGCTTGTTTTATATCATCAATTAAGGTGCAATATTTAGTTGAAATTTGTATAATATTATTTAGTGTAAAGCATGAAACATTATTTTTAAAGACATCATTTGCCAACAAGAGAAAATTTAAAAGGGAAAATCTAGGACTCTTGTTTTACGAAGCGAGATGGCACGTAGTTAAGGAAGTTTTAATTAACATAGTTACTTACAGTAGAATTCTATTACATTTTTTCCCATTTATCGGTGTTTTTTCTGAGTGATTTTTTAAATTATGAATAAAATTACTTTTTGAAAAAACATAAACTCGTATGAAAATTATTTAGTCATTTATATTTTTACTTAAAGAAAAAAATCACGGCAATGGATATAAAAAATAAATTTCAGTCTTAGTACTATCTCTTCTTGAAAATAAATAAGTTTAAAAAAACGGTTTTCATTTCTATCGGTTCTTCAGTCATTGCTGTGGAAAAATCACAGCAATGGATATAGAAAATAAATTTCAGTCTTAGTACTATCTCTTCTTGAAAATAAATAAGTTAAAAAAAAAAACGGTTTTCATTTCTATCGGTAAACGGAAGGATTGGATAGAACTGAGAATAAAAAAAAAGCAGAAATAGTGAATCTATAATACTGATACAATCTGTAATACACGCAACAATATGAAAACTTCACCCAGGAAAAAATGTTCCGATGAATGACTAAAACAAAATGTAAGCTATATTTTCTTTTTGGCAATGTGTTAAGTATCTCTATATTTCATGTGAATTTTAAGTACACATGTAATGAGAGTATTATAAAATAACTTGAACTCAGTTACAAGCAACAATTAACAACTTTTTAAATCTACTTTTTGGGGGCTTTTATGTATCAACTCTAACATCCATACTGTTCAATTAAAATTATGTAACTATTTCTTTATTATCAATTAAATATTCAAATGTCCCTCATTGTCTAAATACGTTGACTTGGTTTTAAGTTATAGCAATTACAAGAATTTTGATTTATGCTCCAGGTACTAGTCAGTTCCTAAATTTACTTATTGTTAACCGACTATCGATTGACTGGTTTTAGCCTTTTAAGGGTTTTATCTCTAGTATATTAGTTTTAAATCTAAGAGAAACCGACATAATTTTAGCGTCATAATTTTGAAGTCCATTACCCCATATTAGTAAGCTTCGACGCAAAATTAACTTTACAAGCAAAATAACTCGGCATATTTTTATATACCCCGCTATGACTAATTTACATGTGAAAAATAAGAAAGATTCAATACGTACATAAAATTTCTTAGACATTCAGGAACTTTTTTATGTTTCTGTCTCTATTGTTCACATTATTACAAGTATTTGCTGAAATGTTATCCAAAATTTAATGCATTCCAAAGAATCAATATGTTTCTGGACTCTCATCTGTTCCCTTTTATCTTTCCAGGAATTAAGGCCTGTCTTTTGCAAAGTCTGAGATATCTGTTTGCAACGTCGGTAAAGCTCAAGTGATTTATTGCCAACGCCCAGTCGTAAAAACAATAAAAAGGACCATGGATATTCCCCTTTTAGCAGAATCATTTCCTGCTTGGAAGACTAGTGATTTTATTGTTTGTAATACGCTAAACAATAGATCACTGTCTCCCATCAGTGGATGATAAAAAACTACAATTCAGAAGGGAATTAAACGACGCAAGCAAAGGAAGAAGACCGTGACTCAACAGGTCTGTATAATTTACTAAAATATTTAACCCTACAAGGCTCAATTTCTTAACTGTGTCTGAAATAAATATATGTGGTAATGTTAGGGATTATTATTTGGGGAAAATATTTTTTAAAAATAATAATCTAATATTTTACTAGAAAATCACTTTTTTCATTTCAGTTTTGGATGCGGTACACTGGGCCTTAGCTATACTTTTTTGGCATTTATTTTGAAATTTTGATGTATGTGGTAATGTAGTAAATATATATGTTAGTAAATAAATATATGTGGTAATGTTAGTGATTATTATTTGGGGAAAAATAGTTTTAAAAATAATAACTAATATTTTACTAGAAAATCACTATTTTATTTTTGTATGCTGTATACTGGGCCTTAGTTATATTTTTTGGTATTTATTTTGAAATGTTGATGTACGTGGTAATGTTAGTAAATATATATGTTAGTAAATAAATATATGTGGTAATGTTAGTGATTATTATTTGGGGAAAAATAGTTTAAAAATAATAACTAATATTTTACTAGAAAATCACTATTTTATTTTTTTGTATGCGGTACACTGAGCCTTAGCTATACTTTTTTGGTACTTATTTTGAAATTTTGATGTATGTGTTAATGTTAGTAAATATATATGTTAGTAAATAAATATATGTGGTAATGTTAGTGATTATTATTTGGGGAAAAATAGTTAAAAAAAGTAATCTAAATATTTTACAAGAAAATCACTTTTTTATTTCAGTTTTGGATACGGTACACTGGGCCTTAGGGTATGCGGTACACTGGGCTTTTTTGGTATTTATTTTGAAATTTTAGTATTCAAATCAGTTCTTGATAGGACGAACTCCAACACACAGTCATTCTTTCCGAGTCAAAACTCTTCGCTAACTATTTTTGTTAAGTTTCTGAAATAAACAAAACCACATTCGAAAGATTACTGTAAATTTCAATCATTTTTGGCAATAATATGAACGGCAAGTACATCTACACGCAACAGCTTGAATTATATTGTTGCAATCTGTGTATAAATACTCTTAAAAACCGTCAGATGTCTATATAAGTATTTTATAGACATAGAGGAATAATTAACCCTTTGAGGCGCAACCCTTTCCCAATGCTGAAAAAAGGACAGCCACACAGCCAGCTGCGTCAAAAAGGGGTCTCCAGATCTGTGGCACGCGATGAACGTTTCGATCTTCCGCCCTCTTGCTGGTAGTTAAGTCGAGCGATGGCAGCGGTTGCCCTTTTTTCAGCATGGGACAATCTATCCAGCTGTTCTCGCATTCTTCCATTTTTCAGCAGATGTCAGTGCTGTTAAAAAGAATCGTGACCATTTTTTTTACGGGAAATGACGTGCTAAAAAGTAAAGGATTCTCGTGAAGCTATGTCGCCCGCAACTATTTTTATAGAAATCAGATCTATTCCTCGTGATTGGCAACAGTCAAAACGTCAGAGTTTGGTGTTCCCAAAGCGGGAACACTGGGCGTTAAAGGGTTAAAAATCGACAGATGTCTGTACTAGTATTTTATAGACGTAGAGGAATAATTAATGTGGTTGTTACACATATGGTACCAGGTGCCTTGAAGGATTTTAAATAGTTCATATAACACCTCTGAGATAATGTATTAGTTCAAGTGTATTCATACAAACATGTTAGCCAGTAAGGAATTATACTTATTCTATCATTTTTCATTTGCATTTATCCTTAAAAATGGTGCAGCCATGAGGGTTAGCACTGCCATTTTCTATGTGCTGCAATAACCTTTTTATTCCTGGCAGGTCTCCAAATAAAATAAAGACAAATGGATCGAGCCTCAAATGAAAGTACCCTGCAGAAATGCATCATAATAAATTTCCGAATCTATTTTTAGAATCAGGAAGAAGATCCGAAAACAAAGAAAAAAAATAACTGCAGTCCCTCAAAATGTTAAATTTAAGAAACAGGTCAACTTTTTAGTGAATGAAACTCAAAAAATGGAGTTTATGATAGCAGTGGCGGCTCGTGGGTTATTTAAACGGAGGTTCACAAAATAAATTTCGAAAATTAAGTATGCTGATACGACGCAACTTTGAAATATATTTGCGTTTCCAGCAGTAGAAGGAAAACAATGCACGCAACTGTAAGAACACAAGTAATCGTCTCCAAGATAAGTTTCAGCAAAGGTAATTGAAACTTTGATGTATGTGGTAATGTTAGTAAATATGTATGTTAGTAAATAAATATATGTGGTAATGTTAGTGATTATTATTTGGGGAAAAATAGTTTAAAAAATAATAATCTAATATTTTACTAGAAAATCTCTTTTTTATTTTATTTTTGCATGCGGTACACTGAGCCTTAGCTACACTTTTTTGATATTTATATTGAAACTTTGATGTATGTGGTAATGTTAGTAAATATATATGTTAGTACAGAAGTTATATAAGTTAGGACAGAATTGCCTTGATTCATTTTATTTCAATTATTTTTCAAAGGATGATATTGAAAAATGGAATTGCTTTAGCTCCGGAATACTTATTTTACTTCCATCTTAATTATTTGCACTAGTTTGTAAGAAATATTGTAGTGAAAAACTATGAAAATAATAAGAAAATGAAACTACAAAAACATAACTAACGGAACATAACAAACCGAGGGAGAATCCGGAAGAGATAACCACAAAAAAATTCTCCTCGTGCACTCTCAGAATGTGCGAACGGACTGATATCAGCAATCAGCCTTACATCTAAGGGGACTGTCCGCTTCTGTTCTCAGACACCGGTTCAGAAGGAAAATTGCGAGCGGAGGAAATACCGTGCTGTATGTAGTAACCTGAAGTCAGTGCGTTAGCTGTAAGCGTATTTTATAATAGTGTGGGGGTAAAACTCACGTTTTAAAACCACAAAATCTAGAAGTGTGCATAATGCTTTTTCAATATTTAATTTGTGAATAAGTTTATTTTTTTTAGTTTTTTCTTTGGGGTTTCACGTGCTCATGTGCTCAAATGGAGGAGCCGCCACTGTATGGTAGTCGTTTTTGCGTAATGTGAGTGAGTAATTTTTCAAATATCTTATAAATTTATACACATTATTTTTCCTGTCGTTCATAGGGCAAATACAAAGCATAATATCCAATTATTATTTTTATGCTTTCATTAATTAGTAGACTAACCCTGGAATAAAAGTCACTCAAAACAATGAATTTATGAGATGCCTACTGCATCATTTTTAAAGTACAGTAGCAAATATCTTCCAGTGAGAAATTCTCCAGACCCGTAATTTTACAGTAAATATACGATTTTATTAATTAATAGTAACCCGTACTATTAATTTGAGCGTAAAAACCTGAAATTGAAAATTTTTTAATCAGTAAGCACTGGCTTCTAAATCTATAGGAAATAGTAATAATAGTAAAATATTTAATACCTAGTCACAGAATTTTAAAAAAAACTGCATTCATTAACCTACAGTTTAATTTAAAACTCCAAGTTACCAACCTCTGATAAACAGACTGTGAAACAAAAATGCACATGATTTATTCATCGAAAACGTATAAATTGTTGTAATTTATAAATTTTGTTTACTAATTTCATCGAAAATTTAAAAAGGAATTCCTTTTTGGGAAAAAAAATAATAATCCCACTTTCTGTGAGCGGTACTTTCAAAACTGGTCACCAAAAACAGAAAAAAATGTAATTATTTTGCGCCTAGCGACTGCTAATTTTATGTTTTAGACACAATATTTATCAGTACAATTTAGCACCTATTTGGTATAACGAATCCCGTAAATTATCTAATAAATCAAATTCGTGCTATGAATTATTTTTCTTTGAACAATGCTCTCTTATCTTAAATGTTTTTACCGACTTCAAAAAATTAGAAGGTACTTTGTTCAGCACGTATATATATATATTTTTTTTATGCATGTACAGCGATAATTTTTACCGTGTGGACGGATAACAATTCTTTTCTTATTGGAAAGGGGATAGCTCAGGGGTGGTCTCATTTGGTTACGTTCTGATACATTTCGAAAAGCGGGGGTGGGGGGGGGGAGGAAACCGTCTTTTTAAACCATTGCATAAAAAGGTGGTCAGTAACGGCTGGTCTTAATGTCAAAAGTCGCCAAGGTTGGCCAAATTTGGCATCAAAATAAGTTTCCAAAATTGAACTCCACTTTGCGATATCGTCTATATTTAGCGAGAATGCAGACCTAAAAACTTGAAATTTGGGATACGTTTAGCATTTACATTAAAAAAAAAAAGAAGAAGAAAAATCGAAAAAAAGAAACAATGTTTTTAAACCATTTCCAAAAAAGCCAATGTCGCCAAGGTTGGCCACTTTTGATGATTTGGTGCCAAAAAAATAATTTCCCGAATCTGAACCTAGCTTGGCGAAATCTGCTATATTTTGAGATAATTTGCCAAACCCTACAAATTTAGAATAGGAATAATCTATCGTTATGAAGTAATTTGAAGTCGGTTTATTTCTTTCTTCTTTTCAATTATATTCGTTGTACATGTATTTAAAATTATGAAAACGTTCGTGGTGAACGTATTACATTTAAGTACTTTTAATTTTTTGTAATAATTCTTTTATCTGTATTTTACTGCTAATTAATTTTAAAACAGCTTTTAGAAGATTCTAAGTTTCGTGAAATGTATATGCAAAAAGTTTCTCAATTTTTAAGAAACTGGATCAAATGATGATAATTGTGTACAGTTTTGTGTATTTTGAAGGTTTGTATTTTCTGATTTCTGTACCATAAGCATGCGTCACAGTACTCACCTTAACATATGCTATTAAAATGCAAATTTTAAAAAAATGATGAAATACTCTTAGAATTTAAATTTGCACTATAGTGCTATATATTAAAGATTAACTTAGTCCATGCTTTTGTCCTAATTGTTTACTCATTTCATTATGCTGGAAAGTATATCATAATCCATGTGTCTCCTCTATCTTTTTTTCATTATATTGGAAAGTATATCATAGCTCATTTGTCGGCACTAATATATGCGTCGGCCCCAATAGTTTACTTGTTTTATTATGTTGGAAAGTATATCCTAATCCATGTTCCTTTATTTGGTACAATTCTTTTCTCCTCACTTTTCACATACAAACGTTCTTTCAATAAAACTAAAGGAAGAAATTTTATGATTACTCTTTTTCATTTATTTTTTTCATAAGTTGCATTTTCGTCTTTTGCTCATATTCTAATTCTGCCAAAAAACCGCCAAATATGTCAACCGTGATACATGAGTATATTTCGAAAATGGAAAAGTATGATTTCTTAAAATTTGCAATATACTTTCGAGATTTGAAATTCAATAGTTCTTTAAATCTAAAAAATTTCGTAAAAAAAATTATGTTAATATAATACTTCTCCAGATTAAACATGACTATGACCTTTGCATTAGTTACCCAATGGCTGTGCATAATTCACGTGCTACTGCGTATGGGTAATCAATAGAAGAAGAGCAGCAAATCTTCCGAAAGATGAAATTGCCTAAAACCAACTTCTGCTAACACTAATTAGAATATAGTTTCAGTTTTAGCAAAACTGGGACTGAGAACCGAAAAGTTGATAAGTAAGTATAATTAGACACATGTTGTCACTGCCGAGCACAACAGCAAAGTTCTAAAATGATTATTTTTAGAAGATAACTAAATTAATTCGAAACTTTATCAAGTTAACGTTCAGGAATGTATAACAATCTGATATTTGACATATTGCTGTAAAGCCATTATCGGAGTTTCTAAAACGCAGGAGAAATAAATGTTTTGACATCAGAGGTGTAAAAGAAAAATAAATAGATAAAAAATCTTTTTTCCTTTCCTGTTGTCACAATTAATAATTGTCATTGTGCATTCATTTTACGTGAAAAAATCTCTTTGGCTCAAGTACAAATTACGTTAAACAAATAGAACTTTGAGAGCTGAAGACAGGTTTCGTTGATTTATGACTTGCGGTTTAAAGTATATAGTGTATCTTTAATCAATGTATATTTCGCTCTGTAAAATATAATACAGTACACTAGAATACACAGATGTGCTTAAACTTAATATGAAGGTGAAAGCATCTGTGGATTTCTTTTTTCGTAAGACTCTCAGAGATTTAACCCTTCGACGAGCGGTGGTTGCGCCGTGAAACCACTTTATTTCAGCGTTTTCACTGCCACTCACAAAAAAAAATATGGTTAAATTGTTCCAACGCTTAAAAAAAATACTATTCCTCATTTGAAAAATCTACTTATATAATACTCTGCGGCTCCAAAATCGACGATATTTCCCCGCTGCAAACGGCAAGAGCTAGATGTAAACATGACTGCAATGTCAATAAAGCATGTCCAAAAACCCAAAATAATAGTTCAATGACGTAAAATGGAGCAAGCTTATGTTACGCAGTAGCTAGATTACAAAATAATAATGGATACACAAAAGCAAGATTTGTGTATCCATTATTATTTTGTAATAATTAATGTATTTGTAATTCGATACTTTAAAGCTGTGAAAAGTCTTTCGGACTTTTTCACAGCTTTAAAGTATCGAATTGGCAAATACTTGGCGCATCTAAAACATGTCACCAAGCCCTGGGCTAAAGTATATTTTATAAATTTGCTGTTTCAAAATCGGCTTTAATGATGGCGCCCAAAATGTGTAGCAGCCCTAACCTAAATAAATTAAATGACAAATACTGTTAAAACAAAGAAACATTATTTTCATTGAAATGAGTGCAGAAATTGAGTCGGCATTGCACTGAGTATAAAGAAGTGTAAGGTATGAGGCGGCTAGTTAATATAATATTTCGTGATTCTCACTGTGATAATGTGAATATAATGTAGAAAATGGTGGGCTTTTTTCTTTAGTTTAGAATAATCATAAAATTTCCCCTTAAGAAATTCCACCTAGCTGTTCTGTTATAAAACTGCAACATGGTTCAAAATATCACATATCAAAGGAATTGACAATTGTGTAATTTCATTTTTGTCTAAAATACTTGCTGGTCTATTGTATCTTCCTTGAAAATATCCGACATCGATGGAATTGAAAATCGAAAGCACTAATGAAAATCTTTAGTTTTTTACCAAGCATACATAGTACTTGAAATGGAAAACCAGTTTTACAGGTTATGAGATTTTCGGCATCTCGTGAATCCCTCTGTACCTTTGAGGCGCAAGCATTTTCACATTAACCCCTTACCGGATTTGCCCGAGCTGAGTTCGGTCAGGTAAAATGTTCCATTCTGGATTATCCCGAGTGTAGTTCGGGCAATAGGAATTTCTTTTATTTTTCACGTAATCTTTCCCGTATAATTTCGTTTTGCTTTCAAACAATTTTACCTACTTTTCTGCCCACAAGAAGGATAGAACTATACATGATTTAGGAAATCTTATATGAGAATAGCGTTATTATGTTTTTAAAATGTATCTATATCAAAATATGCATTAAAAAAAGTGAACATTTTTTGACCCTCCAACTCGAAAAAAATTGAACCGGCAAGGGGTTAACCCTTTGAGGCGTAACCCTTTCCCAATGCTGAAAAAAGGGCAGCCGTTGCCATCGCTCGACTTCACTACCAGAAAGATGGCGGACAATCGAAACGTTCATCACGGCCACAGATCTAGAGACCGGCACAGCCAGCTGTCGTCAAAAAAGGGTCTCTAGAGATTAAAAGGTAAATATAGTAGATCAACTGGATAGACTGCCCAACGCTAATAAAGAATGCAGCCATTGCCATGTTCCATTTAACTACCAACAGCATAGCGGTCAATCGAACAGCAGCCCATCTGGCACTACAGAGCTAAAGAAGTTTAGGCACAGCCGCAGAAAACTTGTTCGGCTGTCTATCCAGTTGGTCTCCTATATTGATGTGGAAATTCTTGCGCTTCAAAGGATTAACCCTTTAACGCGCAGTGTTCCCGCTCTGGGAACACCAAACTCTGCCATTTTGACTGTTGCCAGTCACGAAGAATAGATTTGATTTCTATAAAAATAGTTGCGGGTGACACAGCTCCCCGAGAATCCTTTACTTTTTATAGCACGTCATTCCCCGTCAAAAAATGGTCACGATTATTTTTAACAGCATCTGCTGATATCTGCTGAAAAATGGAAGAATGCGAGAACAGCTGGATAGATTGCGCAATGCTGAAAAAAAGGGGCAGCCGTTGCCATCGCTCGACTTAACTACCAGCAAGGTGGCGGACGATCGAAACGTTCATCGCGTGCCACAGATCTGGAGACCCCTTTTTGACGCAGCTGGCTGTGTGGCTGTCCTTTTTTCAGCATTGGGAAAGGGTTGCGCCTCAAAGGGTTAATTATTCCTTTTTTTGACAACAGCTGGCTGTGCCACACAGCAAGCAAAACAAGCCCCACAGCCCCCCCCCCACACACAGCCAGCTGTAGTCAAAAAAAGGTCTCTAGATCTGTGACACGCGATGAACTTTTCGATCGTCCGCCATCTTGCTGGTAGTTAAGTCGAGCGATGGCAACGGCTGCCCCTTTTTTTCAGCATTGGGAAAGGGTTGCGCCTCAAAGGATTTAAAAAATACATTCCATTCACTGTTTCAGGCAGTAATTATATAAAATTACATGAAATGTATTGAATAGTGCAAGTGATGGTAGCTCATTACATTAAAACCGTATTTGTCGTGCACAAACAAACATTAAAAAAAAGAAAAAGCGCTTTCCGTAATTCTTAAGGGAGAGAATTCAGTCACGAACGCTTAATCCCAAGCATGCATCACGCTGCTAACCAATTTCATTTATTTTTCTCCCCCCCCCCCCCATTAATATGTATTTTGTGATATTTCACCGCCACATTCTCTCCTCGCGCTGCATTCTTGCGCGCCTATTTATGCCCTCGTCTCAGTTTTATGACGTATTATTTGTTATGAACCGTACGTAACGCCGTTTAATGCACGCTTCTCTCTTAATTATGCACGCGGTGTCATTAGCGCTCCTTCCCTCCCCCCCCCCCTCCTCCCTGCCTGCCACGTTTCACCGTTATATCCCCCTTTCGCCGCTCCAAAACGTTTCAAATTCGTGATTTTAATCTTTATACGAGTGGATATAACGCCGCCGTTGCTAAGTTTCAGAAGCGGTTGCAGTTAACTTTGTTTTTTTTTTTTTCTGGTCGCTTTTATTTAGTTATTTTTTGTTTCCATTGTCGTATTCGAACGTAGGAACCCACTCTTTGTGAAGAAAATTTAACGGCGTATTTCGAAAAATATCGTGTAATTTCGGCACATAAATACGATTGGAATTTTTAGAACACCTCTTTACGAGCTGTACTATGCCCAGTAATAAATTATAAGCACGGAACTTTCAGAAAAGAATTGGAAATTTAGCAGGATGTGTCACTCTACGAAAATTTCTGCTATGCAACTCCAGGTTGTAGAATTTTTTTCAGACAGTTTCAAAAAGGACTTGGTTGTTTCATCTATTACGGTGGGTTAGTGCAGTTTATGAAGAATCACTCTGGATTTTTTGATTCCCTGGTGCAATAAGTTTATTTTCATTTGCAAGTCCGTGAAGGAAATTTCGTTTCTTAGAACAACATTTGTTCCGATTTCAGGAGTATAATTCTTAAAGTAAATTTTCAAATTATTTCACATAATGTGATTTACTATTTGTAGATCTCTCAAGAGTTAAGCGACATTTTTCTTTTATCCTTTCTAATCGGTTAAGTTATTTTTAGCCACATAAGCGCGTCTATTTCAGAAAAGGGTGTCGATCTACGCGACGAAACGGCGAATCACTCTTCAGGGATTGCCAGGTAAGGTAGTAAATTATCAAGTCTCCGAGGTTCGCCATTTTTGGCGATTTATTGCCAAGTATATCATCAAAAAATAAGTCACGAAATCTGAATCAAGCTTGGCAATTATTATATTGCAATTACTTAAAATATGCCTGCCGTAGTCTGTAAAACAGTTTTTTGTAGGCTATTTGAATGTAGATTTCAATTCAAAAAGAAGTGCTTTATGGAACAAGGAAGGCAAACACGGCACACTCAAGGATTATGATGCACTTTCCAGCATCATCAAATCCATAGACAAATATGGACAAATATGGCAGACGCCGGCATGGGATCATGATACACTTTTGCCATGCAGCACTTCACGGTTTATTTGAAATATGAAAGTTTTTCATATTTTTTTTTTATAACCAATTACTAAATCCAATTAAATGCAATCAAAAATGTTAAAAGATGGTGTAAAATTATTATTTATCAATAAAACAGATTATTTCTTTAACAAGAAGGATAAATCCTGCAAAACACATCGACTATGAAACCCCTTTCGAACACAACTTTATTTCTTGATAAATTTGGTGATCCATCGACATGTTGATATCTATTGTCGTCAAAGATGGCAACATTTTGACTATGAACTTAGAAAAGCTGCATGCCACTGCTAATGTAGTTTTTCAAGACACTGTAAATGATATTTCCATTCTTTAAATGAAGAGTAAGCTGTTGTACTGTTTATGTACTTAGTATTGTTTCGTGATTGAAATGGAGCATGATGTCTTTTAACCGTAATGTATTGGGTTTCTTTTGAGTTTCCTGTAAAAGAATTATATCGCTACATTCACTATTTTTGATGGAGGATCTTATTTTGTAATCAGTTTAGTTAATAAATATTCAAATTGTATAAATGTCGAAATTGTTTGAACATTCAGAGTTTGCCATTTCGATTGTTAAATTTGCGTTTACTCATGCAGAGATTCACTCAGTGGACGTTTTTTGAACTGAACATTTTGAAAAATTTCCTTGAGTGCATTTCGTGTACAGTTTATATGAGAAATTTAACTATAACCGGCACATATATGTGTACATATCTGAGTGTTTACGTATCATTATGGAACAACCTTAGATCGACATTATATTTTATGTAAGACCCATCTTTAAAAATGGGGGAGTAGCTTTTCTGGAACATTTTCTATGGAACATGCTGTGCATCTCCAAATCAGCCTCTCTCTTTCGGTATTTATAGCTAAAATGTCAACCTCCAAAGTCTCACGAGCAGTAGAACTTTGCTGAAGAGATTACTCATGACCCATGGAACGACAAATGATCCAGAAAAATATCATGGCATATATTCAGCTTTTATTTCCAGTTACTTCACTTGGATTAACTGGAAATAAAAGCTAAATTTATGCGTATTGGTAGCTTGATTTTAATTTGTCTGATAGCCTCGTCACTCCCATGCAATTGTCCCAAGGGCGTTTCAAAGACCAGAGCCAGAAAGTGTAGCTGGACACAGAAGGGGAATCTCCGGCGTTAAGCTTTTTTCAACTGTGGGAGTTGACTGGTTAAATGATTTGATAAATTCTGAAGGAAAAAATTTGAAGTTTGATAATTAGTAAAAATCATGGTGGAAGAATGCTTTTAGCATAAATTATTTTTAGTAATATATGATAATTAAAGTTTGAACTTTGAGCCTATCACACATTTCTTTAAAAAAATTTATGTTTATATACGAAAAAACATCCGTCAAAAATGGGTTTAAGCTAATTAATTGTCTAAGGAAAAAATACTTCTACCAAAAAATCCTACAATCCTTCTAAAAATTATCCAGACAAATAAACAAAATAATCCAGAAAACAACTCATAATTTACGATTTCTTCTGCATACTTTGCAAAACAATTCTCTCACGTTAGAAAAACTTCATTAAATAGGCATATATCAAAGATAGAATGACGTTATTTCTCATTAAGTTTTGATGAAAGCATTTCAAAAACGTAATAGTTATTTTCTGCTGTATATTCACGTCTTAAAAAAGGAGGGAACGGCATTAGTTACTTTGAAATCTCCCAATTTTCCTTGCCTTCTGAAATGTGGGGAAGTCATTATCGTAAGATACAAACATCAGTGACGGAAGCTGGTCATACAGATTTTTAAATCTCCTTCTCCAAAAAGTTTTGAATTGAAAATCTCCGATCCTAAGCACGCTCACATTCATATCCTAAAATGCGAACACTTTTTTTCCCCCCCTCTTTTTGGAGAAAATCCAAAACTTTATCTTTCTTCTTCCAAAACGTTTTTCCTCAACGTTTGTGCTCTTGGTTGTGAAATATTACTGCAATAAAGTCGAGAAAATGGCCCGTTAACTTCCAACGTGAGCAACTTGGAAAAGTTTTAAGACCTGAGAAAATGAATTCAGTTAATTGAAAATGAAAAATAGCTCTATATAGGATAGAAGGTTTTAGTTCTGCCCTGGTGAAGAAAGTTACAAAAACAGTTTTTCTTTTCTTGGCTGTGCTTGGAAACATAATTCTTAATTTTTTTTTCTTTCTTCCAGTTATCCGCTATGAAAACTAATGCGTTGGTTATAACCCATTTTTCCATGCAAGTGTAAAACATTGCATCATCGCGGTGCATAGATTGGCTTAAAGATTAGTTCTTGAGATAAAAATAATTTAGGCTGTCGTTAAGTTAACCCATTTATGCCTAGTGTCCCTTTTTTGGGACGGCATTTTCGCTATTAGTCGAAAACGTTATTTATTTTTCCTAGCCTTTGTTCATGAGTATTGAGCCTCAACTCTACAAAATATTTTAACATGACCAATTAGGATGTTGATATTTCGATTTTTATGCATAATGATTTTAAAAGAAATCATCCCTTATTTAAGAAATTGAAATCAGAAATTTATCTATTATTTCTGTTATCAGTAAAAATCGAAGAAAGTCGCAAAATTATCCAGGCACAAATGGGTTAATAAAATATAAGAAAAATAAAGGCCATCAAACGAAATAAGCAAGACGTCACAGACATCACATGCTTTATAAATTAAACAAACTTATAAATTATTTCCGAAGTTTATTTAGTACCACTAAAAACATCTTATGTGAACAACATTACTTTCTTTTACGTCTAATAATAAATTATACATATTGTTGATACACTTCATCTAAAATTATATCATTTGAAAGAGATAAAATAATTGAGATAAAAGTCAGTATATATGTATCTTCATATCTCTGACACGTGTTCATATATAATTCTCCAATTTTTTGCATTACCTCATTAATGTATTCACATTTTACTAATTGAGAACTTAAAATAAATAAAAACTTTGTGAAAAAAACTCACATACAATGTTACTTATAAGATTTTGCGATCGTTCCGACCAAAAAATTCTTTCGGTCTTCATCAGACAAGCCCTTCCACTCACTGAGCAGAGGGAATTGAAAAAGTTTATGTGTTTTTTTTTTTGCTTTTTTTTGTTATTATTATTTATTTATGTATTTTTGTTTGTCCTTATTTTCTTTTCTTTTCATCCCTTCCTCTTTTTTCCCTTTCCATGGTTTTATTCGCCTTTTCTCGTTTCCTTGTGGCAACATGCTTGTTTGTTTTTCTTTTTCAGTTCCCTCTGCTCAGTGAGTGGAAGGGATTGTCTGATGAAGACCGAAAGGATTTTTTTTGGTCGAAACGATCGTAACATCTTATAAGTAACATTTTATGTGTGTGTGTGTTTTTTTTTCACAAAGTTTTTATTTATTTTATCATTTAACAACAGTATTTTGAGTGGGTTTTTTTTTCGTAATTGAGAATTTGTTCATACAGGGGTCTTATACATATACAAATTTAAAAAGTGTAAAATTTTGAAAATTCACTATAGGAGTTTTCACTTAATGTAATCTCCTTTCCGACCCTATTTTGAAAATTTTTAAATTTACACATTGCCTAAATCTAATAGGTAAAGAATTAAAGCGTCTTGCCGCGTTTTTGGAACACCCTGTATTTAACTTATGAACTTATAATTTTATAGAAAGAGCAGTTAATTATTCTGAAAATGAGTGCAAGAAACTTCTCTTATATAATTTTGCTTAAAATTAAAATTAACAATGATAATATGTACGGCATCTTTCAATTACTGTATTGCTTGATTGCCTCTACAAACAGAATTAGGTTTTTTATTTGTAAATTATGTAATATGAAAACTTTTGAATTTGAGATTTCGTGTATTTATTCTTCTACAATATTAAGTTGGAACACAAAGTTTGAAAAACTTTTTGATTTCTCCATTTTCTTGTCGAATATTAAAGTGGAGACAAATATATAAATTAATTATTTTAAAATGCGTGAAATCTTCTAAATATTCATACATTTACGACTCCCTCACATATATGAACACATAAAAGGATTAATAACTATTCCTGGGTTATTTTATTTTAACTAGTTAGAAGAAAAGCCCGTTTATTACTGCTTTAAGAGATACTTCCTATTATTATGTACTAGCATCAATTCTTACGCTTTAAAAATTGCTTTTATATTCAGATCAACAGTTATGGTAAATATTGTTTCTCCATATTTTTAATTTATAAAATATGAGATCAGAATCATCATCTAGAAAAAAAATTGCATGTTGAAAAGAGAAAAAAAATTGCAGTACTATCTAAACTCTAAAATTTCTCCATTGACAGGCGTGTTTGTAATTTGAATGCTCTTCCAATCTTCGGTAAATGAAAGACATTTTTAGATTTTTCTTAATTTTTTGTAAGTTTGTTAATTTGTTATTTACTTTACAATAGCATAGCCCTTGTAATTTCTTTTTTAAACACACTATTTCTTTAATATTCTTAAATATAGTCCTTTCTATTACTTATCTATGTATATATAAATGCGCTAAGGAAATCCTTTGTATCCATTTTGCAGCAAATTGCGCGAACGGATGAGTGCGAAATTCGGCACAGTTAAAGTTCGTATGGAGTTGTTTGTGCGAATGTTAAAATTTTTGTGTAATGTGCTAATGAACCGTAAAAAATCACAGAGGTAATTTGGCAGGCAGTATTTCGCGCCAAGTCGAGCGATGGTTCCATTGTTGTGCTAACTTTGAAATAACAACACTAAATTTCAGGAGTACTATAGGGTTATACTATTACAGCAAAATTTGCAAAAAATGAAATTATTCCCAAGTTTGGTGAAACGCCAATGACTAAAATGTGCTTTAGCCCTATGCTTGGCGACTTTTTTAGACGGTCGATAAGTGCGCGAAGTGTTGTAAATTCCATGTTTTAAAGCTGTGGAAAAACGAACTGAACAGGGCAGGTTGCGATGGAAGAGACGCTTCACAGAAACCCGCCAATGCTACAATTTCTTATGGTAACCGAGTTTAAAACGACTGTGTTATAGTGGTGTTCGTAATCAGATGCCTTAAATTTATTTAACATGCCTTTGATTGCTTCGACCACAATTAAAATTCTTTCATTACTCACTTACAATATGAGTATCCTGAAAAAGAATTTCCACGTTTTAATTATAACTCACGTGTAACATGCTGTGTTATTTGATCCCAAAAAGGAATCTAAAGTTCGCACAACCATCTTAATTAAATGATTCAATTTCAGTTAAAATACATTCTCTGCTAATTTTCCTAGTATCAAGGATCTCTACAGGGATTAAACATAAAGCACAGCTCTTTACTGTTATATACACAGAATACTTTTAAAAAGTATGTTTTCAACTTTTATGGCTATTCTAGCCTCAAAATTACGTTGATAGAAACTGTAAAGTTTCTCTCTAACTTAATCAAGAATTTTCAAAGAGAGAAAACTTCGAAATGATTGTAATGGCTTTGATATACTTCAAGATCTTAACCTTTGGATAAAAGAATCAAAGCTTAAGGTCAAAATGAACGGTTTTTCTAAGGACTCAAAAGTTTTGTACTGACATTTTGGGGGGTGGGGTTTCCTTTCATTCCAGATTTACAAAAGGAGCTTTCAGAGATTTTCAGTGAAAGCTGGAGACGTCAATGATTTTGTTCCCAATTAAATCCGTTGGCATTTTAGAACTTAACTTGCTGGTGTCCTGAAATAAAAGTTGCATTCAGGAAAAAGTAACTACAGTCGGACCTCCATATATGGTCACCCGCATATAAGGTCACATTTCCAAAGTCCAGGCTCATTGAATAGGAATTCTGTGTTATGGATTATCGGATGTAGGGTCAGGTCTAAATACCGTAATCGCCTGTAAGGTCACTTTTGTCTGACTTTCTTTGACTGATTTCCGTCATTTTTCATCTTTCCCAAATGCGGTTTACGAAATTATTTTGGGAATTTTAGATTCCGATGCAGTAAAAATTAATGATGACGACAGTGATGCAGAAAGGGAAGAGTGATGACACATGGAGAAAAGCTCAAAGCAATTTTACAAAGAATTACTCTGTATTAATACAATGATTATTTGTTGACAAAAATGCATGAATCGGTTATAAGGTCACTTTCACCAGGGTTGGGCATCCTTAACTAAAATATTAGTTGAACTAAACATTCAACTAAAAACCAAGTTAGTTTCAATTGAACTCAACTAAATGTTCAACTAGACTAGTTGTCAGTTGATGGTCCAACTAACTCGGATCAACTAAATTAGTTTTAGTTTTCTGTTCAACTAAAACTAATTTAGTTAAGCCGACTTAGTTGAACCTTACAACTAGCAACTATTAGTTTAGTTGTGATTTATCTGTGAAATAACTAAAGTAGTTCTAGTAGTTGGTTGTTAGTTGAATGTTAGTTTTTGCCCAATTCTGACTTCCGCGAAATTCCCAGGAGTGACATTATGTCGAGGTCCAACAATCAATTTACATTGAACTGATTGTAGACGATCATATGCTGCTGTATTTCAATATATGTATAAGCAATTAGAATAATCATCGTCTGTGAAAAACTTTCTTCTTTAGCTAGTAAAATTTGGTGGATTGATTTCTTTTTAAGTTCCCATTCATATTATATTTTATGCAATGAAGAAATTTGGAATCTCATGTTCATTGAGTTCCCTGTCGTAAGAATATTGTGAGGATCTTTGCATTATCATAGGTTCTTTATCATACTGCTATACGCTGCAGACAAGGAAATTTTTAGCTGTTTCATGTGCCTTATGGGAGTATATTTTTATTTTTGTAAATGCAGCAAGTAAATGACTAATATAGCATTGTGATTATTTCATTCAGTATAACTAAAGTAAGGGATATATGAAGAATGACAGAGATCACTGAAAATATTATGCATATCTAATACAACAAAGTATATTTGTAAAGCACTAAATAAGTTTTAATCCAGGTTATAATTATTTTTAAAATAAAAGTTTTGTATAAATCAATTACTCATGAAGACAGCTTTCGGCTACTAATTTTCGAAACAACAGTGCAAATGCTTTAAGGTAAATAGCACATGTAAAAATATTTTGAGTCAAAATGCTTTACGTCAACTATACAAGAATTCGTGTCTGAAAATGCAATATAATATCAGCGTTAGGTACGATTTAGCTTTCTTGTATGATTTTAAACAATTTCGTTAATACTAGATTTTTTTTATTTCTTTATCGATGTGATATGATAGATACATGTGTTTGCACGCTAAACTTCAGAAAGTAAAATTATACATGTATGTTTAGTTTTCACTAGATTTTTGTTTCAAAACTTTAAAAAAAAATGCATATAAGAAACTTTTTTTCGAAAATATATTTTTACTTAACAGATGATGTCTCCTCGATCCAGTATGCTTCCAGAAAATCGTGTAAGCATGTCAATATTCCTATTCCTATCTGCAATTTTGAACAAGTTTCTATAAAAGTATAATACAACAAAACTTCATAGAGCTGCAACAAAGTACTAATACACAATGATACGAATATTATAATATACCTAAAAATACACATAATCATAAAATTTTACCAAGAAGTACCGAAAGGCATCAAAATATCTTTGTGTTTTAAAATATTCGGTATGGTTTAAAACGCATAAATGTTATCTTGATTTACCTATTCATAATTACTTTTACAAATTCATTCAATCGTTATCGAATTTCCTAGTATGCTTTCCTAAACCTAAATTATTTTTATGCAAAATGCGTATGTCGAATCAAAATCAATAACGACACATGTAATTTTATTTTCAAATATGCTATTTTTTAACCCTTTAACGCGCAGTGTTCCCGCTCTGGGAACACCAAACTCTGACGTTTTGACTGTTGCCAGTCCCGAAGAATAGATTTGATTTCTATAAAACTAGTTGCGGCTGACATAGCTCCACAAGAATCCGTTACTTTTTAGCACGTCATTTCCCGTCAAAAAATGGTCACGATTATTTTTAACAGCACCGACATCTGCTGAAAAATGGAAGAATGCGAGAACAGCTAGATGGATTGCCCGATGCTGAAAAAAGGGCAGGCGTTGCCATCGCTCGACTTAACTACCAGCAAGATGGCGGACGATCGAAACGTTCATCGCGTGCCACAGATCTAGAGACCCTTTTTTGAACGCAGCTAGCTGTGCCGGGTACAGCCAGCTGTCTTGGGAAAGCGCTGCGCTTCAAAGGTTTAAAAATAAACCCACTTGGTATAAAATTTAATGAAAAAAGCTAACACTTAAACATTTAATTGAAATTACTATTAATCGGTGCTTGAAAATAGCGGTTTTTGACCCTCCGTTGTAATGTTATTTTGAATTCTTTTGATGTTCATCACAACCTCCTTTTAATTTTTATACAATAACGTGTATTTAAAAAAATTAATTGATTGTTTTGTGATTACACAAGATGTTAAACAGAATTGTCAATAAATGTTATAAGCACTTAAATACAAAAAAGGCAACATAATAATGTTAAAATAAAGCATCCTAAAATTTATAAAATGAAGTTTTTTACTTCAAAATCCGAGTTTATTCCTCTTTTTTAAATGCATTTCTCAAGAATAATTTATAAGCTAATCCGAATACCCTAATCAAGCTTATAGAATTGTTTCCTGCAAAGCTGTCATCAAAAGTATGTAATTTTAACAAAATAAAGCGACTAACTATAAATTCTCTTTACTAATTATTTCTACAAAAGTAATTTGTAGGGAATAACATCCTCAAATCTAAATATAAGGCTAAAAAAATTTAAATTGCACTTTCTATTTAGATATGCGTTTCCTTTGAGATCTTTTCCCATGAAAATTCTCGTCACAGCCACATTATTATCTGTTTTTACGACTTACGATAAAAATTAAGTTTCTGAACACAGACTTGGCATTTTGCTCCAGAAACGAAATTTTTGTCATAAACATTTTCATGTCCCCATGCACTCGTAAAAGTGAGCATTTTCTTGGATTTAAAGCTGGTGTTTTAAATATTTATATATATATATATATATGTATGTATGTATGTATATATATAAGAATAATAAAACATCTCAACTTTTAAGGGGGGTTACATTAAAACGGTGCTTTTTTTCTTTTTTTTCCCATGACTGACAATTTTAATTCAGCATTTATGAAAAATAAACCACAATTTTAACTTCCCTAGGGTGAATAAAAAATTGGAATATATGTATAATTTTAGACACATGAAGATATCTTGTGACACTTTCTAGAAAAGCACTTTTTTAGATTAGTTCAGGTTACTGGCTGTTTTTTTTTTGTGTGTGTGTAGGTTTTCTTTTATAATTTACAATTTTTGTTTTTAATGTAGCACTAATTTAAACACAAATCATGTCTTTTTTTAAACCGAATGCATTAATTTCATTTACAATTTGAGTTTTTATATGTTAGCGTGAAACATCCAACTTAAATATCTAAAAAATAACACTCCACATCTACCTACAAAGACAGCAGGAACACTCAAGAAAAAACTGTAATTAACTGTAAAAAACTGAACAAATTTATATACTAGGTTTAAAAAAGGAACGAAATAAAAAATAAATTCATAAATATGTCAATAGTTCCTCCAAACCTTTCAAAACGGTTTCTTGAAAGGTTTGGAAGAACCATCCATGTAATCATGTCCCCCAAAATCTCAAATTTATCCTTAACATTATGAAACACATTCTAAAACAATTTCATAAGTAAAGCCAGTCGGACTTTATTTTTTCAAATGTTGTGTTTATTATTATTATTATTATTATTATTATTGTTATTTTATATAATTAAACACTTTTTAATAACTTTTATGATTTAGGGAAATATCTATTTTGAAACTTACCTAATTTCCTGTAAAATTATTTACTGAGTATGTAAGAAAATAAAATGTTAAAGGCCACTGAAAATTTGTTTTAATTCCTGTGACGCGATCCCAGCAAGAAAAGCAATTTTACCAGCAGATGTAAGTAGCCTTTACGGAAGAAATATACATGTTTTTATTCGTTCAAAAAATCCATTGCAAGCAAAATAGTTTAACAGGTAAGTGGCGCAATGTTAAGAATGATGCTTGAAATTACGAATTAAATCTGTAAATAAATAATATAGATTTAATTCTCGTGTAAGCAAGCCGCTGCCTAAATAGGTTCGTTGTACGCACGTAAATCTTTATGTATTTTACAAGCACAAAAAAGTTTACAAAGTCCACCAATAAATATTTTTCCTTCATGTCAATTGCAGTAAATATGTAAATATATATATATCAGGTTGTAACGAAAATTTTCCGCCATATCTGCCTGAAATACTAGCTTCTAACTCCTTAGATAACTGTTTTTGAACTTTCGGTACCAAACCTGCACAGTGTCACATGATACAACAATAGTACTTAAAGCTGTACTCATAATTCGTTGATATTATGTAGCTGACTTTTTGCAACACAACTGGAAGTAAATGATGGTTCTAATCCTCTAGCTAGAGTGATAGTTCTATTTGAGACACCTTATACTTAATGATAACTCTATTTTTTACAGATTTCACAACGCAGTGTTATAAAGTAAACCTCTTTCTTTCAAATGCCAAAAATCGTTTGACAAAATAGGAGCCAATACGCCAACGAGAACTGTGTGCTGACGAAGTTTGCGGTGGCGGGAAACTTTCGTTACAACCTAATACATACGTGTGTGTGTGCGTGCGTGTAGTTTTAAGGATAGGATTTTCAAGGAGCAAATAAAAATTAAATTCTTAAAAACATATACTTTAAAATATGAAAAAAATATTGTTAATCCGAGTGTAAATCATTAAGCAAAAGTATAAAAGAAAATTGTTCATATTTTTCATCCAAATGAATTAAAAATTATATTCATCACACTCCCATACCTTATTGTGTATTCAATTCCTTTTAAATTTAAATTTGAGTGTGATGATTTCCTCAGAATTAGACAGTTCTTCGATAAATCCCGTGATTTTTGGTATAAATCTAATAATATGATACTTAAAAAGCGAATAAAAACATTTAATAATTTGCAGTGAAACATTTTCTCAATGCGCATGTGATATTCATAAAAATAAATAAAGCAAGCAAGCATCACAACTGATCAAATATTTCCGAAAAGTAAGTCATACCTGGCTTTTTATGATTCAAGGTTTCATTACCTAGTAAAGACCTACCCCCCACCCCTCCCAACCTGCCCCTAGCTTTTAATACGAGGACGAACATAGCTACTGCCTCAACCCTTTGAAATACTGAGTCCATAATTGAGGACACAAAGTTTGAAAAGGCTCTGTACGTAATTGTAAATAATTACTAAAACATTTCAAGTTGAAAAACGGTTGCGTACATTTACAAAGTTTCAATCATCAGATTTTTTTATCTATGTCATTAAAATGAAATAAAAAATCAATACGAGAAAAAATTTTTAATCAGGTGTCATCAGGTTAAACTTCTGGGTCTAGGAATGTGAAAATGGCTATGCGTTACTTGATGAGATTAATTACAGTGCCTTCACTGCAAGAAATAAAATTAAACTTTCTCAAAAACGGCAAGAAATACGGAAAACTAGTCTATAGCAAAGCTGCAATGTCCTTGATTTAGATTAAAATGACACATTATAATCTTAAGAAAAAATCTGTAAAGTGCAAGTTTGGTCACAACTTCCATCACTCTTGCGCGACCAAAAGCCGTAGGAAGAAAACAAGAACAACTAATTAGCCTTTATTTTCGGTGTTCTACTACTAAAAAAAAGGGCTCGCTAGTTTTTAATCGGAAAGAAAAAAAAATTTCCTTCTGTTCGCGTTCTTTTAAATCACAGGTTTGAGAAATCTTTACAAAATAAACACACGTTTTATAGATTCTGTTTTAAGTATTTCTGTACTCAAGGTTTCTCAATGTTGGACATTCTACAGTTTTATTGATCTTTACTTCCTGTATCTCCTGGCTTTTCGTGATTCGCTTTGTCGAACGATCTAAAAATTGGATAAGTGGTATCAGAATTGCCTCGTTCTATGATCTAGTACATAGACATAAGGTGTACATAGATTCATAAATTCTAGTTCCACCAATTATTTTCTAGATGTCAGTGGCATATTTTTTTTTTCAGTGTGTCGTTCTAATTTTCTAAATATTTATCTTCGGTATTCAGGATCTGATAACTCTTCTTCCAATTATTATTTTAAATGAATAAAGTGGGTTTTGAAAAAGATTCGGAATGTGCTATGTCTTTTCTTTTGTTAAACGTCGTTGTCGGATTAAATCGAGACTTGGTAAATGGTAAACCTGCAAGAGCAAGTTGCACTCAGTACTTCATGTCTACTTTCTCAATATTCCTCCGAGGAATTTGAAACTTCTCTGATTCAAAAAGGCTCAGTCCCTAGTAGCACAATTAGTCCAAAAGGCGTTTAAAACACTTTTGTTAACGTCAAAAAACGTGTTTCCAACGTAATTTGAACGTTTTTTGAACTAGTTGTGCTACTAAGGGTGCCTGTGAAGAACTTCAGTAAGCGTTGAGGGAAGGCCATATTTCATACTTGCATGCTTTAGAATCCAGAAATGAAACTCGGACAAAAGGAAAACCGGAAAAGCAATAAAGAAAAAATTTAAAGCAGGTTCTTCCAGTTCCTTAAACAAAAGAACCGACAGAATAAATTAAAAATAGCAAGTTTAGTGCTAAAAGATTGTTTTTTAGCAAGACGACATGAAAAGTGATCAAACGTTATTCTTTACAACGAATTGTACTGCAGGTCAAAATGTTCGGAAGCTTCGGTACAGTGTCTTTCTCTCAGCTGTCACACGTAGTCACATGCCTTTACGAAAGCATTAGAGAATTATTTGTGATCGATTTCCGTTCTTGAATTTTAAACAAATCTCGCCAGCAAACTTAGAATGAGTTCCAATATGTTGAACTCATAATTAATTACTTATGTTTAGTGATTTTTCTCAATGTATCAAAAGTCCTCGATCTATCAAAGTGTATTCCTCAATGTAAGACGACTATTTATAGAAATAAACTTTTATAAATTATTTCCGTAGTAAAACAACAGTAATTTTTTCATTATGTCTCAGCGTTCTTGATATTTTGGGCAAAATCGGGAACTTGCGCCCTTTAAAACGAATAATAAATAAACTTTTCGTCTTTAAAGTATAGCTTTTTTTTTTACTTTTAAAAAAACACTTGTTTTGTAACTAGAGGACTAACTGATCGTTTATTAGAAAGTGAAGTAATTTTATTCAAGTAGCTACTTAGAAAGAAAAACAAGAAGTTCTCAGAGTCTCGATTTTGTACAGTTTTCTTTATTCATCAGAAATTTTAAAAAATGCTTAAAGATCAATACCTGGATGCTTTTGATCATGAATAGCTTTTTTTAAACTTTCATCTACAGAATATTACACTCATTAATTTCATCTACAGAATACTACTCTCATTACTCTTATACAGAATGTTACATCATTATTTTTGCTCGTTTTTTGCTGCCTTAAACCGTCGTAATTTTGCTTGCTTAATGGCTATGGCATATTCAATTGCGTTGAAACCTTTCAGATTCGTAAAAAATTTTTATTAATGCATTTTACGCTTTTATAAGTATTATCCCTTTTCTTTTTTTTAATGCCCTACACTTGCAGTATAGTCATGAAAGCCAAAGGCTGATACTGTTGGTCTGTTTATCATAGAGGCGCCCAATTGGTGGGTCGTCGCCCCCAATATCGAAACAATTCCAGATGAGAGACCTACACCTGGATTTCCACTCCTATAGTTATCATTTCAATATGAAGGACATTGGAATCACAACAGATTTTATGTGCACGAGCTCCTTTTGGTGCACACAGTCCCACAGCAGTAAATTCGAAAGAGATTGTCACCAAGATATGCATTGCTCGACTTTCGGTGTACGCATGAGAACCGAACTTCAACCGACTGGATCACGCTTTTATAGTTCTATTTACTCTTTTCTCAACGATACAGATGAGTTTATTTTTTAATTATTTAACAGAAACATGTTTCAATTAACAGCACAGATGACTACTTTTACACAGGACAGTGTTTGTAGCTTACTTCATACATAAGTACATGATCATTAATGCTGATATTTTAAACATACTTTTTTTAATATCATACTGACTTTTTTTATACATAACAGCGTTAGCAGATTACTTTATAATACTTAACAGTATGACGAATTTGACATATTGTCACCGATGAAATCGACTGTAAATTTGTTTTTCTGCCGTAAAGATGCCAGAGTCGTAAAAGTAGTTTTACAGGCAAAGTAACCCACTTTCTCAGAAATATTAGAAACCAGAATTCGAGATGGCTTACAGGCATCAATGTTTAAAACAGAAAATTCAACGTTCTAGATTTTGACGCTCCATAGAAAGAAAGTGCTGCGGGAAGAAAAAAATCCCCTAAAAAAGGGGATTTTTTTTTTTATTAATGGAGGGCACTTGCCGAATGTAGGCATTAGGCACTACAAGCCGGACACATACAAAAGCCGGACATACTGTCATCTTTATTATGGGTATTGTATTGTATTTTATATTAAGGCAAAGCTACTCGAGGGCTATCTGACTGAGGAGGAGTACCTTGGGCGGAGGACATTTTTAAGGGGTTCTGACGCGTATTCACGTGAAAACCGCTCAAAACTCCAGAGCGTTAGATTGATGGCCGCGCGATGAGCCCAAACCCGGGACATTCACACTTCAGCGATATACCATGCTCGTCGTGTTTATCCACTTGGCCATGGTGGGGCCCTCTCTATTATGGGAAAGCTAAAGACCGCTGAAGACCACCGTGTACATGCGGTGTACGTGCACGTTAAATCCGTGGTTCCGAAAGTCCTCTCGGCGGTCGCTAGCAGTTTCGGAGGGGTGCCAATATTCAGAAGTCCCCCCCCCACCTTCTGATGAGGCTCCAAATCGTGGAGGGAAATTCCGGGAAGGACGTATATGTAGCTCTAAGCGACACATTCAGAGACGCGAGCTGTCCTCTCCTGGGAAATAAATAAATAAATTATGGCAAAGCCCAATAGGCGGGCCTAGATGACAACCTGGATGCTCGAATAAAAAATTTGTAAAACTATCAACACATATTGGTTTGGAATGAATAGCACTCTAGTACTAAAAACGAAATGCACCCATTGGAATGACTACGAAACAGCAACCCTAAAATCGAAACTGCACCCATTGGAATGACTACGAAACAGCAAACCTGAAAACGAAACAGCACCCGTTGGAATGACTACGAAACAGCAATTCTAAAAATGAAACAACACCCTCTGGAATGACAACGAAACGGCAACCGTAAAAACGAAACACAGCACCCGTTGGAATGACTGCGAAACAGCAACCCTAAAAACGAAACAGCGCCCGTTGGAATGACTACGAAACAGCAACCTTAAAATCGAAACTGCACCCATTGGAATGACAACGAAACAGCAAACCTGAAAACGAAACAGCACCCGTTGGAGTGACTACGAAACAGCAATTCTAAAAATGAAACAACACCCTCAAGAACGACAACAAAACTGCAACCGTAAAAAGGAAACACAGCACCCGTTGGAATGACTGCGAAACAGCAACCCTAAACACGACACAGCACCCGTTGGAATGACTCTGAATGCACTGTTGAGTGAGGCGATTTAAATAAGATCAAAATTAAACTTCACTATGAAATCGACTCTACTTAAAAGAATCCTAAAATAAAGTAATTCTAAAAACAATCGAGACACTTTTTTTTGTATCCTTAAATATCGCTTCACTGCCGAACTTTAATTTATCCCTTTAACTTGAAAGAAGAAAAAAAAAAGAAAGAAAGAAAGTCCATTGACAGTAGTTCGTGTATCCAAACTGGGTCATCCAAGAAACAACGCTATCGATCATTGCCGGCTATTTATTCCCAAGACACTTCAAGCTCCCCTCAGACATCTTATCCCCCCCCCCCACTGAGCAGACATTATCTGGAGGCTTGATCTCACATCTCAGAACGCAGCTTTTTGTTTACATTCAAATTTATCTAGCGACAAATATACATGCATATGTTATTTACTCTCTGCAGCAGATAATGCATGGGGGTTAAAAAAGTATCGTTTTGGAAGAATAAAGTCATCAGAGTTTGTAAAATTACAGAAACGTTCGTTAACCCTTTGAGGCGCAACCCTTTCCCAATGCTGAAAAAAGGGCAGCCGTTGCCATCGCTCGACTTAACTACCAGCAATATGGCAGACGATCGAAACGTCCATCGCGTGCTACAGATCTAGAGACCCTTTTTTGACGACAGCTGGCTGTGCCGGCACAGCCAGCTGTCGTCAGCCATCTTGCTGGTAGTTAAGTCGATCGATGGCAACGGCTGCCCTTTTTTCACCATTGGGCAATCAATCAAATAACAACTGCAGCAAATAACATATCATCAGCTGTTCTCTCATTCTTCCATTTTTCAGCAGATGTCAGTGCTGTTAAAAACACTCGTGACCATGTTTTACGGGAAATGACGTGCAAAAAAGTAAAGGATTCTCGTGGATCTTTGTCACCCGCAACTATTTATATAGAAATCCAATCTATTCTTCGTGACTGGCAACAGTCAAAAGGTCAGAGTTGGATGTTCCCAGAGCGGGAACACTGAGCGTTAAAGGGTTAAACGAAAGGCAGTTTGGAATGATATTTTACTGTTGAATGATAAGTATTGTCATTGCCAAACTAATATCTGCTATGTGCAATAAACTAATTTATTATTACCAGTTTTTATTAGCAGTTATTATTTGACAGTATTCTGGATGATTCAGGTGGAATATATACACTGCTGGCCATCGTAAATGCAACACCCTGAAGGAAGCATGCAAATAATATGAAATTTACAACATGCATTAGCTGAGGTGAGATATGCAAATGATTAGAATTTCAGCGCAGACGCACATCAAGCGCGCCTGTGGCGCCACCTCAAAGCGCTATTTAAGGCTTGGAGATTTCGACGGTTTCAAGTACAGCAATTGTGTTTTTCTTGCTTTTTTTTCAAAAAAACGATAAATTATGCCTCGTAGGAAACAACGATCATCTTTTGATCAAGTATCCGAGTTTGACAGAGGAAGGATAGTGGCATACCGAGATTGTGGGTTATCTTTCAGGGAAATCGGTCGTCGTATTGGACGAAACCAAACAACTGTGATGCGGATATGTGATCGTTGGGTGCAGGAGGGTACGACGGACAGACGTGATCGACCGCATCGACCTCAGTGCACCACGTCACGTGATGACAGGCAGATTGTACGCATGGCAGTGACGGACCGCTCAGTCACATCACGAACCATATCACAGCAGATTCAGTCTGTAACGCATCATCCAGTGTCTGCGCGTACCATTCGACGTCGTTTACAGCAGAATGGTCTGTCCGCAAGACGTCCGTTGCTTTGTCTACCTCTGACGCGGAACCACAGACGTCTCCGCCGCCAATGGTGCGATGAAAGAAGGATGTGGACGACAGAATGGAATGAAATTCTCTTTACTGACGAGTCACGCTTCTGTATGCAACACCACGACGGTCGGATTCGAGTCTGGAGACACCGTGGAGAGAGGATGCTGAACAGCTGCATTATGCACCGTCACACTGGTCCTGCACCGGGTATTATGGTATGGGGCGGTATCGGATATCTCTCTCGCACTCCTCTAGTACGCATTGCCGGTACTTTAACCAGCCAGCGCTACATCTCCGAGGTGTTGGAGCCAGTTGTCCTTTCTTACCTTCAGGGCTTGCCAACAGCCATGTTTCAGCAGGATAATGCACGGCCACACGTGGCACGCATTGTCCAAGGGTTCTTCGTCAATCACCAGATTGAATTGCTTCCCTGGCCGGCGCGCTCTCCGGATCTTTCGCCGATAGAAAACATGTGGTCCATGGTTGCTCAACGACTGACCCAGAGTTCATCCCCAGCTGTCACACCAGATCAACTTTGGCAACGTGTGGAAGCTGCTTGGTCTGCTGTACCCCAAGAACACATTCAAAGTCTCTTTGAATCAATGCCGAGGCGTGTGGCAGCTGTGATCTCCAACAACGGCGGCAACTCTGGGTACTGATTTTGGCAGGAACCACGCTTCATAGAATGCTGTAAATTTAATCATTTGTTACTTGGTCAACATGTTATCTACACAATAAATTTTGTTGTGATATCTCTTGTTTTTCTTGGTGTTGCAATTTGGGTGGCCAGCAGTGTATATGGGGAAAAGGCTACGACCCTATTAACAAACAAGGTACTTTATTATCACAACAATTACACACGGACAATTAACCCCTTAATCTTCGCTCCCGTCAAAATCACGGGCTAAGCTTTCTCCCTCTATTTCTTGTGGCCGTCCAATTTCCGGGCAATACTGTTCAAAAAAATGCGCCTGAAAGATAAGAGCGTTCCAATTCTGATGCACGGATTTTTTTGTAATATATAATTTTACACAACAGATGACAATACCAGAGTATTTTTAACTTAATTCGGAGATAGTTTATTTTTAAATACGTGGTAGCAGTACTCAAACACACGTGTATTTGTGATATGCATTATGCAATCTTAGCTTACTTTTTTTTTTTTTTTTTTTTTTTTTTTTTTTTTATGTTCAAAGAAAATTTTAGAAATGTTTACTTATTTTACGTAGTAAGTTTAATAAAATTTTCTAGTGTTTAAAACATATATTTTTAATGATTCCCTGCTTACTACAAAACACACATTCAGTCACAATGGCCCTGAATTGTTGCTTTTCCTAAAAATTATTTTTTTTCTCTAGTGCTTAAAATGTCTAAAACCTTAAAACGAACAAATATACTATATATACACTTGTTTTATACAATTTTCTGGAATAAAAGAAATAAGCACTTTTATGACCGTTTTCTTGAAAATAATACGACGTATAAGGGGTTAACAGTTATAAACACTTAGATAACAGACTGAGCGACGGAGACGTCTTCTCTCGTCAGCTGCAGTTAACGTCTCTCTCAATGACGCAGTAGGAACATGTTATGCTTGCTAGGCGACTGCCACGCCACATATGATGTAAAGGCGTTAGCTAAGGAGTTAGCATTAAACTTCCTACATTCATATATTTTTTTTTGGCTATCACAGTTCCACGTATATTGCTTAGAGCAGTGTTTCTCAACCTTTAATGGCTGACGGCACACTGAAAATATCTAGAATTATTTCCGGCACGCCTGAACATAAATATTGCAAAGGTTGTATGATACAAAAAATTGATAAATACAAATAACATTAAAAAATTGTTTATTTACCAAATATTGGGTTGGCAATAAAGTAATTGCGTTTTTCCGTATGTCAATATTTCGCCTGGCCAAAACTACTGAAGTTAATTATGCGAAATTTGACACGTACGTGAGTTCTTTAACATAGGTGCTAGATCAGAGAACATTTTCCAAAATTCGTAATCTTAGGGGGGTTAAGGGGCCAAAAAGTTCTTTTCACATATCCCGCGTGATCTCAAATAAAAATAGAGATATCCGTGAAATTCTTTCTGTAAAATAGAGCAGTCACGTATACCTAAAAATTAATATCAGGACATTTTTAATATTGTCCTCTAAGGAGGATAGAAGCGAAAAAAGGGGGAGGGTGGCCATCTTTTATGGACGAAAAAAAATACTGCCAGTGAAATTCTTACTTTTAAATGTAACAAATATGAATCGTATGTTCAGGCACGGCTTACCTGTAATTAAAAACTTGTTGAAAACTTATTTGCTTGAATTTTATACAAGAAAACGCAATTACTTTGTTGCCAACCCAATAATAATAATAATAATAATACATTCAATGAACGAGCTAAGCCTGCTTTTGGATGGGTCTTCCTGCAAACAGCTGTTTCAAAAATTGGCAGAACGGTTTTCCATGTATGAAATAAAAGTGTCGCTCTTCTTGGTGTATAGCTTACTGAAAGTGAACACGACAGGGCATGATAAACAGAAAATGTCATATCGCTGACATGACACCACGCAGTTTTAATAATTTTTCAAAAGCCCTGGCGGCACATTAGACTATACCTCACGGCACATCAGTGTGCCGCGGCACACAGGTTGAGAAACACTGGCTTAGAGTCACTTAGAAGTCTTTTTATAAGAAAACTAGAAGTCAAAGCCCGTTGTGGAGGCAATTACAAAGGTCGCTAGAAAAAAATGACGAAAATCGGTCTGCAGCAGTGGCTTAGCCAGAAATTTTTCATGGGGGGGGGCGGAGGGAGGGGGGTTTTCGACTACTGAAACCCGTATATACGTATACGTGTGTGTGATAAGGTAGTGAAGAATATACATTTTGTATGGAAAAAAATTCCTCGGGGCGGGGGGGGGGGGGTTGTGACCCCCCTAATCCCCTCCTTGGCTACGCCACTGGTCTACAGTCAATGTATATAATCTTCCTCCACCTAAAATAAATAACCATATTGAATTTTTTTTTTTTAGACCCAAATCGAATTTTACGCTCTTCTGGAAACGCGCGGAAACTTTTGGCATTTGAAAGATTTGTTTTGTGTATACAGCCTTTCTTATATCCATGCAGACGATTTATTTGTGAAAATAAAATTAAACTGTGTAATCTGGAAAAACTATTTTAAACGAATTGGAATCACACTTTCCTTTCAAAGCCTGGTGACCGCGATGAATAGGACGTCCTGTCGATTGCAACGACTCATTTTGTCAAGCAAATGATTCACCTTTTTTCGACTCTCGAAAGTAAAATGAAGCTGAAAATAGCAAACGATAGCTTAAAAATGAGATAACCGGTGTATTTTTCGATTTTTAAAGTAGCACAGATATTTTTCTATATTTTTATACATAATTCTGAAAAATTTCAAGCGGATCGTATACACGGTGTAGATGTTGTTACGCTTTTCTGCTTTTTAATCTTTTTGAACTTTTTTAATCTTCTTGGAGTAATGGCGGTAAAATATTTATATTGAAGTGGTTAACCCGGAACGGTTACAGAGTGAGCCAGGGATCAGCGTAACTATATAGTAGGATTTGGTTAATAAACCAGTCATAATAGTCAAAATGTCGAAAACTCCAAAAAGTGCACATAGCAGATGTTCATTTGACAACGCCGATGTGGTATCCAATCTACATTTTTTAAATAATATTAAGAATTAGCCCTTTGATGTACGGTGGTTGCTTCGTGAAACCACCTCATTTCAGCGCTTTCTCTGCTAATCGCAAAAATATAGGGTTAAATAGTCTCAACGCTGAAATAGTGCAGCCATTGCCCCGATCCATTTAACTACTAACAGCATGGCGGTCAATCGAATAGCGCATCTGGCGACACAGAGATAAACACGTTTTCTGGCACAGCTCTGCACTGCCAAGTGTGTCAGAAACTGCTTGAGCTTCAAAGCTTCCAAGTTAATAGCTTATTGAGAATGGAATGGATAACGAGCCATTTCACCACACCTTGGATCCTGGCTTGATTCCTGGCATAGGCTTGAGTGTTTGTGATGACCTGGTTACAGGCAATAATTTTTTCCCTACTGGGTGAAGGAGCATTCAATCATTCAATCACAAATGGATATTACACTCAAAAACTTAACCCTTAAGTGAATAGCGATGCATACATGAATCGTATTTGCCGGATTAGAGAGTAGAAGCCTTATTTCGTATACGAATTTCACATTTAAAATATAATTTTCAATAATAAATGATTGATTCATATCGTGAGTAATAAAGTTTCACATACTTCCTTCAAACTGCGTGTTTTTGGAAATATTAATTGGAAATGTTATTCACAAAACTGATATAGTAAATTTAGCTTGCACTCGTGGTATCGAGCGAATGTCTTTAAAATCCATGCATTTAAGGGTTAACAAATAAAAGAATTAATGATTCAAAATTGTCGTTCTATAAATAATCCCATAAATAATCTATATTGTTTGGAAACTGGATGATGTTTCATCCTAACTGATTTTTTTTTCATTGATAATTTGTATGTAACCACCTCTTATACCTGCTCAAAAGAAATTGTAAACCGAAGCAGTATCTTCTGTTCTAATCGACCATCAATTCGACAGTTCTCTTTATAGTGTCAAGTTATCTCTTTACAGTGTCCCAACTTAAAGCAAATTCTGTCGGTTAGACAGTCAGAATTAACAGTAAGTTAGACAGTTTTTTCGGCTTTTAGCATTTCCTGTTCGGCTTAAAGCTATATTTGATTGTCAGTTTAGACAGTTTTCTTTTAACATCAAGTCCGAAACTAAAAAGAAATGTATTGTTTTACTTCCATAAATGCTCTGCGTTACAATGCCTAGCTGCTTCTTTTTTCCTTTACGTGTCAACTACGGATATAAACGGAAGCTCGATTCCCATATTTTTCATTTCAAATTCGAACTCAACGGTAAAAAAAAAAGTGTATAAAAAAGTTTGATTTGTTTTTTCCGATTGATTCATAAAGCTCTGAAAATGCACCATCTAATTTTTAAAAAAGCTTCCAAATTCTAAGCTACAATACCTAAACAAGGTGGAAAGTATTTTTTTTTTTTTTTCGGAAATAAACAATGTATAAAATGCGAAAGAAAGTAATGTATACACCGGATACTCTTCCTTCCACAGCGGATGTACAGCTGCAGAAAAAAAAAAGGCCCACTTGTACATTTTTCGGCCGTCGTTCGTCGCACAGCAAAGTTACAGATACCAATCGTTTACGATTGACGCACACTTTAATTTGCTATGCATAAAAATTGCATAAGGGGCCATCTACATATTAAAATTCGCACCAACTTTTTTTTTCTCAATAGCAACCCCTAGATTTCACTTCATACTTCAAAAATTTAGCTCATTTTAACGCCGGACACCAATTTTCAATAAATTTGGACAGAAAATGAGTGAGTTATGAGCACCCAAAATCCCCCTCCCCCTATGTTAAAATATTTTTTCATACTTCAATTCATATCTCATATAATATTGGTAGTAAGAAGCTGATTTTTATTCGTACTATTAGAACTAAACAACCCAAACATAATTTAATGTTATTATGATTTTTAATAAATCATTAATATGAATTAAGAATTATTAAATTAATATTCAAAAAAATTATGAATAGCGACCTAGTCAAATTTCGATGGAAATAGATGCAGAAATTAATATTACATGGCTGTGCAAAATTTCAAATTTTTACGTTCAGTAGTTTAATTTATATTAAATAAAATGCGTTATTTTCATGAGTTAAGGGACCATATATAAATTTATTAAGTGAAAATTTTTTGAAAATTGCATAAAATAAATGTAAATTAGATTTATTTTGTGCAAAAACACAGTAAAAGATACCAGTATTAAAAATATCAAATTTTGAAGCAAATAAATTAGAGGTTTTTACAGTTTGTTGGGGATTCTATAAAGCGAGTATTGTTGCGTCCGATACCATATTCCCCCAAATAAAATATTTCCCAGCTATAGAATTAGATGCAGTAGATGTATGTCTTCTAATACAACGTCCTATTTATGAAAAACTAACATCCTCAACTTTCCAGCCATGAATGTGACCTTTTTTAATATCGGAAACATTAGGTCTTTGGAATTAACCCATACTTTATCAAACATTCAAAATCACATTTTTCTATAAAAAAATTTTCATCAAACTATAAATTAAAATACCGCCAAAAGTCTTAAGAATATTGCACATTGCATGCGATAGTATTAAATGAAGAAAGTGAAATAACAAACACAGTGATAATATTGGGTCGGCAAAAAAGTAATTGCGTTTTTTACATGAAATTCAAACAAATAAATTTTCAATCATGAAACCATTCTTTAAGTTCGACCATAGCTGAGTCGAGCAATATTCATGCTTGTAGTCAGAAGAGCAGGGAGCAGCCTCTAACTCCTGCCAACATTTCAGCTGTCTAAGAGAAACATCAAGAGAAATACTCAATAACAATTTCAAAATTAGAGAGATTTTCAAAATCGTAAGCAGTCCTTTTGCATTTTCCCCTTAAATCATGTGTACGAACCAAGGAAGTTATGAACTCACGGGTCATTTGGACCACAGACTAAATATTCTATTCTACCCTTGATATTCTCAGTACCAAAAAAAAAAAAAAAAAAAAAAAAAAAAAAAACTTTAAGAGAGATGGGAACAATATTTTCCTTGAAAATAATATTAATTTCTTTTAATTCTCGCGAGCGAAATAAATGAAAGGCGAAAAGTTCGGAACCTACAAATAGCGTTTTTCAATTTGCAGAAAGTCCCTTAAAAACGCGCAAAAATGAATTCGCAATATCTCCGGAAATTATCGTAGAAAATGGGTGAAAATTCAGATTTAGGGTAATTTGAAGGTTTTCTTTCGTTTAATAAAGTCAAAATATGGGGTTTCCATTGAGAAAAACGAAGTTGATGCAGAATTAAATATGAAGACGGCCCCTTATGCAAATTAAATTAATAGTAAATTAAAGTACGCGTTATTTGCAAACGAATGGTATATATATCTTTGCTATACGACGGACGATGGCGAAATAAAGAGCAAGTGGGCCTTTTTTTTTCCGCAGCTGTACGTTCCGCGTAATACCGTATAAACCAGAAAAAGGTACAAAAGTACTCTTAGATAATAAAGAATAGCTTATTTGTATAAGCCCTCTTACACGGGGTGGTTCTAAACTACAGTCTGCCAACTGTACTATAACCAAATGCTGGAGTCCTTAATCAAAAATGCACTTGTTGAGAAATCAACATCTAATTTGTAGATTTCAGATCACACCCTAAAAAAAAAAATGGGGCCCCAGGCGCAAAATTCCCCGATTTTTGTTTGTAAGATTTAATAATACAGTTTCTAGATCTATACCAACATAACAACATTTCTTTAATAAAATCGTTAATTCAATTTGCAGTTCAGTTATTATTATTATTATTTTCTATTTCAAAGTCTCGCACATTGCAATGAGGGAGCTAGGTGGGACCGCCGCTTCCAAGAAGAAAGAAACTAATTTGTAATATTTCAAATATTAATGACTTTGTCATTTTATCTCTCACCCCCTCTATTTGAAAATTGTCCGAAAAATGTGTCCCAAAAATGCGACATAATTTTACATATATTTAAATACTATTAGTTCGCAACAGCTTTAATCTATTATTACAATATTTCGTAAGCTGTAGACAGTAGCGGATTCAGGGGAGGGGCTAAGGGGCTTCAGCCCCCCCCAAAAGAGTTTACTAAAGGGTAACATTCTGCTTCATTATGCACTTTGTATATGTAAAGTGATCTTTTTTAATCACTTAGCCCCTCCCAAAAGTTTTTACATTGGTTTAGACTAAAATTTTGCTTTATTGTATATTTTGTTTGGGTAAAATAAGTGTTTTTCAAAATTTAGCCCCTCCCAAAGCGAATTTCTAGATCCGCCACTGGCTGTAGAATATGCATCACATGTATTTTTTACATGTATTTAAATACTATTAGTTCACAACAGCTTTAATCGATTGTTACCATACTTCGCAAGCTGTAGAACATGCATCGTATATATTTTTCTATAAATAGGTTACAATCCTAAAAATTTCAAAATAGGGTTACCAGGTGAAATACACGAAAGATGAGAGATAAAATGACATATTCTACAGCTTACGAAATATTGTAACAATAGATTAAAGCTATTGTGAACTAATATTATTTAAATATATGTAAAAAATACATGTGATGGATATTCTACAGCTTACGAAATATTGAAACATTAGATTAAATCTGTTTTGAACTAATAGTATTTAAATACATGTAAAAAATGCTTGTGATGGATATTCTACAGCTTACGAAATATTGAAACAATAGATTAAATCTGTTTTGAACTAATAGTATTTAAATGCATGTAAAAAATACTTGTGATGCATATTCTACAGCTTACGAAATATTGTAACAATAGATTAAGGCTGTTGTGAACTAATAGTATTTAAATATATGTAAAATTATGTCGCATTTTCTGGACAATTTTCAATAAAGGGGGTGAGAGATAAAATGACATAGTCATTAATAAATAAATTTACTTAATCATTTAGCTGGTTATGAGGCACCCGGTAAAAAATGATGAAACATTCATTAATACGGTATAATGTGCTTTAATATCATATTGTTACAAATTTTTGGAGTGACCTGCTTGTCGGGGTTTAAATATAATCTAAAATTCGTATTCTACCCGTCAATTAATTAAAATTTGTATTTTGTTGCAGGAAAATCAGTTAGTAAAAACGCGAGACAGGAAGTCATTGGTATCCCTACTTAGTTTTGGAGCCAAATTTAGCGATTCTTCGTCAAAAAGTCACAAAGCTTGGCGTCATTTGGCGCGAGTTTATGAATGGCACCTGTAATGTTTGCTTCCCTGTATTATTTTTAAGCAATAACCTAATAATACTCAGTTGGATTTCCATTACTGAGTCAAATAACTGGAGACTTATGGAAAATACTATTGGGTGGAAGTCACAGAGTTTTCGAGTATTGTCGGTGGATGGTATAAAAGAGGAATAAAAGAGGAGGATGCTCCAGAGGAATAGAGTTGTGATGAATTGCTCATTGAGTCCACTGGATCAACCTCTGTATTGTGTGCTTTTGTCAGCGACATTTCGCTTGTTTTGAGAAGCTCATTTTTGAATTCTGTTTGTGAAAACTTCAGTGTTCTATGCTGAGCAGGGGCATAGCCAAGGGGGGGTTAAGGGGGTCATAACCCCCCCCATGAGAAATTTTTTGCCATACAAAATGTATATTCTTCACTACATTATCACACACACGTATACATATATATGAGTTGTAGTAGTCGTAACCCCCCCCCCGATGAAAAATTTCTGGCTACGCCCCTGATGCTGAGGAATAGACGACAGTTTTCGTCGAGAATTTCCACTGAATTTCAGCTTATGAAAGGATTTTTTTGTGTGAGAAATAGATCACCTGAGAGAGCTCCAATGTTAAGTTTACTGTTATGAAACGTGTTATTGCTCGGTGATTTTTGTGAACTGAGAAACTGAAGATTGTTTGTCGACTTTCTAGAACCAATAAAATTTATGTTTCGTCCTGTCAGATGAACTGTTTACTAGAACTTTCCACATACTGGACTTTTAAGCTACGAACCCGGCAACTAAGTAGAGTTTTCTGAAGCAGTATTATTGTAATGAATCTTCTGATAAACCGCTTCGTTTTTTAATCCTCCACGGTTCAGAAGAAGAAAATAGTATTTATTTTAATCACGTGAAAAATGAAGACCTCTGAGAATTCGAGGAGCTATTTAGAATCGCGCAAATTGCGAATTCATTTTCATTTTTGATGTACTGGGTGGCCATTATTAAACTGCAAGTGTTCAGGGATGCTGGAGAGAAAACTACCAGGAATATTTCATTGATACTTGGTATCTACACGTTTCAGAACATGCGCAAGTCAAATATGCAATAAAAAATCGCCATTTTCACCCGATAGATGGCGCTATATCGTGTTTCAATGCTAATTGACCTTATATATGCAAATTTTAAGCCCTTCGAACAGTGTAAAAACAAGACCACATTGAGTAATGGTTAATCATGACTCTGAATAAGAAGAAACATGCATTGTTATTGAAGATATTCTATCAGAATGGTGGAATTATTCGGCTACTCTGAAAGAATACCGGCGTATGAAACGATTAAGAAGAGGTCCAATGAGTGTCAATGGTTTAATTGTTTTCCAAACCGTCTTTATGAATTGTTTAATTTTTGAACTTAATTTACGTTAATTTTTGATTACATGTTACTGTAAAAGTTTAATTACTGAAGCGAATTGTATGGAATTTTGATAAATTGTGAATGATGTTTTATATTGTTTATATGCCTCTTAGAATGCCACTATGCTCTATCTATCGGTTTTGGAAGTTGTATATGCCACCGGTGAGCTTTAAAATACGATACAGCGCCATCTATCGGGTAAAACTGACGATTTTTTTTGCATATTTGACTTGCGCATGTTCTGAAGCGTGTAGATACCGAATTTCACTGGAATAGTCTGGGTAGTTTTCTCTCCAGTACCCCTTGAACACTTGCAGTTTAATTATGGCCGCCCTGTACATTTTGTAGCAGCGTTTACGATTCTCGAAGCCATTTTTAATTTATGACGTCACTTCTTTCACTGCCGTAAAAGGAAACCTAGTTTGTTCAGTTAGTTACGTGGTTAATTCAACCAGTAATAACGTAGTAATATTATAACAATGTTGAAAAAGAAAACATTCTTTACTCTGGATCGTTGTTGTTGTTGTTGCTAATTCCACTAGGTCTAGTCGAAAGCAAGGCCAAGTCCAAGAGGTTGCGAATCTTCAAAAAATCTTAAACCAGAAGAGGAGTGGCTGTCAGATCCTCACGTGAAAACCCCAAGCTGTTTAAAATATGGGCAGGGGAGGCCTGAGCTGAAGTGCACTTAGTGCAATTCAGAAAAGTTTTTTTCACCATTGACGTATTTAACCCTTTAACGCGTAGTGTTCCCGCTCTGGGAGCACCAAACTCTGACGTTTTGACTGTTGCCAGTCACGAAGAATAGATTGGATTTCTATAAAAATAGTTGCGGGTGACATAGCTCCACGAGAATCCTTTACTTTTTAGCACGTCATTTCCCGTAAAAAAATTGTCACGATTATTTTTAGCAGCACTGACATCTGCTGAAAAATGGAAGAATGCGAGAACAGCTGGATCGATTGCCCAATGCTGAAAAAAGGGCAGCCGTTGCCATCGCTCGACTTAACTACCAGCAAGATGGCGGACGATCGAAACGTCCATCGCGTGCCACAGATCTAGAGACCCTTTTTTGACGACAGCTGGCTGTGCCGCAAAGCCAGCTGTCGTCAAAAAAGGGTCTCTAGATCTGTGGCACGCGATGAACGTTTCGATCGTCCGCCATCTTGCTGGTAGTTAAGTCGAGCGATGGCAACGGCTGCCCTTTTTTCAGCATTGGGAAAGGGTTGCGCCGCAAAGGGTCAAGAGTTCCGATATGACCACTCCTGAGTCTGCTGATGGCGACTTGGGCCGATCTGTCACACTTAACTGCAAGGACACTGCCAGGGGATTTCTCTGAATACCAGGAGTGTAACGGAAGGGTCTTCGATAACATCGGGTTTTCGATATTTTCTGGTTAAGGACCTTTATTTGGGAATATACCTCCGAAGAGGTTAGACTTCTACAGGAGATGAAAGGACAAGTTACGCCTGTCCTTTGCAAGAACGTCAGCAGTCTCGTTTCCATGTGGACCAATATGGGAAGAGACCCATTAAAGAAAAATCTTTCGCTGTTCTGAGAGCACCTTTAGGTCTTTAAGAACTGACACTGAAGTTCCGTCATCAGCTTTAGTCCAGTCGCTCAGATGCTGAATGGCACTGCGGCTATCTGTCAGAATCCAAATGTCTGCAGAAGGTTCAGTCATCAATGCCCTAAGAGCTTCTTTTATAGCAATGAGTTCTGCCGCAGGCGTTATGATCATCTCTGCTGCGGTCAGTAAAAACCTGGACAGCCGAAAATGGAATCTGGTTTATAATCTCAAGAGCAAGCTGATAAGGATAAGAAGGACAATCCCGTTGTTTATTAGTCAGTGCTCCTAGGTTGGTTTGAAAATAGGCACCAGGAAGACCCTCCAAAGGATTAAGGAAAGAATTTGAGAAATGTTCCACAACATTTGTATTCAAAAGACTCATTATTTGCAGTTTGGAAAAAAGGACTATCTTTTTTCCAATCTTTGGTTATTTTCCCACTCTCTCAGAAAAATAGATGTTCTGTTGTGACTACCGCAGCTGTATAGTTTATTGAAATATTTAGCAAGTCCTGTAACTTGCTAAATTTTTCAATATTTAGCAAGTCCTACTAACACTGGATCGATAAAGAGGAATATAATCCTACGTTAAAATAATAGCAATACGTAATAATAAAATAAAGATCGAAAAAAAAATATTATTGTCATTTTTTTACACCGCGTTATTTTAAAACAGTGTAAAAAGAAAATACAGTGCGAATTTCGTCTTCAATGATGCCTTTACAAAAAATTTTAGCCGAGAAGATTTTTACCCCCAAATGACGAAACAAAAATATCACTAAAAGAATAATTTCGCTAAAAGAAAAAAAGAAGAAGTCATGAAATCTGACATCACAAAGTTGGTTGGACTGATGCATCAGAGCTTTTTGAAAATAATAATAATAATAATAATAGAAGAGCGAAAACATATCGCTCGGCACATTTTACAAACGTTTTAACAGCAACACATTTTAAAACCGAAACCGCAGGCTTTCCTCGGAGTTGGTAAAGGAGGTTGTGGCTGCGTTTAAGACTGAAAGAATTATGGAGGTCGCAACCATATATTCCTTATCAGGCAACCGAGAACACTGAACGTGACGTTATATCGCCCTTAATCAACGTTCCATCGAGCAAACTGGGACTTCCACAGCCACCTTTACATTCTTTTAATTAACCAGCGCCACCTATCGCTACAAATCAAAGGATTAAACGTGTCTCATTTTTCACGGGCCCCTCCCAAATTTAATAAAATTCACCCCTCCCGTCGAACCAATCTCCTCTTCCTCTCCAACCCTGCCCCCCCCCAATCTTTTATCACTTTTCCGAGCCTACCAACCCCCCCCCCTCTTTCCTACTTAATCCTTCTTCCTCCCCCCCCCCCCCTCCCAGTGGCGAGGATCCGCTCGGAAGATCCGCGTTTGCGTATCCGCATTGCCCCGAGCACATCAAAGCCTCGGCGTTTCAGGCACCCCTCCATGCAGAAACCCCCGAAGTGCAGTGTTCGGGCGGCGGCGGCGGCGTGGCAGGCGGGCCTCGGAAGTTGGAACACTGCCAAGGGCTTGGATGTACGAGTTGTGCTGAGTGATCTTTTGGAGGGTTTCTCTTCTTCTTCTTCTTCTGCTTCTTCTCGGTATCTGAAAGTGTGTGCGTGCGTGTGTGTGCTTTTGATTAGAAAATCGAGTTAAGGCTGTTAGATTCGCCTGCGATTTCGCACACACACACACACACGCACAGGCGCAGGCTTTCCCGTAATGGCTGTTAGCGCACATTCCGAGAGGAAAAACAAATCTCGCGTTCGATTTATGTGCGAAAATTTGCGATTTGCATTTCTTTTCTTCCCCCCCCCCACCCTGATACTCCCTACTGATATGAATAACTGAAGTTTTGAGAGGCGAGATGTGTTCTTGAAGAGATGTTTCTGTACGGGGACTTGAGTTTTTCCAGTCCAAAATGGAATGCTGTTCGCGATCGGTAATCGTTTGAACGCTTTGTAACGCTGCGCGAATTCTTTAAACACAAGTATTTTCTTAAATGTGCATTTTCTAAACGCTTCTCTATTTCAGAATAAATTTCAGATTTAATACAAGTCGAGTCTAAGTCAATCATTTTTATGCTTGGTTTGTTTTGGTTTTTGACACTCAACTACATACATCATTCTATGCAGTGGTTGCGCTGGCTCTTTTTAACATTTCGCCAAATTAAATTTTTCCGGTCATCATTAAGAAAAGCAATTGTCAACATTTTCGCCAAAACGTATTTTCTTTCGCCAAACTAATTTTATTTTCGCATTTTGCGTCGTTGGCGATCGACAGCGTGACTCCTGATTGTTCATATTGGGCTGCTCGGAAAATCATTTCGTTTTTCAAGAACATATGGAACCCATGTGCCGAGCTTTGAGGCGTTTCAAATGATCGTGAATGGTTCGAATTCGATAAATTTAATTGTCCAGCGAGTTTCTATCAGCCGGTTTTCATCCATGAATGCCTTTATTGTATCTTCATCAGCTCTCATTAGCCTTCCAGAACGCAGTGCGTCTTCAGCATCAAAACTGCCGAATCCAAATTCTGAAAACCAGTTTTGGCACTGGCGTTTCCTGAATATGTCTTCTCCACATCGGATAATTTCTTTCATTTTTTCCTTCTTAACCCATTTGTGCCTGGATATTTTTGCGACTTTCTTCGATTTTTACTGATAACAGAAATAATAGATAAATTTCTGATGTCAACTTCTTGAACAAGGGATGATTTCTTTTAAAATCATTATGCATAAAAATCGAAATATCAACATCCTACTTGGTCATGTTAAAATATTTTGTAGAGTTGAGACTCAATACTATTGAACAAGGGCTAGGAAAAATAAATAACGTTTTCGACTAATAGCGAAAATGCCGTCCCAAAAAAAGGACGCTAGGCATAAATGGGTTAAACAATACTTTTACCTTTTCGATAGAGAAAAAGCAAAACCTGTCGAAAATGCCGCTTTTCAGTTTCCATATTTGAAGGTGTACCAACCGAAAACGACAGCTCAGTATCCATGAAACTTTTTTCGCAAGCAAGCTTGCTGTATAAGCTGTCAAAATATATAAGGATTATACGGCTTAAGTGCGAAATTGGCTGTAGAAAAATACAATTAAGTCCTCTGCTGGGAAAAAATGAAATTAGTTTCCGAACAACCCAAAACGCCATTTTGCATCAATGCTCATTTGTTTGGGTTGAGCAAAGTTTTCGACATCAGAGTTGTTCTCGAAGAGACAAATCACAAAAACTCCACTTCCCTCCCCCTCTCTTTTGATCTAGTTTTTGGGACTTTTTACTTGTAATATTCTCGTAGTTCTCGCAGTTCTAGTATTGTCGATGTAACGGTCTGGGGTTTTTTGTAGGTTTTCTCCAAGTGTAACGTGAATACGCGTTAGAAACCCCTTAGAAAGTCCTCCTACCAAGGCATCCCCCATCCTTGGCAGATCGCCATAGCGTAGCATTGGCATGTTTGTTGTTGCTGCTAATTCCACTAGGTCTAGTCGAAGGCTAGACCAAGTCCAAGAGGTCGTGAATCTTCAAAAAGTCGTAAACCAGAAGAAGAATAGCTGTCGGATCCTCACGCGAAAGCCCCAAGCAGTTTAAAAGACGGACAGGTGAAGCCTGAGCTGAAGTGCAATTATTGCAATTCAGAAAGGTTTAACAAACGAAAATTTTAACAGTAACTTGAAATAGATAAAGTGATGTATTTTGATATACTATAGAAACTATAATAGATAAGAGATGTACATCGATTCACATAAGAGATGCAGATGAAGCTATACTCAGGGATAAAACAAATGCCATATTAAGATCCCAAACATTTCATCATGGAGTATTCATCGATGTGACGTCATTTGATTTTGCAGCATAACATCTACAGTAAAAGTTAAAATTGTGTGAACTTTAAGTTAAAACTTTTTGGACAAGAGAGACTTTGCAGCTAAAGCACCTCCCACACTTCCTTATGTATGTCACTGCGAAGAAATACTCGTACTTCATGACTATGGGCGCGTTCGAGAATTCATCGGTTGTGCACCGGTAACACCGGTGCACGACCAGAGCGTTCGAAAAGGCGGAGCTCTGGAATTAACCGCGTTCGAAAACGTTTCGGTCATGTAGCGGTTGTCTGCTCAGCGTGACCAGAGCGCAACCAGAATGACCCTGCTAGCGAGGTGGGTTATTCTGGTTATTAGCATAGTGTTGCTAATGTTTATTTCTGTTTTCTTGGCTTGGAATTGGATGTGGTGAGGATGACCGAAACCGGTTGACATCCGTGACGTCACTTAACCAAAGAATGACCGCAACCGGTAGCACCGGTGCATAACCAACCGGTGAATTCTCGAACGGGCCCTATAAGTGGTGTGACAAACAAGGTTTGATCGTACAGGGCCCCCCCCCCAAAAGTGCTAGGCCTAGAGCCTCTTAATGCCTAAGTAGGCGGGGTGTAAGTGGCAAAGAGATGGGCAGGTGAGCACCATCCCACCGTCATGGATGACGGCAAAAGAATGCACACATCTTAAGCTGCCAGGCCCATGTTATGTTGGTGGATCTACTCTCTGTTCCGAAGTTGCACCATGCTAAGTCATCACCCCTCTCTTTGCCCGGAACATCAACATAGGACTGTTAATCGTTTACAGGCCAATGTTCCTAATTGGGAACATCAAATTAAAAATTTATTCAAAAATGAAACTTTATTGACTTTTCACTTATAATTTAAGCTACCTTTAAGTAATATTCCGTTTTCTGAAACTAATGTAAAAGTAATAATAAAAAATGACCTATGCTCGCAAATGGGAAGAAAGCACAGTGAAAAAATTGCGTACAATATTTTTTCCCCATTTAAATGACTAATATCCTTTAAGTAAAGCATCAGAAGACTAAATACAAAAAGAAAAAAAAAAATTAAAATGTGCCTAGGTCTCAGTTCGGTCCGTAAGTGCTTAATCAGAGCAGACATGCAATAGAATTTTTAACTTGTAGCTCAAAAAATTATCCTAGTATCCAAATTTATACTTAAAAAAAAAGAAAGAAAAAACACCATTAGCCGACTCGTCAACTTATTGACATTTATACCATTCGGAGACGTGCATCCCTGAATATTAGAAGAGAATCAGGGCAGCATTTCCTCTCAGAAAATATTTTTGAGAGTGATGTTAAGTCAACAGTTGATGTATTGACTGGTACAGCTGACCACTGGCCGCTGATTTTCGAGGTTCCTCTACTCGCCCCCTCGCAGTGGTGGACATTTTCACTTATGTTTTCCAGTTTATAGAAGAACCATATCCGTTTTCTGAGGGGACTCCAAAAAATAACAGGCAAATTCACTATTTTTTTTTTTTTAATCCCGTGCCTGTGACGCCCGAACACAGTTCGGGCAACGCAAATGCTCCAATTTTGGAATACCCAACCTGAGTTAGCAAAATTAAAAAGGAAAAAAAAAATCCATTTTTTGCACGCTTTTCTCAAATATATTCTACAGGCAAGGGGTCAAAGTTTAGCTTATAAAACAATTAAACATGGCGAAGAAAAGCTTACATGTTACATAATAGATACTGAGGATTACTATATGCAATGACGCTTCAGACAGTCTGGGCAAAAATGCCACATCAAGCTACTAAGTGAAACGGTGCCGTCTCAGTCAACAAAACAACGTATACCTAAGTTATGGAGGCGGAATCTCATCAAGAACTGGTCCGCAAAAAAATGGTCGTAAACCATGGTTTGATTTTTCCAGAGTATGTACAAGATGCCCGTAGAAGCAAAGCTGTTGCTTATTTCCACCTGGATACGGGTCATAATGGCCTTGCTTAGCAGGTTTATGGAATTCAAGTTTTTCCAATGCTCCACTACCCCCTTCTGCAATTTCACTGACAAAATAGATGCTTTGCGTCAAGCCCGGTGTCCAGCAATTCCTACTGTAGGCGCATGCGGACGATAATGCATGTGAGAGAACTTATGGGCAAATGCGAATTTTCTTTGTTCTGTTCGGGTTTTTTTTTTCTTTGTAATTTACATAATTGTATTTGTTTGCCATTGGGGGGAAAAAAGCATAATAGATGGAGCTATCGCATCAAGCAGTTTTCCCCCAGAAATCTTGTGTGCTGTTCCTGATCCACTTCCTGAATTTGTGGACAGCGATTAAAAAGATACTTTTAGCGACTTGCTTGCTTTAACTCATCTGATTCCAAAGTGTGCTGCACGCGAAACGTTGAGCCATACCGAAATTTTCAAAGATGAGAATATGAAAGGGATCTGTGCGTGGTATTTTTTCGACGAAAGTAGCGAGCAAGTTGACTACTCGTTGAATGTGTGTCCAAATAAGATGTCTCGGGAAAGCGTGTCATCATCGATGCGTTCGTGTGATTTATTTCCGATCTTTTTACCAACCCTTAACGGCGATAGGCGAAACACATCCCGTTTGTTTCCCCATTCCCTTTGAGGCGCAACCCTTTCCCAATGCTGAAAAAAGGACGGCCGTTGCCATCGCTCGACTTAACGACCAGCAAAATGGCGGACGATCGAAACGTGCATCGCGTGCCACAGATCTAGAGACGCTTTTTTTTTTACAACAGCGGGCTGTGCGAGTCAATAAAGGGGTCTCTAGATCTGTGGCACGCGATGAACGTGTCGATCGTCCGTCATCTTGCCGGTCGTTAAGTCGAGCGATGGCAACGGCTGCCTTTTTTCCAGCATTGGGCAATCTATCCGGCTGTTCTCGCATTCTTCCATTTTTCAGCAGATGTCAGTGTTGTTAAAAAGAATCGTGACCATTTTTTCACCGGAAATGACGTGCTAAAAAGTAGAGGATTCTCGTGGAGCTCTGTAACCAGCAACTATTTTTATGGAAATCAAATCTATTCTTCGTGACTGGCAACAGTCAAAACGTCAGAGTTTGGTGTTCCCAGAGTGGGAACACTGTGCATTAAAGGGTTAATAATAATCAGTTACATGGCTGTCGAATTATGTAGGGTACGGTACAAACGATTTGGATGACACCCCTCTTCACCCGAAGAATCATGGGACCTAGAGAGTGTAAATATTTTATTCTGACTATCTCAGAGTAAGATGGCAACACCCCATAGTGGTCACATGACTTTTCGGGTAACAGGTAACGTGACCAAAATGTCATCGCCATACCCCATATATCTCGTCAACCACAAATCAGCGGGTGATGACGTCTACAGTTACCTGGACTGCGTAATAGAATATCAAAATACCACTGATATAAATTAATATGTAAAGATCCCGCGTTCAGGCTGTCGATGTAAAGCTCTGGAGTTTTGGTCCATTTTCTCCAGATGTTACGTAAATTCGCATTAGTACCCCTTAAAAGGACATCAGACTAAAGCATCTCCCCCATAACCAGATGACACTCATGTCGGCTTGCCATATATCAGAAGAAAAACAAACCGCTGATAATAAAAATTTCTCTAGCTGTCCGTATTACGAGTATATTGCATCTTGGGAAAGCATTATTTAACTGCAAATATGCGCAGATATTGCAATAATCCCGATGAAATAATGTTGGTCAGAATATGCAGTGCATCATTGTATCATTCTGTAGCATTCACAATTTAAGTAGCTAAAAATCGTCAAATGTTAACGTATTAATGATAATTTCAGCTGTCACTGGGTAAACTTGGGAGATAAAAAACACCGACAGTTGTTTCCATCTATGACGATACCATCGATATGAAAAGAGAGACTGCCAAACATTGAAAATATGCAGCTGTTGCCATAACTCAATTTGGTTGAATGATAAGTCACGTGGTGGATGAAAAATGACGGCACATTAATATCGTTCATCATGGTTTTATGAGAGCTTCTAATAGCGTGCAACAACTATCTCATTGAAAAGGAACGTCATTATACATGTTACCGCTAAAGCTTGAAAGCCGCTAATGTGCACATTACCTAGCTAATTTGCAGATCAACTGATTTGCTTCATTAACGATAGGAATACATAGTTTTTCTCATTTTACATAGGTAACAGGCACATTAACAGTTTCTATGTCGTTAAAGTTCTAAAGTTTGTTCTCTCATTTCTTTTATCGAAAGAAGCTGTATAAATATCTTTAAATAAATATACAATAAAACAGTTCTTGCAACTGGGCAGAGTTTTAAAAAATGTGACTTCAAATCTAAGTGTATTACAAATGAGTGTGCTTGTCACAAAAACCAATTGCTATGTAGTTCAAAGTGTTATCAGTCTTTAGATTGTACTAAAAAGTAAGCATAATTTTGCGATATGTTTGGCAAATTCAAATTTACTTCCTTAATTTAATAATATTTTAAACTGCTTAAATATTTTGAATTATAGTCTTTTAATTGATTGGTGATTGATTCTATCGACTAATTTGTTGATTGTATTCGCTTGGTTCTTTAGATATCTAAAAATAAATAAGTAACAATTTGTTGTTTTAAACGTACAGAAACATGGCTATTGTTTCATCAAAGATCTCTTATTTTCACTTAAAGCAATGATTAGCAGAACGTGCAGATTATCGAGGTAATTTGAGAAATGAAACATTTTTTTTTTTTAACTTAAGGTATGTGACTACCCAAAAATTCCTTGTTTTGTAAAAGTGTTTGAATTTTTTTCTTATGTGCTTATTTTATAGGTCACACGATTAGAATTCCGAAACCATTTTACTTTTGTTTCTACAATAACTAGAAGCTGAGTCATACAATAAAGAACTATATCCTTCTAGAATGAACCAGAAGGATACTATTTTATATAGTATTGAAATCTTTAAACGAGTTTTCTAAAGAAGTGTGTTTTTCGTAAATTTATTTTTACTATAAATGTCATATTTCATAACGTGTTTCAAATTCTCACATGAAATTTTGACAGGATGTTTTGATCATTACTATCTGTGTTATAAAGCAAAATATAATGTTTCTATGTTTATTGATTTTACAACCTCGTTTTCTTCAAAAAATGCTTTTTTGTTTAAAAAAATACTGAGTTTGTTTAAAAAATAATAGTTTTTATATAAAAATTGAAGTATTTTCATAACTATTAAAATTTTTGCAAATCTTTTTGTCCTTAACGCATATAAATATGCTAGTTATGTACTGTATAAATATTATGAAAAAATATGTATCAGAATTGCTTGCATGAGGTGTGGCGTAAATGCAATTTTTTACCAAAGTTTCACCTAAATCTGCGAATATTTCCACATTTAAATAGATTTTCATTGAAATTGCATTTAAAGTTTTAGTTTTACTAGGGGCCAAGGCCCCCAGACTCGCTACGCTCGCTTTTCGTATGAGGGATTCGGCCCCTAATCAGGCTTATTCGTAAAAAAGACATAATTTCAACAAACAAAACCCGAAGATTGGATCAGATAGAATGTTACTGAGCTAAGCTACACATTGCTTGGTTCTTGCATCTTCATTGGTACATAAAAATTTAAACTTCACACTACAGTAGACCCCCTACCCCTCATAACACGGAAGATATTTTGTTATGGGAATCCGTGTTGTACGGGTCCTGAGCTATACTCCACCTGGATTGCGGAATCCGCTTATAATCGCTGGAAAAATTATTTGCACTCCTCAGAAACACAATGATATTTAATGTTGCCATTCAAAAGTTATATTAATTAGGAGCTAAAGCGTAATAAAATCAGAACATCTGTTTCAGCTGTATTTTTAATAATGTAAAACCTATTGGACACCTTGCGAATTTGCCACCCATGTCGATTTTTCATTATTTGGCGACTTGCGTACATGTAAAGTTAATAAAAGCTACGGAACAACCAGAATCCTATCTTCCCAGAGATCGGCAATGGTAAACCTAAAGTTTATTGCTTTTCTCCCCCTCATCCCTCGTTGTTTAGAGAGGGGGAGTACAGTTTCACTTAGAGGACGCTCCCTAATACTCTCCACTCTCCGTTGGAAATAAAAATAATTACTTGCTTGCTCTGCAATGCTCTTTGAAAAGCATCTACAGAAGCAGAGTTGGGCAAAATACATAAAAAAAGTATTTTCGATGCAAAATACAAATTACATTTATTCAAACGCAAAAAATTACAAAATACAAAATGCTTTTCTAAATTGAAAAAAATACAAAATACATGTATTTTCTTAATACATACAAAATACGAAATACGTCTAAAACTTCAATTAAGTAAAATTTTCTACAGAAACTTCTAGTTATATTTTATTCCAGTGTATTTTAAGATGAACAAACAAATGTAATAGTAACTTATTTTTTTTTTTTTTAACATATACATGAGTTTTTCCTGGAATAAATTGCATCTTAAAAGGCAATGAAAGCAAAAATGTGGTGACAAGTATTTATTGAACGTTATTTTTCAGTGATAATGAATGGAATTGAAATATAAAATTAAATATATTTCTAAACGAAGATGAGTTGAATTATACTTCTACTTTAAGATACATTTATAGCCTTACCATCGCACAGTAGTTATGTCACTGAAAATGGTAGACTGCCGAAGAGTGAAGGTCCCGGGATCGGGTCCCATCGAGCAGCTTGTCGATCTAACAGTCTGGATTTTTGGTAGGTTTTTTTCCAGATGTAACGTGAATACGCTTTAGAACCCCTTAGAAAGTTCTCCTACCTAGGCACCTTCCCATCCTTGGCAGATTGCCCTAGTATAGCGTTGCCATAATCACGCAAACACAAGATACATTCATATATTACTACAAAAGATTATATTACTACAAGATTGTGAGTGGAGGAGTGGAACAATATCAGCCCTTGATGTTTTAAAGAAAAGGACTTTCATCTTTGAAATCAAGATGTAATATGATGGTTCAAAGAAAGGGCTATCAGACTGAACACATTAGAAAATAAAATTCTTATTTATTTCTATACTAGCTGAAGTACCCGTTTTCTTCGCACGGAATGAATGGACTTTTTGATTTTAATATTTGTTGTGATTACTATTTATTGTAATAAAGAGATATAGCAAAATGGATATCGCTTTATATTGTGTTCAATAATCATGCATACTGAATTTGCAAGGCAATCGTTTTTTGTACGGTGCAGAAGGCGATGCCGGCGTAGCACAATCTAGTGGCGAGTTTTTAGCAAAACGGATACGGCAAAATATTCTTCGCATTCAGATATCGATGTATACGAAATTTTCATGACGATCGGGCTGAATAGTCTTGAAGTTCATGTGTTTGACGCGAAATCAAGCGTCAAGTTATAGGAAAATGGATCGTGCAAAACTCTTCCCGTGTTCAAATTTCTATGTATACCTATTTTCATAGCGATCATTCGCACAGTCCAAGAAGTGAATACACTGCAGGGCCATCTAGTGGTTAATTAAAGTAATGATTTGCTACAGCGCCGTCATGTGGCGAGTTATAGCAAAATGGATAACGCCAAAATATTCTCATTGTTCAAATAGCTATGTATACTGATTTTCATACCCACCCGTTTGAATGGTCAAAAATTTGGCCTGCTCCAGCGTCATCTAGTGGCGAGTTAAAATAATAATGCATTGCAGTGCCATCTAGTGGTGAGTAACATCAAAAGTAACGCAGTTAGAATATATTCTTCGTTCTCAAATGTGTAAGTATAAAAATTTTTATGCCGATCGCTCGAACGGTATAGAAGTTGATGCGTTGCAGCGCTATTTAGCGGTAAGTTTACAGCAAATGGATAGTTGAAAAATATTCTCCCGTGTTCTAATATTCGCGTGGTACCAAATTTCATCGAAATTGGTTTGGACGATATTCGCATAGCAAACGGCTAAACGGAATAGAATTCGACGTTCTGCTGCGCCACCTAGTGAAAAGTTTAGAGGAAAACGGATAGCATAAAAACCTTCTCCATGATAAAAAGACTTAGGTGAACCAAATTCCATGGTGATAACGGTGAAACGGTGCTGGAGTTTTTCAACCTCCTACACACATACCAACATTCATTTTTATCTATAACCAGTCTTAATATTCGTATATACCAGTCTCAAGTAAAATCCAGTTTTCAAATCTAAGCCTCGCCAAAGTGCCAGCATACGCCATTTTGCAAGAGTTTTTTTCAGGGAATCATTCGAAGCATTGACTTAGCAGCAATCAAAAATGGGAAATGGTTCGACCGCCAGGCATTTATTTGAAAAGTGGAATCCCTTAATAGAGCCGCATTTTTTAAATTATCAACTATAGCATGTTTTATTCATCGTTACCATCCGATGTACGAAATGCGAAGATTTCAATTTTCTGAAATTTGGCGGATTTCCCCCAAGTTAAATCAATGTACTCAATTTGGCGAGAATTCTGAAGCTACATCGCTTGAAATGCCCTAATAACTGCATTATTTCTGCACGGATAGTTAAAATTTAATGTTGTATTCTAAGAAAAACCTATACACTTGTTTTTCAAAAATGCTATTCCCTTAAGCTCTCAGTAAATTGCGCCAAAAAGCCTAAAACTGTGCAAACCGCTAGAACTCACTCTCTAAAAATCGGCCTATCCGCCATTTTTTTTTTTCGCCAAAACTAAAAAAAATTACATATAGTCTCGGATATCTTCGATCCTCATTGTTTTGCGTATAAAACATTTCATTCCTGCTCTCATTTCTTATGCGCACACGATATTATAATTAAAAAAATAACCTAAAAAAATAAACTAAAAAAAATAATTATTATTCTTTATTTTTACTTTAGAATTTAAAACATTTTATTCGGCAAAATCGCCACACATGGCAACCAAGATGCTTATTTCACACACTTTTTTCACTACAGGGTTAATATTACGTAAAGCTTTCTGCGTGGAGAACATAAAAAATCTCTTAAATTCCGGGAACGGAAATTAAGAGAACCATTTCAGGAGGAAAACGTTTTTAAGTGGAGTTTCAAAGTTTTAAAGTGGACTATCAATTTATTCTATATTATTTTACATATCTGTGTAAAATTATCAGGCTGACAGGTCCATTTTTGTGGAATTGTATACTACCCAAATCAACAAATTGACAAACAGAATTTCATTTTTATTTATAAGATAACCTACGCTTGTTTTTAAAAATACCCTCTCATTAAATTGCGCCAAGCGCTAGAATCATAGAAAATCTGACACACTTTCAGATTTTAAAATACGCACTAAAGTGCTATATATAGAAAAGAGTTATAATCCATGGTCTTCCCTATTTTCGTTCCTTATTTCATTAAGTTGGAAAGTGTATCATTATTCATGAGTGTGATTAAACAAAATTAAAATTGATATTTCTAACATCCTTTTTTTCTGGATGTAATACATTATAAATAGATGCAGAAAAGCTGCTCAGAAAAATGCACAATTCCAACTGAATGAAAATTTCAAAAACTTATACGCAGGTGTATTCATAACCCAAATAGCAGACGATTAAATTACGATAAATAGCGCCAAGCGTTAGAATCCTCCTCAAAATCGCGAGAATGCTGAAGATAGATAGCTTGAAATCCCTTAATAACTGCATTATTTTCGCACGGATCATTAAAATTTAACGCTGTATTCTAATAAAACCTTTGCACTTGTTTTCAAAAATCCGTTTCCTTAAGCTCTCAGTAAATTGCGCCTAGCCGGAAACTGTGCAAACCGCTAGAACTCACTTTCTCGGCATTTGAGCCATTTTATTTTTCGCCAAACTAAAAAAATTTAACATATTAGCCTCGGAAATCTTCAATCTTATTGTTTTGCGTATAAAACATTTCATTCCTGCTCCGATTTCCATGCACACGATATTATAATTTAAAAAAATATAACCTTACGAATATAAACTAACAAAAAAAAATATCATTATTATTCTTTTATTTTACTTTGAGAATTTAAAACATCTTATTCGGCAAAATCGCCACACATGGCAACCACGATCCTTATTTCACACTTTTTTCACTACAGGGGTTACAATTACGGAAAGCTTTTTGCGTGGAGAACATAAATATCTCTTAAATTCCGGGAACGGGTGGACTTTCAAAGTTTTAAAGTGGACTATCATTTATTCTATATTATTTTTACATATCTGTGCAAAATTTCACGCTGATAGGTCCATTTTTGTGGATTTGTATACAACTCAAATCCACAAGCATACAAACAAACAAACAAACAAACAAACAGAATTTCATTTTTATTTATAAGAAGATATCTTTGCAAAATCGTTACAAAAATGTGTGAACACCCTCTTTAGGGTACTTGCGGGAAACCCTGAAAAAAAAAATTATTGCGGAATATTACTTAAATGAAATTAATTTACGTTTCACAAATCACCCGTGCATGAAGATTTTCTTAACATTAAACTTTTTAACGCCTCTGTCACATTGCTCAAGAGTTCTTTAGGGGAATTGCAAAAAATATTTAACATGAATTTAAGAAAATGCTCTAAAAAAATTTACAGTTTTTTTTTTTTAATTTTAGTTTTACAGTGTTCTATATACGGTTAATGGGGCAAATATTTCAGGCTCTACAAATACTCAAGAGAACACATTAAATTACGATATATGTTTCCGAAAAAAAAAAATCTAATTTTCTCTTTTCTCTGACCAAAAGTTTAAATTTTAGAATGTCTAAAACTTTAGAGGATTTTGTCGAACTACTTATTAGTTATTAGCATCAGATATTATTAAATTTATACATTTATGCATAACTTGCAACTATCTTTATAAAATAGGAAAATAAATGTCAATTTATGAAACTAAACTCTTCGAATAATTTGTTAGATTCAATTAAAATATTCAGATAATTTACTTCAGGTAGAAATTAAACCTTCATAATGTGTGAAAGATTATTTTAGGACGTGTTTTGATACTATCTGTGCAGTTTCTAGGACAACTATAAAATGGAAGCTCCATGTCACGTGCTCCGAATACCCAGCCTAAAATAAGATTCTGCGTCCACTACTAAAACGAATAAGTAAATTTTGAGGTAAATATATGTAAATAGTTAACGCAATTTTCTTCCTTCAAATTTCCCTTCTTTTCTTTTTTTCCTTCCTTCCTGAAACAATGAGCGCATGCATTTTGAATTAAAATTAGCGAATTTTAAAATCGTGAAAAAAAAAAGAATAAAATATTAATCTTTTTTTTTTTTTTTTCAAAACAAGCGATAGTAATTGCGATGCTTCTAGCGTTTTAAAATATTTTTCTAAAGACAAGTTTTAATTATTGCTGCTGATAAAGGAAGTCTTATTATACCCTTGCTAGACATCTCCGAATGACACTGGCTGGAGTAATTTATGGGTTGCAATCTTCCCGCTTTTGCCATCCCCACTTTAGAACGGGGGCCATCCTCGTGATATTTTCCGTGAGTCTAGATCTGCAGGGTCACGCACTGATCGTTCTTGAAAAGGGGGTGAAATTGTTGGCGATCTCTTGGCGTGCCGATGTGTGGGAAGTAACCGACAGAATAGCTTGCCACCCTTGGCGACTTTTCATTATTTGGCGATTTACACATGCTCACAACCTATATTTACTGTTCATTTAAGGTTACCGGAAAACCGTTATCCATATTTTCATTTACATAATCGTTTGCAGATTGGCGTACTTAACACCACGAATTATACCATCTCGTCGCGCTAGCAAATATCCAAAGTGTACTATAACTGCTATAATGGCATAGTTAACGCCGCCAAATATTTCTACTGGTAGCAAATAATCCAGCTGGACGAGAACCGGCTTTAAAATAATCTGCATTTTAATTATTTTTCATTTTCAAGATATTAGTTATTCTGTTTTGGAAAAATGAATAATCGCTAATTCTAAACTCCTGTTGTCTAAGCGAACTTACTATTTGAAAATTGTCAACTTTATGTAACACATTTTGAGTTACTTATTTCATATAGTTTTTATTTTGGCGTAAAATGGGCGTAATTCAAACTCATGTTTGTAAATTTCACGCGATTCTAGATACTTGGAAACGCTTTGTTGCAAAGGAATGAATGATTTTATGCCAAATCTGGCAACCATTCGGTTTATTTTTTCAGTTTTTTATTAATATCTTCTAAAATAATTCGATTTTCAAATTTAAATCAGCTTAGCAGGTTCCTCGGAATTTTTCGAATCTGTGGGCACCTTAGTCGAAACTCAAATCCCCACGGTTTAGGAGGAGATAAGCTGACAAGCTTTGACAGCGGCGGCTACAGCGGCCTTTACTTTTTTTTAGAATAGAGAGATACCTCATTTTAACTAAAAACATGGATTGTTCGTTTAAATTTTACTTTTTTTTTAAAGTGCCTCGAACTTTACCTTAACATATCATCCAATTAATCTGCACATTACCTAGATAATCTGTGTAGTAACTGATTTCTGCATTATAGCGGTGACATTTGTTTTCATTTCTATAATCAAATAGTTTTACCCACTTTATCGGTTATTTTCGTCTGTGAATTTGTTTCTGGAATAAAAAAGAGTGTATATTTTCTCCTTAATGTTTCGTAGCTCACTGCTATTACCAGAAGTACCCATGAAAGTAAACAGACAAAAATTACATAATTCAACTGTACATCTACATAAGCGCCTTGGGTTTTATTTTCAATTAAAATAATTTAATTTGTGCTTCAGGAAAGGTACAAGATTGCAAAAGGGAATGGGAATCTACGGGGATATTCATAATTCATAACATGATGTTCAGAGAAAAATAAAGAAAATATTTACTTTCACGGAGTTTCTCTCCAAGAATTTTTTCCTTCCCTTAAAAAGAAGGAATACGTCTTGAGCTTTTCCAGGAATTTTTTTTAATCCTGGAGATGTGAGTTTAATACGATGACATCGGATTCATAAATTTTATGCTTTACACGATATGAATTAATGGAGAGTTTTCGTTTATAAGGCAGTTCCAGAAGTTTTATTTTTAAAGAGCCTTTTTATTTTCTAAATTATTACTGAAGGAATTTTTCGTTTCTTGTAAGTGCTTAGACGCAGTTTTTGTCTGCTGCTAACATTTCATTTGAAAGAAATCGTTTTCCCAGACTTTAACAGATTCCTTAGGCATTTATTATGTATCTGGCCTTCAAAATAAATATTTTAAGTCTAATTTTTCTAATAATTCAGGAAATAAATCCAAGGCATTTGAGTGTTTCAAGTAATTTCTATGTGGTTTTGAAATAAAATGAAACATATGATTTGCAGTGCGATTTAATTAAAATATTTTGACTTTTTTAAATGCTTTAAAAAGAGAATATGTTCCAAGTGATTTTTTTATGCCAGTGATTAATTATTTTAAAATGATAAAGACAGTCCTCGCAATAAAACTGTAAACTATGCTCATCTTTATTTTCATAATTTGAATGGATGCCAAGTGTATTTTTTTTTCCTTTTTTCTATTACTTAGTAAGAGATTTAATTTTTATCCGGAGGGGGAGGCTGATTCCTAGATATCTCTAACGCCTAGTTAATTGACTAGCTAGTAGCTTTCTGGATATTTAAACAACTTATACTCGGTCTATATATTTAGAAAGCTTTGTAGTTCTAGATACGTACTTCCTATTGTTGATAGCAGCGTAAATGGACATTTCATAGATCTAAAAATAAATTATATAGTTAAAAAAACTTTTATCCTACTACACATTATGCATAGTTTTTATTGTTGGTCTTTATTTTAAAGTCGTTAAAATTCGTTTTGACAATGTTGTTATTAAAAAAAAAATCTTTAATACATTCACGCATTAAAATATTGGTTAATTTCAAATATTGGTTAACTTATAAATTCTTACACGCACACAAGTCCACAGACATTTTTTGTGAATAATATAATCTATTGAAAAGATTCATTCTATTGAAATCTGTTGAAAATATTCAAAACATTTTTTTAAAAGTTTCCAGTAGCTGGCTACTTTTGGAAATTATTCACGAGATTTCTTACATCGCTTGATGAATCAAAACATATACAAAATAAAAGTTATTATAGATGTCCGAAAGTCCTGAAAATTAGGCATCTGCAGCCGTTTAAAGCAAAAACGATAATTTGGGTTTGCAAATTTTTCACGAGGTTTATACGATGATTTGGTTTGTTTGGGAACTTTGAAATGTGTTGATAATATAGTGAGTTCAGTTTAAAACAATCAACTTTTTAAAAAAGTATTTTAGTATTAATTTTGGTGGCCTGGACCGTTTAAAGAGTGCTTTCAGTACATGAATTTTAAACAAATCAATTTTTATAAAAATCAAAATTTCCAAAAGTTCGAATTACATTTTATCCCTTAAATTATTCAAATCGTATCTTAAAAATGCATGATCATTTACAAGTACCGAATGGTACCTGTAAATGTACGGAAGGTCTGAATTAAACAAAATATTTTTAAATCCTGCTACTATCCCTGTACTAACGATATTTGCAAATTAATATAGCACATCAATTTCCTTCCTATAAAAAAATATTCTTGATGATTAATTGACATCAGTTTGAGGGGGTCTTTGGAGGATAGAGAAGCAAATATACACGTATTTTAGACCCTTGCGGTTTTACATTTTATGATCAAAATAATTGTCACGGCATAATGAAATTTTTCTGTGCATAATAATACAGTATAAAACATCATTAAACTTCAGGTAAGACTCCATTACCTTTCACAGATGTTTAAAAGAAAGAAAAATAATTTTTACATGTATTTGTTTTTTTCAATACTGCGTATCACTATCCGGAAGATAAGTCAAATTAAAATACACATATAAACAAAATTTTTGTTGCAAAATAAAGTAAAATATGTATATTATAGAATTTATTAGTATTTTAGAATTTTTTTAAATTTAGATAATTTAAATGATACTTTAAATTGAAATTTTAAAAAATCGGCACTTTTCCCCTTATATTTCTGTTAAAATTTTTTCTCTCTCACTTTTAACATTAATTCATTCTATAGATACGGATACCAGGTATGACTACACAAAGCTTCGTGAAGATATGAATCATGGAAATTTTGTTATCATACGGATAGTTCACAAGAAAATGCGCTTTCAGAAAACGCAGTTTAAAGTTACCATATTGTGTTTAAATATGTAACTTTCGTAAAACGTTTTTATGTGTATCTCCGGTTCTAGTTGGAATAATTGCATGAAATCTTCGTCAAAATGTTCATAAATAACTAAATTTTCAAATAAAATTAAAATTGGAAAATCAATTTTTTTTGCACCCTTAATCCTCTTTTGACCCCTAAAAGAAATTTCAAAAACACGATCAGTTCCAAAAACTCCTACGAAAGATCAGCGAAACAAAATGGTTGAATTTCAGCATGAACTATATCTTGGTTTTTGAAGCACGTCTCTATTCTTACTGGCCCTTTTCGTCATTCCGTGATAGATGATCCTAGTCCAATTCAGCAGCTGGACCATCTTTGATATACAAGAGTTTTCTTTGTTTCATCTTGTTTGCATAGCAAGAAAACGGGACTAAAATATTATCCGCTACAGTTCAACAATACGCCACAGCAAATATTTTAGCTATATTTCAAAACTTCTGAGAAAATTCTATATGTTCTCTGAAGTCTGAAGATTGAATAAATTCATAGATGCTTAAATGTTTTTCTACAGACATGCACGATCGATTCGATTTTACAATTTATTGCTTGGTGGGTTCTTTTTACAGCACACGTTATGTTTTAAAAGTTCAGGAAATGTGAAAATTTTTCCAGTTCTGTAGATTTAAAAATGAATTTAAAAATTTAAATGGAAGCATAATTCACAATTAATACATTCCGATAGAACTATACAGGGTGTCCCAAAAACACCAGCCAAGGTTTTTTCTCTTTAAATATTGATCATAGATATATATAAAACTCGGCTGTTCGAACACTCGTCAGGGGGAAGACCCCCTGAACCCCCCTATTTTTTTAGTTTCATTATTGCCATATTAAAACGATATTATTTGACTATGTCACTTTATCTCTCATCTTTCGTGTATTTCGCCTGGTAACCCAATGTTGAAAGTTTTAGGATTGTAACCTATTTATAGAAAAATACATAGGATGTATATTCTACAACTTACGAAATATTGTAACAATAGATTAAAGCTGTTGTGAACTAATAGTATTTAAATATATGTAAAATTATGTCGCATTTTTATGTCGCTTTTTTTGAGACACATTTTTCGGACAGTTTTCAATAAAGGGGAGCGAGATAAAATGGCATAGTCATTAATACGATAAATTACAAATTTACGTAGAAAACTGTACAGAATTTTGTGGAATCAATTAAAAATTTTAGGCGATTAAATCTAAATAAATACAAATTTTTATACGGTCGAAAAAAACTCTGAATTAGTAAAATATGCCCCATAAAAATTATGAGGTGATGGACAAAATTTGAGCATTTTATCCCAAAAAGTGGCGGAGATATGATAACAAATGTACGCTGACTTAAACCATTTTTCAACGGCTCTCGAACTGAAGAAAACTTAAATCAGATGATCAGGTTTCAAGGGTCGCACACAAATTATGCAAGAAAAACGTGATTTTGAATAGTTACATAATACTTTTCCTATTATAGTGGTATTGTATAGTCCCTCAGCAATTTTGCTTAACCCATTAAGCCTCGCTCCCGTCAAAATCACGAACTAAGCTTTCTCCTTCTATTTCTCGTGTCCGTCATATTTCCGGCGACTAAATGTCCGCTGTGTAAGAATAAAAAACTGAATTAATGCTTAAAAATATGGAAAGTGGGGGGGGGGCGCCAGCGTAAGTTAGCCTTTATTAGCGGGGCACGGTGTTAAAAGGTTGCGAACCTCTGCGTTAGAAAATTTGAAATTTATACTCTGTAAGACTCTTCTCACTGCTACGAGACTGCTATGAAGGGAAAAGTGGTTTTACAGGCATTCTGAAAACACTTTTAAACCTTTGAGGTGCAACCCTTTCCCAATGCTGAAAAAAGGGCAGCCGTTGCCATCGCTCGACTTAACTACCAGCAAGATGGAGGACGATTCGAAACGTTCATCGCGTGCCACAGATCTGGAGATCCTTTTTTTGACGACAGCTGGCTGTGTTGCTGGTAGTTAAGTCGAGCGATGGCAACGGCTGCCCTTTTTTCAGCATTGGGCATCTATCCAGCTGTTCTCGCATTCTTCCATTTTTCAGCAGATGTCAGTGCTGTTAAAAAGAATCGTGACCAATTATTTTACGGGAAATGACGTGCTAAAAAGTAACGGATTCTCGTGGAACTATGTCACCCGCCACTATTTTTATGGAAATCAAATCTATTCTTCGTGACTGGGAACAGTAAAAACGTCAGAGTTTGGTGTCCTCACGGCGAGGACACCGCACGTTAAAGGGTTAAAATTTAACTGAAGTTCGATAAAAATCCGGTAACTTTGGTGCATAAATACAAATAAACTAATAAAACCAGGACCTTCAAAATTTTTAGGATGTTTCTTCATAGGCTTTAATGTGCACTGTAATAAACCTTTATGAATAACGAATTTTTCGAAAAAAAATTAAAAATCGCAAATTTTGCTCAACAATTCCATGTTTAAGATTTTTTTCTGAAAGCTTCATAAAAGGCATAGTTTTTTCGTTTATTACAGTGTGCAATGCAGATTGTGAAGAATCAGCATGATTTAAGTTCCTAGAGCAAGAATATGAAGAATAATTTGTTTATTCGAACTAAAGTTTTAAGGAAAGTAATTTCGGATAGGGTCACGTGGGGTAATTATGACCAGTGAATATTTTTTTAATTTACGAAAGATAAAGTTTCGTAACAAAAACTACATGAAACTTTCAATGAAAATATTTAATTGTCCGGTGCTCAAAATTATTAGTCTTAAAAAGAAATATTTTTAGGCTGTCTAATTCCTATTAAAAATTATGAAGACGATATATTTAAGAGCTTCGGACATATTTTTACTATTGCTAACACAGTTAAGTATTTTTAAATTCATGGTCTTAATTAACCCGATTATTTATTTTTTTAAATTAGGGTAATTATGACAGAAACATGGTAGAAAAAGACATTTTTATCTGAAAAATCACATCCTTGTCTTATATCACAAAAAAAAATAAATAAATAAATAAAAATGTAGGCTAATTTAAAGTATTTTATTTAACTTAAAAATATATTATAAAATGGATGTTTTTCTATTAATTCTTTACAAATTTGCAAATACTTAAAATTTGTTGCCATGTACTGTGAACGTAGCCAAAAAGTACTTTCCAAGACATTAAATGTATGCCAAAGAAGGATTTCTCATAAAAATAAATCCGACATCTTCTATCTATATAAATAAAACAGTGTGTAAACTGTCCGTTTGTCTGTCTGTGTCTCGCGTAGCTCCGAAACGGGTGATCGTAGACCTACCAAATTTTGTACGGAAATTCTCCAAGACGGGTCTCGACACACCTCGAAGCGATTTTTTCGAAATTCGAATTAGAAAATGTTTTATTTTATGTTTTGTCCGATTTTTAGCGATTTTTCTTGCGTAATACATATTAACGCCGGTAATTGCACTCGCAAGAAAACGATAGTTACATCATCGTATAGAGGAGAAAATTTTCTTTTAAAAACTGTTTGTTCGGACTGTGTAACATAATTTGCAGATTTTTGGGAATTTTTCAAATAAAATTGAATTTGACGCTGACTTTCGTAAAATATTTTTAAAACTGCTGCATCTTGAATTCTATCTGTCGTAACTTTTTTATATTTGGGCAAAAGACGGAGCACACAATTCGCCCACTTTTAAAAGAAGAACGGAGGAAAACTATAAATTAGGAGAATTTTTACGAATTTTTAAGTAAAGAAGGATTTTCATTTCAGTAGCACATGCTTATGAGTTTCGGTTTGATATCTTGTGGTTTGGTTGTCATGGATACAGTAACAATGATTAAAATTGAGAGTTGAAAAAAATAAATAAAAACGGGACCCGTGAGCAGACGATTTCTTTGCTTGGCTCGATTTCCTTTTATAAATACTGGATTTATTTCCGAGAAGAAAAATGAAACTGCATAATCTAGAAAAACAATTTTAAAGCCTTTATAAATAGCGCAGTCTTATCTCTTTTTCTTTCTGTAAAGGGTTGCAAGAGAGGGTGACGTATTTTTAAAATTAAAAAAAATGTCCATTTCATGTAGTGTCTGAGGTATTTAACGCTAAAACGTGAACCTAAAAAACAGCATGTCTGAGGAAATAAGACATTTTGAAAGTGAGACGTTCACTGCAAACGGTCCATTTTCACTTTTTTGATACCGAATGACGCTGGCATAGTTTTTTTTTGTGTGTGTGTGTGTGTGTGTGTGTGTGTGTGTGTGTTGTGTGTGTGTGTGTGTGTGTGTGTGTGTGTGTGTGTGTGTGTGTGTGTGTGTGGTGTGTGTGTGTGTGTGTGTGTCATTATATTGCAATGATCTCAGGTTATTACATATATGACGCAAATTTTAAGTCAAGAGTGAAATAATTTTGCTTTTTCTAGATTCCACATCACTGGAATTAATTCGAATTACACATGTGAGGAAATTTTTCGTTTCCTACCGTGCGAAGAACGGGCACGCAGCTAGTATAAATATAAAAAAGTGATTTAGACTATGAGCATTTCTGTAAAACAAATAGTTATTTTCTGATAATTTAAAAAAAAAAATACTTTAACCTTACGCCCCACCCATTCTATGTTAACAGCCGTCGTATGAAAATCTGGTCTCTATTGGTTTATTCCTATTTTCAGTGGGTATACGTCAATCGAAAAATAATGGAGATGATCTGCAGTCATGTGGTTTGTTTAAACCTGTATTATAAAACTTGCGTCACTGAAAAAAAGTCCTGACAAACGTCATATCAGGAACAGTTTCTGTTTTAAATTGTCCTAAACATTTATTTTTTACTTTATTTTCATTTCTTTTTATTTTATTTTGTTTTTGAAAAGTCAACATTCGTACAGTTTCTTTCAATTTTTTCAGCAATTCTTACTATTAATATTTTTTCTTTCATTAACCCTTTAACGCGCAGTGTTCCCGCTGTGGGAACACCCAACTCTGACGTTTTGAATGTTGTCAGTCACGAAGAATAGATTTGATTCCTATAAAAATAATTGCGGGTGACATAGCTCCACGAGAATCCTTTACTTTTTAGCACGTCATTTCCCGTAAAAAAATGGTCCCGATTCTTTTTAACAGCACTGACATCTGCCGAAAAATAGAAGAATGCGAGAACAGCTCGATAGATTGCCCAATGCTGAAAAAAAGGGCAGCCGTTTCCATCGCTCGACTTAACTGCCAGCAAGATGACGGACGAATCGAAACGTTCATTGCGTGCCACAGATCTGGAGATCCTTTTTTTGACGACAGCTGGCTGTGTTGCTGGTAGTTAAGTCGAGCGATGGCAACGGCTGCCCTTTTTTCAGCACTGGGAAAGGGTTGCGCCTCAAAGGGTTAAAAGAGTGACTTTCTACATACCTTGGCAACAAAGGACCATTTTGATTTAATAAGAAGAAATTATAACCTGATTCAGTTTGAATCAATTATTTATTCACCAGGATAACTCTAACTACTGAGCAAAAATAAGAATAGTAGTTTCAATGGCTCCAACAAAACTTGTATGCGTAAGTATCAACAGAAATCAAGTGGTCATGATTAAACTCGATTTTTCGATTTTTGTGGAGGGTAATTATGACCACCCCCTTAAATTTTAACGAAATAATTCTGCGGAAAGAAACTTTTTATTAGATGTTCTTAAGAGAGGTCGAAGTTTACCCACCTAATAATTAAAACAATAATTTTTCTATAATGAAAAGCGTAAAAAATTCAAAAATTTGCCGTAATTACCTCACCTGACTCTACACAAAAATTCTGTTTTAATCACAAAAAGATTTTATCTATAGCGTATATTAGAAAATTATCCATACAACAGTTTTCAAACAAGTTTAACAGAGTTTTGCAACCCCACGCCGCACAAATAGAAGCGTACTGCGATAACTTCTAGAGTAAAAAATCTGGAGTGACTCCACTCGACTTTCTGAACACTTACGATTAAGACCATTTAAATCAATTTTAATCGATGAATAATTCAAAAATATATACCAAATTGCAGCTCACGCCGCTTAAACGTTAGCGCACTTTCAAGAATTTCTCCCCATACGGCATAATGTAAAAGAAATATTTGTCGTAGCCCTGTAGAAAAACTATAAGTCCTATACACATCAAAATCAATACCCGTCTTACGATGGTGGTTTATAACATATATACCCAATTTGAGCTCAATCGAATGTACCGTTTAGGAGCTATCGTGTTCACTCAGCACACACACATACATACATCTGGTAAAAATAGCATAAATGAATTCAGAAGACCTCAAAACGTGTCAATACACCAAAATCTCGAAGTCGAATTATTTCATGATTACAATACTTTCCTTACATGGTACATGTTCGGAAAGTAAAACGTCATCAATAATGAAGATGTAGGTACTTTCGGACCAATATAGTTACAATGAATTTGGGCAAAAGTCGATTGTGGAAATTTACTGTCGGGTGTGTGACAAAAGTAGTCCTAATTCCCTTGACATTTTTGAAGCGTAGCCATTTCCCAATACCGGAATAGTTCAGTCGTTGTCATCACTCGACTTTAACTACCAACAGCATGGCGGTCGATCGAATCGCCCATCGCGTGCCAGAGAACTAAAGATCAAATTCGACACAGCCATTTTTGACCGTCATGTTTTTGGTAGTTAAATCGAGCGATGGCAACGGCTGCACTTTTTCGACATTGGGCAGCCTAGCTTATGCTCCATATTGATGTATAGTTTCAATCATTTTCTGCAGCTCTCAGCAGTACTGATAAAAATAATTCTGACACCCATTTTACAAATAATCGATAATTTTTACGGGACATTATGTGCTAAACAGAAAAGGATTCCCGTGTAACTATGTCCTCGTGTATTTTACTAAAATCAAATTTATTCTTCGTGAATAAAAACAGTCAATGTGCCATTGTTTTGTGTCCTCAAGGAGAGGGCATCGCGCGTTAACCCTTTGAGGCGCAACCCTTTCCCAATGCTGAAAAAAGGGCATCCGTTGCCATCGCTCGACTTAACGACCAACAAGATGGCGGACGATCGAAACTTTCATCGCGTGCCACTGATCTAGAGACCCATTTTTTGACGACAGCTGGCTGTGCCGCACAGCCAGGTTTGTGCATTTTAAAATCTCAGAAATGAAGCTGTCGGCTACAGGTTCACATATTTGCAACTCTAGCTATGGTATCCACTCAAAAATTAGGATTTTTAAGTTATGATGTTGTTGCAGCAAATGATCGATACGACACCCTATTATCAAGGTCCAGTCCCACACTTTAATCGCAAACGTACAAAACTTAATGAACCAATCGTGCGTAAGTTTCGTTCAGTGAAATTATTGCAGGAGATCTCAATGCTGATGTGAATTATTTCCCATGAGTTTCATGAATTCATTCTAATCTTCACTACATGGTATGGAGAATGCATTAATTGAATTATGCGTTATCAAATTTATTTGAACTCGTTGTAATTGTATTCAGCCGTTCTAAATTCCAAAAAGGTTGAAATCCCCCCCCCTCCTTTTGTAGAAGGCTTTTGGTACTTTATTTGGAAAATTCATCTCCTCCTGGATTAAGTAGTCAGTACGTGAAACTTCATTTCATTCTATTAATTAGCTTTTGCCACAGATGCTCCCAATATAAAATTATTTTATATCCGATGATAAGTCATCAAGGATATATTTTTAGTGCTTGCATTTTAAACTTTAGCGAAACACTAATTGGAGCAATATTGATTACATAAGTCATTTTCTTTCAAAATGGTGTAGGGCCATTTTATAATATTATATAGAGGTATGATGAGATCAATATATCTGAAGACAACTTATAATTTACTCATTTTTTTCATTAACTTTTTTTTTCTAATAGCTCGGTCGGCGACCTACTGTGTAGGCTTGACCGCTATGGGGATCGCAGATGTTGGTCATTTCATTAGGGGGGCGCTTTTTAGGCAGACCATTGTTGCCCCTATGAGTGATCCCCTAATTTTGAACCCATCCCAGATGAGAGACTACCACATGAAGTTTGCGATGGGGATGGTTGGTATGTGGAATGTTATTAATCACGCGTTGTATGCAATTAAAACTTTGTATACTGCGTTGTGAAACTACATAAAAATACACCGATATTCATGGCACGCATTAAGGATGATACTTGCGGAGTTGCAGCACTGTGAAAAAAATGAAAGTTTCTGTTAAAAAGACATCATAACTATTTTTCTTCGAATGAGAGGGAACATACATATTATGAAGATCACATTCTTAAGGAATTACTAAAAAACCGATAGATATGGTTCCCCAATTTTCATATTGCACACGATAATGTCGTTAAAGAAAAATTCATTTTCCATGGCGCAAGTCATTTTTATTTGCTTTCAAGCAATGACAGAAGCGTTATAACACGAAGCAGCTACACACAATTACAAAAAGAAAAATAAATCACCTTGGAAGGACACTTTGCCTTTAAATAAGAACATTACTTAGATCCTTTTTGAACTTGAAACACGTTACTTTATTTTTTTTTTATTTTAATTATTGGGAGAGTATACGAATAAAAGTCACTTGGTTTTAGCTCCCTCAAATCACATAGCGATGGGGAGAGAGCCACCTCTATTCAGAGAATGTCTCTTCCCCACCAAAATCAGAATCTCAACTGCTAAAAACGGCCGTTATGAACCGTTAAAAGAGAATTCAAAATACGGTAGAGGTAAAGGCTTCTCATTCGTTCAGAAAATTTCGAGAAGCAACGAGCATGTACTTTCACCCAGAGGAAGAGAAAAACCGCAAAACTGTTGCATCTGCCAAGATTCAGGGAAGCGACGAAAACTTTTATTATTTTATTTTATTTTTTTTAGCAGAAGAGTAACCAATAAGAAACCTTAACGCGAGAGCTTTTACGGTGAGAAAGAGGAAAGGGGGGGGGACATTCTGATTTTGACGATTAGATTAAAGTAATTAAAATATTTCAAATATGAAAGAAATATGTCCTATGCAATGAAAGAGCAACAGGACATATACTCCCCCAAGTTTGCGAAAAAAAAATTGCATGTTCAGTATAAATGTCAAACTAATATATCAATTAAAGTCCAGTAATATTAAAAAAATTGTATAAAGTTCTTGCAGGAAACCTAAAGTTATCTGCCCTGAGTTCTTATTACATCGTCTGCTTGGTGCACTAAAAAAAGTTCACGAAACTTAAAACTGTACTCAAGTTCCTACGTTGCTGGTATGGTCAGTTGCAAAAGTTTATCAACAGTTCTTACATATTCAGATTTATAAAGTTTCAATTTTTCAATAGCATTTAATATTAAAATAAAGTTAATATGTCACACTAAAGTTCAGTATAAATTTTCAAAAAAAAAAAAAAAAGATAACCCGGGTGTTGTTATATCAAAAAGAGCTCTGATTTTTTAATTTTTTAATTTTTTTTTAAGTAGAAGAGTAACTGATAAGGAACCTTGACGCGAAAGCTTTTGCGGAGAGAAAGAGGAAAGGGGAAAAAACATTCTGATTTTGACGATTAGATTAAAAGTAATTAAAATATTTAAAATATATATCCTGTGCGATGTAAGAGCAATAGGACAGGGACCTAGTACCTGGATTAGTACCTCCCAGAGGTGTCGTTTGAACATGGAGAACATTGGAGCCACGACAGATTTTACGAGCACCAGCTCCTTTTGGTGTACACGGCTCCACAGAAGTCCAGCCGAGAGAGGTTTTCACCCTCCCAGGCACTTGCCAAGCCGGTGCTACTTCACTTTCCGTTTTCTTTTGGGAACGGAGCTAAACAACTAGGCCACTGTAGGACTTTTTATTATTAACAAACTTTTTGCCAAAAATGAACTTACGTCACTTTAAAAGAAAGCTGCTCATATATTGGTTAATAATTACTGAAAATCATACTTCGCACAAATATTGGTTTCATAAAAAATATATTTCATTTCTTTACATTATTGGCTAAATATGACTGGTGTAAGGGAGATTTTTCGAATATATTCCAATATTTACTTAATATTTCAAAATATCAGTACCCCCATAGTTTGGTCCAATAGTGTGAGTTTTTTGCTGCTGAGAGTACTGGAAATGCAACATGAATACAATCTCACCTATTGGCTTATTAGACCTCTTATTATGCCTTACTATTCCTGAAAAGGCTTTAGTTTATATAAACTGAACGTACATTGTGAATCTGCCATCACTTTAAAATGAATTCGGGATAACATCTGGGCTCTAATTTTGTCTTTGCTTCATTCACAAATGCATTCGAGAGTCTTTGTGTAAAAAAAAAAAGAAATCGTATCCACAGAGTTCATCTATTTTATTTCATTCACTTCAACTTGTCACTTAAAACTCGTAAATTTTGTTTTGGCAAATGGCCATTCGAAAAAATACAAAAAGCTTCGCTTCGAGTTTTTTTTTTTTTTTTTTTTTTTTTTTTTTTTTTTTTTTGTTCGATTGGCTCTTTTTTTTTCTCAAAAAAATAAGGAACAGAAGTGAAAATCTTGATAAGTTAAATCTCAGAAAATATATTTCCCCCTTTTTATTGGCACTTGCAGTATCTGAGATTTTGGAGCTATTAATCAAAATTTCATTACTGCTAATAACTTTGTTTTGTTTCTTGGTGTTTCTGCTGTGTCTGGAACATCAATTTTAGCTGCGAAAAGAAATTTCGTGCGGTTTAGTGAAATTCCAAATGCGGTTTGAATGCATGAACTCAGTGGTATGTAGTAACCGTAGTTCGTCTAAACTTTTAACAACATTGCGTGTGCAGTGTGCAAAGATAATTAAAATTAATGTAAATTTAGATATAATTTATCCACTAATGCACACAAAAGCCGAAAACAATTGGTATACTTGTTTGGAGTTTACTGTTATAATCTCAGACTGCATTGAGTATCATCTAAATACAAAAAGTGTAGCAATCTATTAAAGGCAGGGGCGTAGCCACGGGGGGGGTTAGGGGGGTCATAACACCCCCCATGAAAATTTTTTTGCCTTACAAAATGCATATTCTTCACTACATTATCACACACACGCATACATATATATGAGTTGTAGTAGTCGTAACCCCCCCATGAAAAATTTCTGGCTACGCCCCTGATTAAAGGGTATAGCTGGAACACAAAATATTACTCTTTTTCAGCAGCGGAATATTCGAGAGTGCTACACGGAAAGCATGTGACAAAAATTGATAGTTTAAAAATTCTATTTAATTTCATTGATGAAATTTTCGGAGATGAGCCCACTAATCATGGAACTTGGTTAAGAAATAAGACGAATACTTCAAGACTTTTTCCAAATTTATTATTAAGAGGTAAGTGAAAACAGCGTTTTTGACCCCACATTGGTATGTGATTCTGAATAGTTATTATATGCTTTACCTCTCCAAAAATTTGTTCCAATAATCCTGGGACACCCTGTAAATGTACACAGTTTAAAAAAAAAAATCCAGGAACGTTCCTTGGAAATAATAGTCAGCTGAGGCGCCTTTGAATTCTAAAGAACGTTGCATGAAAATACCAAGAACTTACCGAACAAAACAATTCAGTGGGACTTTTCTGGGTTGTTCAGTAGAGTTACTAGTATTTTCGCGTAACATACTTGAAATTAGGTCCACCCAGCATCCCAATTATTTCGAAGAAAAATTCCTGGATTGTTTTTACTATGTAAATTAGGGAATGAAAAAATGTATAACAATCAAAAGAGCATGCAAAATTCATTTTAGGAATTCAACATTTTTCAAAAGATTCAATATGCATTAAGAGAATGAATTAATTTTTAAATATGTCATCTAATATAGAAAGTTATAATTGTAGAATACTGTCTAAGGAAAAACAGCGGTTTTTTTTTTTTTTTTTTCAAAAAATCTTAAAATGGTTATGCTTCACGCCTTGAGATTATAGTAAACTGTCAGAAAGGTAAAATTGTTGAATGAATCTGGAATAAACAAGATACATAAATGTATAAGGTCATTGTGTCCAGAAGAGAAACATTTTGTTATAAGTTTGTCGCATTTAAGGTATATTCAGTATTTTATTCGATATTTGCATAAAATAATTGAAAGATTATTATTTTAATTCTACTTTAGTTTATTTGTAGAAACTAAGCTATTATCTGAGATGTAATCAAGTCATAGATACTCAGCGAAAAAAGTATTTTAATGAGATGGAATACTTTACATTCTGTTTCCTAAATGCGTAGGCTTTATTACATAACATTTAAATATGATGTTCGTGATTAGGTTAAATGCAACATAACATCGACGCAATAATAGGTTATCACACTTAGGCACATTGACTTTACTGTAAATTTGTTAGAGATATGGCCACAGTTTTTTTTTAAGAAACAAAATTTTAAAAAATAGTTGTTGTATAATTAAACCTTTATTCTTATAGTTATAACCAGTCTTCTGGAAATCAATATCAGATAAAGTCTTTTATGTGAAAAAGAAAGTATAAAATGCGTTACAAAAAAAAAAAAAACACTTGGCTGGCTACCTCATCCGAACATCAAGATAACTTGACCCACAGTAGTGCAGGACAGATGACAAATGCTAGATTTGCCTTTCTTCTATATGCAGTTTTAGGTCTCTATGCAGTCGTCTGCAGGTTTAGATATAGAGAAAAAAAATTGCAGCCTATCATATGCAACCTATAACGTGACTTTTCCTTGATTTTATTAATTTGTGTTTTGTCTTTAACTGTTCAGAAAACTTAAAAGCAATCATTTTAATATCTTTTTATTGCATCATTTTAATGAATGAAGATTTTTTTCTCTTTCATTTTGCTTCTCAAGCATTGATATTGGAACCATTGATCCTTTCTTATCATTGCCTTCTACCTTCTGCAGGGGTAGATGCAGATGAAAATTGGATCCGTTTTGTGGCCCCAATTCACAAAACTACAGTCAATTAAAATGGCCCCCTTCAGAAAAGTACAATCGATTAGCATTTATCTTTATTAGCGATTAGAATCTATCCATTATCAATAGGGATGGACGCGAGACGACTTTTTTGCGAGACGAGACACACATTTTTAACATTACGATATAGGGATTTTTGCGAGACGAGACAAGCTTTTAGGCTATTTTGCGAGACGCGAGACGCTTATTTTTCGTCTCGTGTCCATCCCTAATTATCAATTAGCGATTAGAATCTATCCATTGGCATTTAACCCTACATTTTAATATGTTACATCAATTATTTTAACACGTTACTTTTATTAAAAATTGGTATAAAAATTCACAAAGTATTGAAATTCACAAAAATAAGAAATATTCACAAAAACAGGACCCTGGCAAAAATTCCCGGCTCGACCCTTGTTCTGACAAACGTTTCTCGAGGTATGCGATAAATAACTGATGCTTTTTACACAACCTGTAAAATAAATATTTTTTATACTTAATATTTACACACTGACGAGCAAAAACATTATGACCACCTCGACATTTTTCGACGAACTCGTCTGGTGGAAATGGAGTGAACGTAATTAAGTGGAAATGGAATTTAACTGTCGCTAGAGAAGGAGAGGAATCACTCTTGCACTTACGTTTGGGAATGATGGGAAAGGTTGTTGATCTAAGCGAATTGGATAGAGGGCAGATTGTAATGGCCCTAAGACTCGGGACGAGCCTCTCCGAAACTGCACGACGGGTCGGTTGTTCACGATCTGTCGTTGTTAGTATTCATAGAAAGGGAAATAATGGTGAAACCAGCAATAGACGCCAAGATATTAGGTGTCAGAGCATCATCCAAGAAAGAGGACGTCGAAGATAACCCCGCCTAGTACAGCTACATCAGCGTCAGACAGCCCAATGGCTCAGCTGACAGCCCAATGGCTCAGCTGACAGCCCAATACAATGCAAGTTCCAAGTACAAGTGGTTCGGAACACACAGTTCAGCGGACACTGTTGGATAGGGGACTGCGGAACAGACGTCCCGCTCATGTGCCTCTGCTTACCAAGCATCATTGTCAAGTACGCCTACAGTGGGCACGGGCACATCGAGACTGGACCACGCATACGTAGAAGAGAGTTGCCTGGTCGGACGAATCCCGGTTTCTCCTTCATCGCATCGATGGTCGGGTCAGGTACGCCGTCTTCCAGGAGAACAGCTGCTCCCCTCTCCCCGGCCACTCAGCATCAAAACACCACCCTGTTCCAATATCTCGGCTTCGTGTGACCGCTGCTTCAATATTGGGTACAACCTGTCTCCAATTAATCTCCCAAGAACTCGTGGCATCCATGCCCAGGCGAGTTGCAGCTGTTTCGAAGGCCAAAAGAGGCGCAACGCGTTACTGAGTAGGCGGTCGTAATGTTTTGGCTCTTCAGTGCATATGTAAATAAATATAAATATTATGGATAACTATAGTAAGACAAATTCGGATTAAGGGCGAGATTCAAGTGAAACGCAATTCGAACGTTCTCCGCGTCCAACAGGGGAAGCTTCGAAATATATCAGTGTTTCTTATTCAACTGAAACAAACCAATTGTGTTTTGATCACGTGACAGCGCGATAGGTTTGTTCATTGGAAGCATTCTGCCAAAACGTTCGATGTGTGGACTGAAACACGTTCGATTCGAACTCGATCGCGCGCGTTTCACTTGAATCTCGCCCTTAATGGTGTTGTTTTTACATTCATTAACAGGATCGGAATCAAAATTTTAAAAAGTCACATTCTCTTTTTAAAATGAATTATTCATTATCTTACATATCAGCATTTTAACTAGCACTTTTCCATCACAATTCAGTTTACAGTATAAATTAAGACAACAAGTTTACTTCCTTAACCCTTTGAGGCGCAACCCTTTCCCAATGCTGAAAAAAGGACAGCCTTTGGCATCGTTCGACCTAACTACCACCAAGATGGCGGACGATCGAAACGTTCATCGCGTACCACAGATCTAGAGACCCTTTTTTGACGACAGCTGGCTGTGCCTAAGTAGAGCGATGCGAACGGCTGCCCTTTTCAGCATTGGGCAATCTATCCGGCTGTTCTCGCATTCTTCCATTTTTCAGCAGATGTCAGTGTTGTTAAAAAGAATCCTGACCATTTTTTCACGGGAAATGACGTGCTGAAAAGTAAAGGATTCTCTCGTGGAGCTATGTCACCCGCCACTATTTTTATAGAAATGCAATCTATTCTTCGTGACTGGCAACAGTCGAAACGTCAGAGTTGGGTGTTCCCAGAGCGGGAATACTGCGCGTTAAAGGGTTAAACGCTCGACACTTAAAAATCATAGTGACCAGTCAGTAGCCAGATGAAAACGCAATCACGTATGCAAAACTACTCATAAGCAGCGGTGTAGAAAGAAAAATAAATTCACGCGCCCTGTCCCATAAGTGCTCTAATCCCGTTTTCATTGCATCTCTCACTCAACGAAATGGGTCACTACAATTAAATCGCTGAGCATCAGAGTAATTACTTATTTACAGAGAAAAACAAGCGAGTCAATATGTTTTGTTTTTTTTTTTTTCCTTTTCGTGGCACAGACTTATTTTATTCTCTCTAAAACGTTTGCTTTTAGCCGTAAACAGGCCATTTAAGTCTGGCCCGTGTTTCAGTAAGTTTTGTTTGTGGAAAGAATGGTATTTATGCTGGATAAGTAGGTCGAACGTTTTTATGCGGCTACATGTGCGAGTTTAGTACTTGAAAACTCGAACGGTCTGTTTTTGGAGTCCTCTATCGTGTCGACACGAAGTGCCTTCCTTGTATATACGGTCGATTAATGGTAAGATTCGGAAAATGTCTTCAAACGGGTGCATACTTGTAATGAAGTTATGTAATTGAAACCCAATAAACTCAGAACAGTTAACTTTTTAAATGCATACTCTACATCGGCAGCCGCTAATTTATTTATTTTTTCCTTTCTTTCTTTCTAATGGCTGGATCAGCGGCCTACGTGTAGGCTTCATCAACACTCTTAAACCAAGCGAGCAAAATTCGATCAGTCGGAGCGATTTTTGGCCCAGTTTTCAAAAGTGCGCTTCTCCTTTAGGAGCGTTTTTCGATCAGAAGGGCGGAGCGAAATTTGCGAGTAGGGGACAATAAGCGAGTAAGGGAATTCTCAGAAAAAAGACGAAGCGAGGAGTCGAATTCTCAGAAAAAAAAGACTACTTAAAGAGCACTTTTGCGGAAATACCGGTAGTTTTCGATGGAAACGGATCGCTCCCTAATGTATCGTTTTTTTTTTTCGCTCTTTGGGTTTAAGCGTGAATACGAGGGCCGGATATGTTGATCATTTCATTATCAGGACGCCTACTAGGAAGACTAAGGTTGCCCCTATGAGTGGTCTCCTAATTTTAAGCCCATTCCAGACGATACACCTAGTACCTTGATTAGCACCCTCAAAGGTGCTAATGTCCGAACATGGAGGACGTTGAATCCACGGCCGATTTTACGTGCACCAGCTCCCTTTAACGTACACGGTCCACACCGGACTCGGTCGAGAGAGGAGTTCACCCTACCAAGCACTGGCCAAGCCGGTTCTGCTTCACTTTCGGCGACTAGTGCTTGGCCCGGAAAACATACAAGTGGAGCGAGCGATTTCATTGCTCCCCGTGTTGCTGGATTTCCAGGGAAGCTTGCTACATTGAAGAGAACGTTTGGTGCATTGTACTGAGGGAGGAAACATTCGAACGTTTGGCAGATTCGTTAATCATACATTTTGGTTAAGGTTATACTACGTAGTGGAGTCTTACGTTTAACGAAAGATTTAATAAATTTCTAATTTAATCATAATACACTATTATTTATTAAAATACTGAATTCACTTAAACACATAATTATTTTTTATGTCATCAGTGTTATTTTATTACTTCCCCTCCCACGTGTAATTTCTTCTGGTATATTAATTAATTATTTAATGTTTTTATTTATGATCAATCACGTACTACAATGCTCTTGCTACACTGTTAATTACGTAATCATCCCTTCTCCCTCGTTTTCTAGTTAACTATTAATCGATGTAACTAATTATAATTTATATTCTAGCTACGTTGTTAATTATGTAATCACCCCCCTCCCACAAGTAAGTTTTTCTAGTATATTTATTAATTAATTATTTATGAATACAATTATTTTGTATATTGTTTTTATTTCTGATCATTCACTTATTACTATGCTCTTGCTACGTTATTAATTACATAATCATCCCCCGTGTACGTTTTTCTAGTATAACAATTAATGTAACTGATTAACCATTATTTCAATTATTTTGTCTATTGTTCTTTTTATGATCAGTTGCCTATTACTGTGTTCTTGCTACGTTGTTCATTGCATAATCACCCCCCTCCTTCCTCATTTTCTAGTTAACTATTAATTGATAAAGCAAATTCATTATTTATTATTTAATAATAATGTTATTAAAAAGTAAAAACTGAAAATAATATCGCCAGCTTTGATTCCCTCCAAGATCCTTGGCGTGATTTTTGCTCTTGGCTCTTAACCCGAGGGCCAATGCATTTGCTCTCTCCGCTTTTAACTTTTCCGGGCCAAGGTCTAGTCTTGCGGTGTTCTAATGGGAACCCATGGTCGTCTTTACGTTCTTTTCATCTAAATCTTTATGTTTTGAATCGGTTGATTGGTTATCTTCCGTAAGTAGTGTACGCGTATTTAGTGTTAATAAATATTAAGCTAATTAACCTCCAGACACTTTCTTTTCACGGGTAATATTGTGTAAAAGAATATAGAGAAATAAAGAATAACAGTGGAGATAGATTTTTCTCTATGAATACTACCATACCTGAATACAGCTGTATTTACATACTGTTCATACCAATGAAGATTAAGTAAATGCAGCAGGTCAAATAATAATTTATGTGTGTGCTATCTTAAACCCTTTGGCGTGCTATGGTTGCCTCCCTGAAATCCTTTTATTTCAGCGCTTTCACTCCCAGTTGCAAATAAAAATATTGTTAAATGGTGCCACACGTGCGTATCTGGTGTAGAGATGGCCAATGATTCGATGAGTCGAATCAGTGATTCGAATCTTGGTACTGAGTGGCTCAGTCTTTACACTCACTCTCTACTGATTCGAATCTCAAGCCCTCAACTGTGGGAAATACATTCCAAGTGCGAAGGGAAGGAAAACTTATTTTCCCTTTGCCGTTCCCAGAGATTTTCCCTTACTCTTTCAACTCTTTTCGACTCTTTACGACTCTTTCGACTCTTACGACTCTGAGTCGATAGATGATTTGAAACAGCAAATGAGTGGGTGTGGGTGAGTTGGTCACTGAGTTGGTGCAGCAACGAATCTTTACTGATTCAGTGTTTCGCTCTGTTTCGGTGATTGTATACGATCGTTGAGATTCGTTAGTTTTTCGAATCTTCTATCGACTCAGAGTCGAAAGGAGTCGAAAAGAGTTGAAAGGATGTTTCATTTAATTGGAGTTTTTTTTTTTCGAATCTTCTATCGACTCAGAGTCGAAAGGAGTCGAAAAGAGTTGAAAGGATGTTTCATTTAATTGAAGTTTTTTTTTCGAATCTTTGGTGTTTCATTTCTTGGTTGGTGGTCGGATTTAAAGTTTCATCTGTCTGTGGGTGTGGAGTGGGTCGAACATCGTTTGCTTTTGGCGGGGGCATAGGCGTTACTTCCTAAGGGCAAGAGGGGTCAATCCCCCCCCCGAAAAAAAAATTAAGAAAATTCAAGTATCAGAGCTATTTATAATAATGATATTTTCTACAATCGGAAACATTTTGTCACCCCATCCAAATATTACATGCCAATTTACGCCAATGCTCGTGGAAGAGCGGGGGGTGTCTCAAAGTTGTTTAAACCTTTTTCCCTCGGGGGGACTCCCTCCTTCCAACTTGTCTGGCTGGTTTAATATTTGTTTAAAATTTAATGAAACATCCCTTTTCTACTTTTAACTTCAATATATGTCCCCCTGCCCCCACCCTCAAAAAAAAAAAAAAAAAAAAAAAAAACGGAACGTTAAGTTTACATGGTGGCGGGTTTTCATGTGAAGGGAAATAGAATGAAATAAAGTTAGGATTGTGCTTGTCACTTTTAATGAAGGATACAGGGGCGGTATTAAGCGCTCTCACAAAAGGACTTTGTAGTAAGCAAAATAACATTTCGCTTTATTGCTGCAGATTTCGTTTAAGATATTTTTTTTTACCTTGTTTGTCGTTTAAGGGGAATTATTTTATTTTCTTTCGTAATTCAGAGAAATACAAAATAGGGTCTAAAGCAGTGGCGTAGTTAGTGTTATTGACAGTGGCGTAGCCAGGATTTTATTTCGGGGTGGGCTGGGTATCAAATTTAAAGATAAAGTTCAATTGTAAGCTAAGTAAAGGGTCCCATTTTTTGGGGGGGGGCAGCAGCCCCTCAGTAGGACTGGGCCAAAAATCGATAAATATCGACATATCGGTTTTATTTCAACATCAAATATCCGATATTCCCATTTTCATTTCAGTGAAATCTCGAATTCGATAAAGGTCAAAAATACAGGCCGGCCAGGGGCGTAGCCAGAAATTTTTCATGGGGGGGTTATGACTACTGCAACTCATATATATGTATACGTGTGTGTGATAATGTAGTGAAGAATATACATTTTGTATGGCAAAAAATTCCTCATGGGGGGTTATGACCCCCCTAACCCCCCCCTTGGCTACGCCTCTGAGGCCGGCGATAAGAAAATCCTGAGATCAATACCAGCTTGTGATGCTTTTGCTACTGCTTTCTCTCCGTTGATGACGATGCCGGATCGCGGAAAAAACAGCTCCATGGTTTATTAGTCTAATTACCATAATTAATTAACGTATATCTCGGAAACTATCCACCGGAGCGCGTTTTTATTGATTCTCGACCCCCCTAGACTCAACACCCCACCGATACTTAAAATTTCGAATGCTTTGACACCAAACTTAACCTTTTAATCTTACAGGCCCAGGGGGTCATACGAAGCTCCCCTATATTTTCAATTTGGGCATTTTAAACACTAGCCTCCTCCGGCGGCATCTCCAAAGTCTGGAAACCATCCCAGAGCCAATTTCTACATGTTTGCAGTCCTTTTAAGCCTCAATCATGGTTAATTAGTCTAATTACCATAATTAATTAACGTATATCTCGGAAACTATCCATCGGAGCGCGTTTTTATTGATTCTCGACCCCCCCCTAGACGAACACCCCCATCGATACATAAAATTTCGAATACTTTGACACCAAACTTAACCTTGTAATCTTACAGGCCCAGGGGGTCATACGAAGCTCCCCTGTATTTTCATTTCGGGCAGTTTAAACACTAGTTTTACTCGAGCAAGGAGAGAGAGATGCTAGCTGCCCGAGAACTCAGCGGAGAAGAAACCCGATGAATGGGTGAAGGGTGTTTAAATAGTACGGCTTTCGGCGCAGAGAGAGGGAAAATTTCTTTAGTTGTTTTATTGATTCAAGATTCGAATCACTGATTCGAATCATCGAAGTAGTGAGTGAGTTGAGATTCGAATCAGTAAAATGAGTTGAACCGCCCATCTCTAATCTGGTGCCACAGAGATAAAGAAGTTTGCTGTGCGAGCACGCAGCCACTTGTGTCCGAAAACTTCTTTAGCTCTGTGACACCAGATAGGCGATTCAGTCGACCATCATATTGTTGGTAGTTAAATGGATCGATGGCAACGGCTACACTTTTTCAGCGTTGGGCAGTCTATCCAGTTTGCCTTCTATATTGATGTGAAAGTTCTTGCTCTTCAAAGTATTATACTGTGTAAATGGAGACTCCAACATGCGCTCACTTCAACAATCTTTGACACAAAATTTACGAAACAGTCCCCGAATAACCTTTTAAGTGGAATATATTTAATTTGACTTTTATAAAATAATTTCCTGAAAAGTAATTTTTTACTTTCCGAACACGTACCATGTAAGGAAAATGTTGTAATCATGAAAAAATTCGATTTCGAGAATTTGGTGTATTGACACGTTTTGTTGTCTTCTGAATTCATTTATGCAGTTTTTACGAGATGTGTGTGTGTGTGGAGTGAACACGATAGCTCCTAAACGGGGCATTCGATTGATCTCAAATTGGGTATATATGTTATAAACTACCATCGTAAGACCCATATTGATTTTGATGTGTATAGGACTTATAGTTTTTCTACAGGGCCATGACAAAGATTTCTTTTACATTATGGCATATAGGGAGAAATTCTTGAAAGTGCGCTAGCGTTTAAACGGTACATTCGATTGAGCTCAAATTGGGTATATATGTTATAAACTACCATCGTAAGACCCATATTGATTTTGATGTGTATAGGACTTATAGTTTTTCTACAGGGCCATGACAAAGATTTCTTTTACATTATGGCATATAGGGAGAAATTCTTGAAAGTGCGCTTGCGTTTAAACGATTCGATTTGATGAAAAAGAAATACCCGCCCATTCGATTGAGCTTCAATTTGGTATATATGTTTGAATTATTCTTCGATTAAAATTTATTTAAATGCCTGGTAATGATCTTAATCGTAAGTGCTCGGAAAGTCGAGTGGAGTCACTCCAGATATTTTTTTTAATTGTATAACAAATTTTACAGTAAAAATTAACAGGAACTACATTCCTACAAGTCAATCATTTAGCAAAATTTGCCAGGGACTTTCCATTTACCTTATTCTACTAATTTAATTAGCTAATCTATTGTGAAATGCAGAACTTGAAGAGCATAATCTTGATCATTCCCACATTTTGCGTTCATTTGCCTCATGAATGGTAACTAACAAACACTCTCTCCGTCGTTTTGTTCTATTTTAAGTTATTTAATTCACTTCAAACGAGAAAAACACATCTGCGCTGTTCGTAGAAAGCAGCACCAATATTTTAGCCTCCAGCGAGAGAAAATTCCATTTCCAAGCCTGATTAGCGAATCAATTAAAGGCAGATTAATTAAAACGAATTCAGATCATTCTTTTGCCATGGTCCGCCGATTAAAACTACCATAACGGCCTGCCAGATGGCGCTCTGTTAACTTGGAGTGTTCATTCCTGTTTCGCCCGCCCGCCCCTTCATTTATTTGTTCTATTAACAGAATTTTCATTTCAGGTGAGAAATTTAATTGCCACTTTGAGAAAAAGTAGGCTACGTATAAAGATAATTAAACATTCTGAAGCATTTCTTGGAAGTAAAATTTAAATTCTTAAAATAACAATTGATTAATAGAAGAAAATCAAGGTGAACTCGGAAATAAAACTGGAGTTGCGCTCTTGTTTCATTTCAGTTTTTTTTCCCCCATCTTTAATATTTTAAAGGGGAAAAAAAGCTTTTAAATACAACAATATATTCCTTGTCATTAATTTGCAAATCTTTGAATATTTTTCCACTTACATTACAGTCGCTAGAGGGGGGGGGGAAATTAACTCGGGTAATTATTTTAGTTTATTGTATTTTTTTTCCTCCTTAGAGAAATATAAACTGTTCTCTGAATATATGATAGCAAAACGTTTAATAATTTTATAAATCTTATTCCTGTTTGCAAGGGGGGAGGGGGGTTATTGTCTAAGCGCTATATCCCTCTGTTCTAGCGAAACATCATGGTTTTGTCAGACATCAGAGGACGTCGAGTTCGAATTTTTCATTAATTTTGTACTTTTTTCTTCGCAGTTTTAAAATCAGCACTAATTCATGCATTCTATCAGTGAGGTTTTCCAAATTACTCGGACCTGTTTATGTGCAGTTACAAGCTTGTCTGCAAGTAGTTACATATGGTTACATTAATCATGCAAGTAACAATTCCTCAGATACAATCTCATAAATAATTTATATTTTTAAATTTTCATAAGTGGGGAAAATATCGACACCTTAAGCTGAAACAGCTCGCTATAACCACCCTAGTGACATTCATTTACTGAAATCAAAGCTAAAAGTGGCCAGAAATAACTAAACATTGATTTCGAACTGAAAGAAAAATAAATTACTCACTGGCGTTTACTGCTAAACGGATTTGCTGCTGAAAAATATTTATTTGTGTCTCACTTCCGATTTACGCAACACTTTAATGTTGTAGTTAGAGCTAGTTGAATCCTACCCTTGAATTCTACTTTATTTTCCCATTCTGTTCTGTAACGTTAGGAGTACCGGAGTTACGGCATTTTAAAAATAAATAAATAAAAGATTTAATAATAGTAATAATAATAATACAATAACAATATACAGATGTAGTACTCACTAGTTTATGAAGATAAAAACATAGTCCTATTTGTTAAGACTTAGAATCGTCATGTTTATATTCAGTACATAACTTCACGCTGTATACTCATAACTTGTTTCCCAAAGCAGACGATATATATTGTGCCATCAATATGTACAGCGAGTAGTATGCGACAGTTGCCAGCAAAGTTTTATTTATATACCTCAATTCGTCTGCGTTTTTAAAAAGACAACTGCAGTGGTAAATTTTCGTACCTTCGAGTTCACGCATGTGCGTTTTTATATAAATAATCTTTTAATAATAGAAGCAAGTGAGCGGAAAGGACAGTTGAATTAAAAGATGCGTGTAAATGGCAAGAAGAGACCAGAGATACTTTAAAACAGGGGTTCCCAAACTTTTTCCCCCCGCGGCACCCTTGTCAGGCTAAAAGCATTTCGCGGCACCCTTTCAGGCTAAAAACTTTCGTGGCAAATTTCCTTTAAAGCAACATGAATATGAAGGTTAGAATGAAGCAGTTTGGATGCATTTTACATTACTTTTTGTTTGTTTGTTTATAGGGCTAACTATCAAGAAAGTACTCTCTTTGGAAAGGGATATAGAATTTTGACACCCCTCTCCCATTTCAGGGAGTTCGTGTAAAAGAGAGTCGACAGGACACTCTTGAACTTGACTTAAATATCTTTGTTTGAGCCCACTTAAAGGGACAAGGGACGTTCAATATTCAAAATTTTCAATTTTCAATTTTTACTTGTAATCATACGTAAAGTTGTTTAACATAAAATCATAGTTGTTTAACATAATAGTTTGCATCTATATTGAAACTAAAAATTAAAAAATAAATATTTTTTAAAATGAAAACTTGATATTTTTTTTTTTAAATCGCCTTCTTTTTTTTTACTTAAAATATCCCATGCGCATTCCAAATTAATAAAAAGCTATAATTTTTTTTAAGTATGCATTTGCATTATATATATAAACATATCTGCGCATTCATTTTTATGTGTGACAAGGGTAAGCTTTATAGAAAAAATAAATTCATGTGAGATGTAGCTTTTTTTCAAATTTACACCCTATTGTTACATTTAAATTCCTATATCTCTATTAATTAACTTTTGTTTGAAAATTTAATGCGCAGTTATGTTCATATATGCATTGCAAGTACACTGTAAAAAAATAACAGCTTTTTATTAATTTGGAATGCGCATGGGATATTTTGAAAAAAATATTGAATGCGCGTTTTTTTTCGCAAAGATATTAATATATTTTTTAAAATAATATTTAATTTTTTATTTTTAGTATTAATGTAAATGTAAGCCTTTGTGTTAAACATTTTTACGTATGATTGGAGACTAAAAATTAAGAAATGACAGTTTTCAGTTTTAACGTCCCTTGTCCCCTTAATCGTGATCGTCTCGGCTAACTTTCTTGTGGTACACCGGTTCAGAGGAAATTATTTGATTATGCTCCACCAAAACACTTTTCTTGATTATCTTTGCAGCACCCCTGGCATACGCTCGTGGCACCCTAGGGTGCCGCGGCACACAGTTTGGGAACCTCTGCTTTAAAACATAAAAAATATGGTTATAAATGCCACTAGTAGCTTTTTCGGAAATTTGTGACTAAGTTCTAAAAATGGCCAGATCTAGCCCCTAAGTGGCTAAATTGGCAACCCTGGAAAAACAGCAGAGGAAAAGGTAAGTTTCCATGTACGTTACTGTATAATGCAAAAATATTAGACTTTATTAAGAAGTGTCTTTTCCATAAAAATGGTGTAAAATAGGTTTTTAATTTTTTGAAAAGCCAAAAAAATTTAATATACTTTATCAAATTTTATTTATTGTCTGCCATGACTTAGAAATTATTCTAAGGCTGTTAAACGTATGTTCTAGATAAACATTGTATTCCGGCGTTTAATTGTTGCTAGGTAAGGTGAAGGTAAAATGAGTAAATATTTCTTTTTAGTCAAAAATATAATATAATATTGTTTTTAAAGGATTTTTCTTTTTTAGCTTATGTTTTTACAGACATTAATAGGCAACATTTATACTATTAAAAGTTAATTAGGAGTATTTGGAAATATAATATTAACTAGAGCTAACTATATACCCACTTTACCACTCCACGCTTAAACATGAATATAAAGAAAAATGCCCTGAAACTTCTAGGGAGCGACCACTTCCGTTCCACAAAAAATCGGCCATTAAGAGAGGTGGTCGCTCAAAGAAGGGAAAACATTTGAAAGCCAAGGGAAAAAATGCTAAAATATATTGTTTGTTTTGTTATTTATGAAACTGCATACTGATACATAAGTAATTATACACACATATTTTTAAATTTAAATGTTAATAAAGTATTTAGAAATTTCAGATAGTTTCATACTTTTCTCTCTCTAATTTTTACGTTTGACAAAAGAGCATTTGTCCCACTATTCTGAATTTGACATAATAAAATCTATATGCTTTAACATTTGCTTGTTGGTTTTTCCCACAATCAAATGTAACCGCCAACTTCCTCTCCGAATTTCCTTTATCGTGTGACTCGATCACATCAATGCGCTGCTCCAACAGTAAAATCACTCGTGGCTTAGACGTATGTCCCTTCTAATTTAACCTACAAGATTTTTACGTGATGTGTACCTGCACTTGCACCTGCTGTCGATTTGCAGAAGAGCGACTGATTCGAAATGCGGTTTTTGTATATATTTTATTCACGAAAAAAAAATGCCAGAAAATTTTCGGACAGGGAACCAGGAAAACACCTCCTAGATATAGAAAGCCCTACAACTCCTCGTCATCATGATTTGACGTCATTATTTGGCCTGCATGTAAAAGTTTTATTTTCGTAAAATAAAACTATTAAAAATTTCTGCTGAGTGAATTTACCAATGAATAGCCATATTTTAATAATTTGAGATAAAACATATAATTTTACGACAAATTGCAGTTTTTAATCATGACTAATTAGATAATATGATAATGAAACAGATAATGCTGAAAAATTTTCTTTGAAAAGCGTATTTTAATTTTAATGTTTAATTTAACCCTTTGAGGCGCAACCCTCTCCCAATGCTGAAAAAAGGGAAGCCGTTGCCATCGCTGGACTTAACTACCAGCAAGATGGCGGACGATCGAAACGTTCATGGTGTGCCACAGATCTAGAGACCCTTTTTTGACGACAGATGGTTGTGTCGGCACAGCCAGCTGCCCGGCACAGCCATCTGTCATCTGCCGGCATCGTCATCTGTCTGTGTCGTTGCCCGATGGCAACGGCTGCCCTTTTTTCAGAATGTCAAATTAATGAAAGAACACAAAACATTTTATCTGATGAGAATTTTGTTTTTATTCCAAAAAATGCTTTACAGATTTAATTTTTCATTGAAATACAAGAATGAAAAAAATATACAGACAGATGACGATGCCGGCATACGACAGATGGCTGTGCCGATACAGCCATCTGTCGTCAAAAAAGGGTCTCTAGATCTGTGGCACGCGATGAACGTTTCGATCGTCCGCCATCTTGCTGGTAGTTAAGTCGAGTGATGGCAACGGCTTCCCTTTTTACAGCATTGGGCAATCTATCCAGCTGTTCTCGCATTCTTCCACTTTTCAGCAGATGTCAATGCAGTTATAAAGAATCGTGACCATTTTTTTACGGGAAATGACGTGCTAAAAAAGTGAAGGATTCAAAGAAAAGGATCGTGGAGCTATGTCACCCGCAACTATTTTTATAGAGATCAAATCTATTCTTCGTGGCTGGCAACAGTCAAAACGTTAGAATTTGGTGTTCCCAGAGCGGGAACACTGCGCAAGGGGATGGTGGACATTAAAAAGTTTTTTTAATTTATTTAATAAGATAGTATTATGAAATTTTTTATTTTAATGTATTAAACTAAAAGCATTATAAACAACTGAAAAATTATTTAAATAAATTTTTAAAATATTAGTAATTAATTAAAAATTAATTAATTTTTTAGTTTCGAAAAAATGCTCCATGCGTTTTAATTTTATTTTTTTTAGTAATTTTGTTTTATAATAGCATAAAAATATATTTTTTAAAGTCTGTGTATCGGTTTTTGATTCGACCGAGTAGTTAATTTTTTAGAAATATTTTCATGGATATGTATACCAAACTTTCCCGAAATTTTTCAGTTTTCGTAAATAAAAGTGAAATTTCATAATCGAAATTTTGACCCTATTTAAAAAGGATACACAGATTTATTGTAATATATGAGAAGAATGTTTGTCAATTTTGTACAATTCTGACCAAAATTAAGTCGCATGGAGCATTTTGAAGGCAAGAAAATCACAAATAACTTGATTTGAGAAAATACAGTTTAAAGTGTCATTTTCCATTTACCTTTAATAGTCTCTCCTGAATAACTTTATTTATGATTTCACCTTAACAAAACATATTTTTAAAATAATTTCATTCGAATATTAGCTTATTTTGTAAAACGTTCAATAAAAATTGTGACGTGTTTATTTACGGGTCTGTTTGCATTTTTGTGTACATTTAACTGTTCCTTTTAATTTTTTCAAACCCTTATATCTTTTTAAAAGATTGCCGTAGACATACGCGGTTTTTTCTCCATGGTTCAGCTTTCACTGTAGAATATTAGTACGTAAAAAAGAAAAAACACATTTTTGGGGGCCAATTTTGATGATTTGGGTGGCCACCATCCCCTTAAAGGGTTAAGATATTTTCTAATATTCCTTTGCATTCACCAGAAATTTTTAATATTTTTATTTTGTGAAGATTAAAGTTTTATTTGTAGGCCTAATGATGACGTCAAAGCTTGGTGACGTAGCAGCTGTAAGGCTTTCTATAGCTAGGAGGTGTTGACCAGGACCGGTCGCTTGTAGAGCGTTGTGTGGTCTCTTCTAGACGATTTTTTAACATTAAGTAGGTAGGGTAAAATATCGCTGCCTTAAAGGGGGTCTATAAATAGAGGTGGTCGCTCAACAAAGTTTTCGGTATTTTGAAAAATTCTTACATTTTTCTGCTAATAATCTGCTTTAACCTTTTCTAAACTGAAAAAAATCTGGAGTGACTCCACTCGACTTTCCGAACACTTACGATTAAGATCATTACCAAGCACTTAAATAAATTTTAATCGATGAATAATTCAAACATATATACCAAATTGAAACTCAATCGAATGCACCGTTTAAACGCTTGCGCACTTTCAAGAATTTCTCCTCATATGCCATTATGCCATAACATAAAAGAAAGTTTTGTCGTACCCCTTTAGGAGAACTATAAGTCCTATACACACCAAAATGAATACCGGTCTTAGGATGGTGGTTTATAACATGTATACCGAATTTGAGCTCAATCGAATGTATCGTTTAAACGCTAGCGCACTTTCAAGAAATTCCCCCCATAGGCCATAATGTAAAAGAAATCTTTGTCGTAGCCCTGTAGAAAAACTATAAGTCCTATACACACCAAAATCAATACCGGTCTTGCAACGGTGGTTTATAACATGTATACCCAATTTGAGCTCAATCGAATGTATCGTTTAAACGCTAGTGCACTTTCAAGAAATTCCCCCCATAGGCCATAATGTAAAAGAAATCTTGGTCGTAGCCCTGTAGAAAAACTATAAGTCCTATACACACCAAAATCCATACCGGTCTTGCGACGGTGGTTTATGACATATATATCCAATTTGAGCTCAATCGAATGCTCCGTTCAGGAGCTATCGTGTTCACTCACATACACACAAACACACACACACACACACATACACACATACATACATACATCTCGTAAAAATAGCATAAATGGATTCAGAAGCCCTCAAAACGTGTAAAAACACCAAAATTTGGAAGTCGAATTTTTTCATGATTACAATACTTTCCTTACATGGTACATGTTCGGAAAGTAATAATGGCAGGACATCTTAAATTTTCAGGAATATATTCATTTCTTGAAAGTCCTTTGGAGACACAAGAAGAAAACATGGATTCTATAAGCAGATTAAAGATAATACAAAGATACCAAATGAAATTAGTAAGCATTTTAATTAGTATAAATGTTGCAACCAATGTCTGAAAATACGGACTTAAAAAGAAATATTTAAAAACAAATTATTTTATATTTCTGATCAAAAAGAAGTACTTACCCATGTTACCCCACTATTCATTTCACCTCAACATACTCAGTTAGTCACTCTTCTTATGTGTCGTTACACTTCATCATTAATTAAAGTTAATTAACGTAATGGCATTCTGTCCGGGTATAAACGCAAATATTCTGCTCAACTATTTCTTTCAAAGGAATAGTACTTTAATGTCACAAATGTAATTTGAGAACGCTCTTGAAATTATACAAATCCAACTTTACGTTAAATAAAATATTCCTAGTAGAATTTTTTTTTTCAACCAGTATCAATCATGTTACATTAAATCATTCTTCTTACTCTCGATTGGAAGATATATTTCAATTAATTTTTTTTATCTTATGAAATTCTGCACTTTTCCCAGAACTACAAGTTAATTCATTCCAAATGTTTCGACTCTTTTCTCCTTTAAACACATATGAAACATAAGCTCAGGAAATTAGATGGAAAGGAAATGTAAAAAAAGAAAAAAAAACAGAAATTGCATTTCAAAAAAGTGAGAATCGTATTTCAGTCAGCCACGAAAGCGAAGAGCGGAAGAAAAAGATTATTTAAGCTTTCTAAGAAATTAAAAATATTTAATGTCTTCTTAAGCTATGTTGCGATAATCACAAAAAAAATGATTTTTTTTTCTTTGAACATGCATTGTTTTGAACATGCCTGCTTACTATTTTTCTGTAAACGGTACGTGGAGTTGCCTCAGTTACAAACTTCTGTTTTGAGAATTAAGGCTATAGTTCGAAGGGGGGGGGGGGTTGTTTTTGGTCTTGGTGCACAAATGAAATAAACTAATAGCACCAGGGTCTCGAAAAAAATTGAAGATGGTTCTTCATAAGCTGCTTTACACACTGTAATAAATGAAAAAACTGTGACTTATGTGAAACTCTCAGAAAAAAATCTAACATGGAACAGCAGTGCAGAATTTTTCAAAGAGGGATAAGTTTTTCAAAATTTTCGATTTTTAAGTTCTAAAAGTTTTTTAACTGATTTTTTCTAAAAGTTTTGTAACTGATACAGGTTTATCGTTTATTTCAGTATGTAGTACAGCTTGTAAAGAGACAGTCTCGAAATTTCGAAGTGCCTGACATAATTAGTTCATTTGTACTTATGTACCAAAATCGCATGCTTTTTTCGAACTACACCGTTAACCTGACACGTTTTGTCAGGTTAACTCTCAAAACAGAAGTATGGGTTGTAGTTGTAGAAAGACACAACCTTAAATCAGCAGAAACCTTCAACAGAAGTTGTAGGTTAAAGAACCTTAAATCAGCAGGTATATCGAAAGAACCCTATGTTAACACTATGCTAACCCTATGGTACACACTCCATACCTCGCGTACAAGGTAACCGATGTTGATGCAAAAAAATGCAAATTTTAATTATTTAACCAGTAGAATACGAAATTCAGACTTAATTTCTATCTCTGGTAGGCAGCACAATACGAAAATTCTATATACCGGGTTGTCCAGCAAATAACACCCAGATTTCAAAATCAAAAATCTCATAAACAGAGTGAGGAATGCAGCAAATGGTATATTCATTATGTACCTTGTCAATATTTTACACAGAAGTTTCGAAATATTAGTTTGTAACGAAAGTTCCCTGCCATCCTAACTATCGCCGGCTCAAACATTTAGCACTGGCATATTTGCTCATATTTTGCCAAACCAGATTTGGCATTTGAAAGAAAGAGACTTGCTTTAGAACAATGTGTTGTGAAATCTTTAAAAAATATCGTTAGAATTAAGTTCAGGGTGACTGAAATGGAACTATTATATACGCAACAAGATTAGAACCATTATTTACTTCCAGTTCTGTTGCAAAAAGTCAGCAACGAAATGTCAAAGATTTATGTGTACAGCTTTAGGTACTATTGTTGTATCATTTGGCAGTGTGAAGATTTGGTACAAAAATTTCAAAAACAAGGACTATGACATTCAAAAAAAGAGTGATCAGACCGGCCTGCTGGTGTTGATGAAGGCTGCCTGTGACAACTTGTGGAAGGAGATCAGCATCCGACCACTAGAGAGCTAACTAAAGAGACGTTAGTGCCATGCTCATTAGTCGGGCTCAGGGCCGTGCCGTGCTATGATGCAGAGAGGCGGCTGCATCAGGAGGCACTTCAAAGGGGCGGCCGGCCTGGATTAACCATTATCTACTTGTATAACACGTAAAATTTGAAAAAAAAAAGTTTTTTTTTTTTTTTTAAGAAAATTAACGATCATTTATTGCTGTCAGTTGGGGGACAGAGAAAAAAGTCGTACCTTTGATATGGGCAGATTTATAAAAAAAAATTTCTGCCAGGCGCAAAGATTGAATACTTATTCAGAATTACATGAAATATCTCATCATTGTCAGAAAGACCATGTTATCTTGTCTAAATATTTGTTCAGGGGAGCGTCTCTTCTGTTCCTTCTCCATGGGCCTATCTGCCTTCGCTCTTTGCTAGGGGCGGCAGAATCCTTATCGTTGAATTCATTGTAAGGAGACTAACAGAGGATTTTTAAGAATATGGTTGTATATCGGACAGACATTAATTCAAGTGGCTTTAAAATAGTTATTTTCATTTTTGTATTATATACTATCATTTTCCTTTGCCTCGGCTATGAAAACTTATATTAATTTTTTCTTTCACCAGTAACATTGCGGCTGCCTGGCTGCTGTCATTAACTGGCGGCATTATTTACAGTCGCCCGTTAGAAATCTTATAATTTTCTTTTTAAAATCAGGCTGGACAATGACGTACGAAAGTGGGTAGTGTACGTAAAAAGTAATGTACGTAAGTAGTGACGTAGGAATGTGTGGTCCACCCGGGCGATAAGTGAAAGAAAAATAGAGGATGGCAAAACGTTGAAACTGAGAAAGAATAAGGCATCAGTCGGAAAGACGGAGATGGGAAGCAGGCAGCAGAAAGCCTAAACTTAGAAATAATGGGGCGCAGGGCCCTAGCTCGGGGTTGGCGAGGCTGGCCCCTGCCAGGAAAATAGGCAGGAGAGGGGCGCAAAACTAGCTGGTTCAAAAAAAGTGTATGCGTGTAATCTTTAAGCGCGGTTGAAGTAAAACTTCTTTGACGTGTACGACACATATCACTGAAGTGATTAAACTTTAACTTAAAATAAATATCATTAATTATATTTATTATTCATGTACTTTACAAAGATTATATAAATGTTATATTCATATTATTTATTGAAAATAGGTACTTGAATGTCATCATAATTTTTTATGTATGAAATTATAGGTTTGTGGTAACTATAATGAGAAACATAAATTTTACTCTCTAAATTTGCTAATTTTCTTGAAAATACAGCATCTATCGTTGTACCGAAACGCGTTGTTGATTGAAGTCGAGAAGTATTCATAGTTAGATCAAAATTTTCTTTTAAAAAATCAACTAACGGCTGAGATTCTTGAGAGCGAAAATTAACATTAAAATCTCCAGTAAGAATCATCGGTAATTCATGATAATTACTTAGAATCCAGGAAGTGTCCATGTTGTAGTATTATTCTTTAACTGTTTTCTTATACCATTGTTCCATCTGGAGGTTGGGTTTGAATGGGGGGAATGTCCATAGTCTAGTATTATACTTTAACTGTGTTCTTTAACTGATGTTTTCCTCTGTTAGTTGGGTTCGAATGCAGGTAGTGTAATTTTTTTTGTGTGTGTGTGTTTTTCTATCACAGTATTCATAAGCGTTGATTTCGTCTGCTGGTAGGTTTCGAATTATTATTCTGTATCCGTGTTTTTAAACTGCAGGTTCTGTCTATTGTTTGGGATTGATTGCAGCCAGGGTCCGTTTCTTTGTGGTGGTCCATCCCCGTGTTAAACCGTTGCTTGCTCCGTCTTGAGGTTGGGTTAGAATCCACGGAGTGTCCATTTGTTATTCTTTTATTTTGTTCTTAAACCGTTTGCAGCCAGTGTTTGTTTCTTTGTGGTGTTACATACCCGTATTCTTAAATCGTTGTATATATATCATTATAAATATATATATTATTACTATATATAAATATATATATCATTGCACTATATATATATATATATATATATCATTATAAATATTGCGTTCACACAAACTACATTCTTCTAAATTTACTAACATTTCTTAAAATACAGCTTTTGGGCAAAATAATAACAGACATGACATACATAATATTTAGGAGTTTAATGGCCTAACGGCCAATGTAACTGGCATTTGACAAATAATAATATCACTTCGCTTGGAAGCTATTGCCTATAATCATTACGAAACAGTATTCTAAGACAATTATGTAATTAAAACACATCTGAAGCCAGTAATTACTATATATCACGTTCTTAAGTTTATGTATTTAATTTTTTGAAGTTCTGCTAATTCAACGATCTCCATTTACTTCGCCTCGATGGAAATATAAACAACCTGAGATGCGCAGAGAAGCCCAGTGGTGTAATAGTTAGCGCACCGCGCTGCCGTCCCACAGGTCCGGGGTTCGAATCCCGGGCTGGGCAAGGTCGACTCAGACTTTCATCCCTTGGGTGGGTCGATAAAATGAGGACCAAGCTTGCTTGGGGTCAAACACTGGGGGCTTCGCGTTAGGCTGACCACCTGGCCGAGGCATATGCATCCGCACCCCAGAGCCTATGGTCGCGAAGGCGCGGTTGGGCAGCGCAGGCCTAGGCCCCGCAGAGGGGCTGTTGCGCCAATGTTTGACTTTTTTTTGAGATGCGCAGTTACCCAGTGTGCGTAGCGCCATCTGTTTGCAACTACGGCGTTATCCAACTTTCTAAGAGAAGTGTCCCCTCCTATAAATTTACCTTCGTGGGATCGAAGTATGATCCTCCAATAGTGTTCTTAGACGAAAATCTCCCCGGGCTGTGTTAGGTTCGTTTGCAGCCACTGTCCCTTTAATTGTGGTATTCCATCCCCTTGTTCTGTCTGGAAGTTGGGTCAGGAAAAGGGTTCTTAAACTGACGTTTCCATCTACTGTTCCCAGGGACCGATCTACACACTTTGGGGCCCAGGGCACAGATACTTTTGGGGACCCCTGCACAAAAATTTTCCGCAGAATATTACTTAATTAAATTAAGTTAAAACCAATTATCATTCCTAAGTTAACCATACGTAAACATTTACAAATCAGTAAAATGTCACGACAGATACCACTTATATGAATTTTTCGATTTTGAAATGTTTTTATGGGTATTTACAGCCGTCATACACCTTTGAAAAGATAAAAGGAGGAGCATGCTGAGGTGTCCGAACGATGTCGAATTTGCGAATATCGAATTTATCGAATGTCTAATCGAATGCATAATTTTTAGCGTTACAAATTACATTAAATTAAAATTTTTGAATATTTGTGATGAATGAAGTTATCAGAAATTTTTCTCTTGAGAGATAATTTTAGTAAATATTATGATAACATAAAAGGTAGTTTTGGGGGCCCCTAAAAATCGGGGGCCAAGGGCACGTGCCCCGAATGCCCCGCCGTAAATCAGTCCCTGACTGTTCCGGTTCGATTGCAGGCAGGTTCCATTTCTCTGTGATTTTCCAAAACCATGTATTGTATATTATTCATCTAAAAATAAAGATTATCGAGAACCTCCTGCGAGGTTGGGATTACATGTAAAATATTATGTTGGATGTACCTTCAAAACGCTTATTGATAGATAAATAAAGATTGATGTCTCTAAGATACGGCTCTTGACTATTTTTCTCTAACAGGTTCCGCGTATTTTTACACGATGAATTCGGGAAACGGCGAAAGTAGGTCGAAAAGGTAGGTTTTTCAGTGGTACTACTTTTTCGGGGCACGTCACTTCCTTTACTGAGCGCTACTTCCGTCAGGAAAAAAAAAATCTGACTTTCCCTAGTCGCCACTAAAGAAGTTTTACTTAAAAAAAAAATAGGTTTTAGGTCTGCCATTGCACCTCACGTACAACAGCAACCTCCGATCAGAAGAAAATCGTAGATTTCATAAAATATTTTCGCTTCTTCCGGTTTTATTCACTAAAGGCTGATATTTCCCTAAAGAGGTAAGTCATTTTTTTTCAGAATTAAAAAAATTCATTTGAAAAAAAAATTCTCTGGCTGATTTCCGTGAATTGCAATCAACTTATAACAACTTTCTTATCAGAGTAGTTAATGAAATTTTCTTATATGTAAGTATTGTACGTGGTTTTATTTCAAAATAACAGCCGAATGTGCATAATTATAACTTTCTATCGTTTTATTCAAATTAGCGTAATTTCATTCCAACGAAATTTCCGTTATAACGAAGTGTTACGGTATCGAGAGGTTCTTTGTAACGGAAACATGCTCTATTAGTTTCAGTAGTTTTTGCTAGGAAACATACTCACACACGAAAAACGATGCTACCTTACGCTCTCTCAAATAAATAATACGTCTTATAAAGTAAATTAAAATGTGGTTTTTTAACTTGTCTTACGTAGTCTGTGAGGGGAATGATTAGAACGAGACCGGGTCCAAAGTGTGTCTGTCTCGAGGGTCGAAATTGAACCAAATTTCCCTTGCGTTTAAAAGTTCTTACATCTGTTCTTTTTGGAAATCGTGCAACTTTTAAACAGCTTTTTAAAAAATCGAATTGAGCTAGGGACTGCAAAAATTTAGATTTTTTTCTTTAGAAGTTGTACTGCGAACTAGTACGAAAAATGAACCAATAAGAGTTAAAAAAGTTCAGAAAAAATTGTTAACATACTTAATTTTGCAATATTTCCCGAAATGTGTAACACTTCGTCCGATTTTAGGACGATATTTTTGTGCTCATAAATTTTTTTTCTCAGCATTGCGTAAGACATATGGGTTGGCTGTTAAGATTAGCTTACTATTACGGAAGAAACTACAGTTATTGAAGAAGATTATTAGGTTTTTCGAGTACATCATTGGTTTGTATTTAAAAAAGCTCAAAACTCTCGTGCTGACTTTCATTTTTCAAAAAAATCACTTTCCGGAATTTTTAATAGAAACACCTTAAGGGTATTCCATCTGAAAAGAGATTCCTGCCACAAAACATTTGAACTACTTTAATTATAAATCAATGATGTTAAACACTTGAAAAAATTAACAATGTTTCTCCACCCAATGCACTATGGACTAACACTAACAGTAAAGCTGTACGTCTCATGCAACTTTCATCAGCAAAAATTCATCGGCACAAAAACTGCATTCCAAAATGGGCCAAGCAGTTAACCTGGTTAGGGAAGTATTGAAAAATTCCGTATGTTTAGCATTTTGTCCCCCGAGTGTGTCGAATCTCCTGTAGGTTTATTGTTTGCAACAGCTCACACTGAAGCTTGTAAAGAGGCATTCTAAATATTTTCCAAGTCTCTAGCGCAATTAAATACTTTACAGAGTTGTTCAAAAGTTGTGCATGTACACTTTGAGGGAAAATGTACATCCACATCTGCCCATGTGAAGAGAAGGGAGATGGTCAGCAGTTGTGCATATACGCTGTGGCGGGCAGCGTACATGCAGAACTGCGCAAAGAAGGAAGACGGAGAATTATATACAGCAGTTAATGAAGTGGACTGTCCTTGATGTGGAATTGGCGGTTAACACTCCAATGGATGTGTTACATAGTCATGTAGCACCGTCAGTCAGATCTTCACAAAATCAAAGCAACAAGATGTAAACAAAGCCCACTATGCCATTCCACTAGTTTTCCGCAGAAGAAACCAAGTTCTTTAAGAGCTGTAGTTGAAATTTTGAATGTCATCCTAATTTTTTATGTATGAAATTATAAGTTTGTGGTAACTATAATGTGAAACATAAATTTTACTCTCTAAATTTGATAATTTTCTTGAAAATACAGCATCTATCGTTGTACCGAAACGCGTTGTTGATTGAAGTCGAGAAGTATTCATAGTTAAATCAAATTTTTCTTTTAAAAAATCAACTAACGGCTGAGAATCTTGAGAGCGAAAATTTAACATTAAAATCTAGGAAGTGTCCATGTTGCAGTATTATTATTTAACTGTTTTCTTATACCACTGTTCCGTCTGGAGGTTGAGTTTGAATGCGGGGGGATGGCCATAGTCTAGTATTAAACTTTAACTGTGTTCTTTAACTGATGTTTTCCTCTGTTAGTTGGGTTCGAATGCAGGTAGTGTAATTTTGTGTGTGTGTGTGTGTTTTTCTATTACAGTGTTCTTAAGCGTTGACTTCGTTTGCTGGTAGGTTTTGAATTATTATTCTGTATCCGTGTTTTTAAACTGCAGGTTCTGTCTATTGTTTGGGATTGATTGCAGCCAAGGTCCGTTTCTTTGTGCTTTTCCAAAACCATGTACATTCTTCATCTAAAAATAAGGATTATCGAGAACCTCCTGTGAGGTTGGGATTACATGTAAAATATTATGTTGGATGTACCTTCACAACGCTTATTGATATATAAAATAAAGATTGATGTCTCTAAGGTACGGCACTTGACTGTTTTTCTCGCGTTTCTTCCAACAGGTTCTGTGTACTTTTACAGGATGAAGTCTGGGAAAGCAGCGAGAGCGGTCGAAAAGGTAGGTTTTTCTGTGGTGCTTCTTTTTCAGGGTCAGCGTGGAGTATCGTCACTTCTTTTACCGAGCGTTACTTCCGTCAGAAAAAAAATCTGACTTTCCCTAGTTCGCCTAAAGAAGTTTTACTTCAATAATTTTAACGAGTTTTACCATGTTTTTCAAGCTCAACAGAAGCTAAGGGCAACGACTAGTGTGTCCTACACTAGTATGTTAATGCAAATATTTAAATCTGAGTTTTACCCCTCCTATAATTTTATAATTCTGCTACAACACTCGAGAGCAGCATTTCAAAAATCGAACTCTGGAAATAGTTATCTTTCCTAAGATAAACTAAAAGGTAACTAGTGTATCTGCTCCGAGCAGAGGAGCGCAATTCAAGGGGCTATGGGCGCCCATAAGAATGCTCGTAGAGATCTGCCAAGTCGTTTGTAAGGGGAGGAGAATCGGTGGTCTTGCACCGAAAACCTGGTTAAATCACTTCCACGTTGCAACAATACATAAATAATTGCGGTTGTATATACGTTTTCTGAGAGCTTGGGGGGGGGGCTCATTTTCGCCCTTAGGTATGGGCGCCCACTCAAAGAGCTGCATAAATTAGGTCTGCCTTATGTGACCCTTTTCATACTCATTTAAGCGTAATAAATTTACACATACATACAATGCCGTCTTAGCGCATACGCGAACCCGCTGTCGCCAAGGGCATCAACCCAAAAGGGGCTTCAGCTCGAAAAAAAGCTCTTCCCAAAATTATTATTTGGAAAAAAAAAAACTTAAAATCTTGTCTGACGTCTAACGTCAAACTTAAGAAAACGTCTTCAAGCTTATGAAATAACTTTCGAAAAATTTGGGTTTTTTGAAAGGATTCACGACTTGGAAGAGTAAGAGATAACACAGCATTGCGAAAATTTGACTTCTTATTATAAAAACGGCATCAATAAAGAAGACCTTATATTTGATAGCAGTGCATCTCAAACATTACAAAATAGAAGAATGAACAACTCTGCGAGAAATGTATCGATATAAACTATCAGAAAATCAGCAGAAGGAGCAGAAAGTAATAGGGTACTGTTCATGATTCTGAAGAGGAGGCCAGTAATTATGATTCGAAGAGGACAACTTTCAGCATTTCACTTTTGTATTATCATTTGCATACTAGTACACGACTTTTTCTTTCCGCCTTTCCCAATGTTGAAATCGCCATGCGGATTTTTACTTCCTTGTACGGAGACGGAGTATAAGGAAGTAATGTGACCCCGAAAAATTTCGGTGGCCAAATTTCGACGAAAAAACCGATTTTGACTACCTCTAAATTTAATTTAAAATTTTTTTCGATGCATCTCATCGTAAGTTAGCATGAACGATCATATAAGCGTGTCTGCAACTCATTTTGACCAGCGGCGAGTCTATTTTGGCCAGTTTTTCCATGCCGTCTGTACGTACGTACGTATGTATGTAACTCGCATATCTCAAAAACCATTGGTCGTAGAATGTTGAAATTTTATATTTAGGGTTGTTCTAACATCTAGTTGTGCACCTCCCCTTTTGGTCTCAATCGAATGGATAGTTTATGTACAGAACCGCCCAAAAGATTCGAAATACATTACGCTCTATGGGCCGAAATTCATTAAAACATGCACAATACTCGCATATGTCAAAAACTATTATTTTCATTCGATTAAAGCAGAAAAAACTATCGAAGCTGAGTACCAAATAATTATGGACCTTGAAATTCAACATTGGAGAGGTGTTTTAAAAAGAATTGTATCAATAATTAGACTGCTGCCTCACAATGCTTAGCTTTTCGTGGGACAACTGAACATTTGTTTCAGTCTAATAACGGAAACTTCTTAAAGTTGGTAGAACTGCTTTCCGAATTTCGTTTGTTTTTTTGTTGTGTGTGATTATGGAAACGCTACACTAGAGCGATCTGCCAAGGGGGGGGTGCCTTGGTAGGAGGACTTTCTAAGGGGTTCTAACGCGTATTCACGTTACATCTGGAGAAAAACCTTCCAAAACTCCAGACCGTTAGATCGACAGCCTCGCGATGGGACCCGAATCCGGGACACTTGCTTTCCGAGTTTCATCCAGTTATGGAAGAACATATTAGAAGAGTTCAACGCGAATCTAATAAATGTCTGTCACTATTTAAGTAATAACATTCAAGATGAGTTGATAAATTTAATGGGATTGGCTGTTTTAAACAAGATTGTCGAAATTACGAAAACAGCTAAATATTTTTCGGTAACCGCGATTGTACTCCAGACGTAAGCCATATTGAACAACTATTATTAACAATAAGAGTCGCTGCTTTTGACTCCAAACAAATAAATATGAAATTGAAGAATTTTTCATTGGTTTTTTAGAAGCTAGTGATTCCACCGGAGAGGGTTTGACAGAGCTTATTCTGACACATTTGGAGAAATTAGGTTTTGAGTTAAAGTGGCTTAGAGGACAAGGATACGATAATGGTTCTAATATGAAAGGAGTAAGAAAGGGTGTTCAAAACAGAATAACTGAAAAATATCCAAGGGCGTTTTATGTGCCCTGTGCATGTCATTCTTTAAACCTTGTTGTGAATGATGCAGCATCTTCTACAGAAACAGCAACTTTTTTCCCTGTAGTGCAAGAACTTTACACTTTTTTCTCTAGTTCTACGAAACGTTGGGAAGTGCTTAAAAACAATGTTTCCCAAATAACTCTAAAGCCATTGAGTGCTACAAGATGGTCAAGCAGAATAGATGCGTTAAATCCATTACGATTTCAACTTTGCGAAATCTATGATGCATTAATTGAAATAATAGAAGATGTCAACAGGGATGCAGAAACGAAAGTTAGAGCTATAGGGTTAGCAAAAAGTATTTAAAATTACAAGTTTATATGTAGTGTAATTCTTTGGCATGACATTTTAGTTGAAATAAACTCGGTTTCAAAGCAATTACAATCTGTAACGGTCAATTTATCAGATTGTGTAAGGATGTTATCCTTACACAACGGGAACAACGGGAGGAAAAACGGGATATTATCAGGTCAAAATTGCTGCAAATGAAATTGCAGAAAATCTTGAAATCAGCATAGAATTCCCAACAGAAACTGAAGTTAGAGCCAGAAGGAAAAAACTTCAATTTGATGAAAAAGCTGTCTACGAGCCTTTAACAGAGGAGAATAAATTTAAAATTAAATAAATTTAAACTTTTTAAACTATATTCTGGACATTGCATATAATTCTCTAAATGAACGATTCACGCTTCTTTAAACCCACAACAAAAATTTTAAGTTTTTATATGATATTTTAAAACTCAGAGATATTGATGACAAAACGCTAGAAAAGAACTGTATCAATCTCCAGTCAATACTTTCGATCAAACATGAATCTGACATCAACGCGAGTGCTCTACAAGAAGAATTACGTGATGTATCTAGAATGCTGCCATATTTAATGAAACCTTTAGATGTTTTAAAATATTTGTGCAAAAATAATTTAATTTCTTTGTATCCAAATACTGTCATAGCATTGAGAACTTTGCTAACACTCCCAGTGTCAGTCACTAGTGGGGAAAGAAGTTTTTCTAAATTAAAATTAATCAAAACTTATCGAAGCAGTTCAATAAGCCAAACAAAATTAAGAAACCTGTCAATAATTTCTAGTGAATCAACATTGGCTGCTATTCTAGACTACACATCCCTAATCCACGAATTTGCTAAAGTTAGAAGAGTAAAATTATAATAGTTTGTTGTTAATGTTAGTAAAATAAATATAGCATTTGTACATTTTGTGTAGTTTTGCTTTTAAATCATAATGAGCATTTATTTTAAGGAAACAACATTTAAGAGGGGTGCTGTGGCGTACACAGATTTCCCTTAACGGGCGATGAGATTAAATGTAATCCTTTCGTTAAAACTGAAAAATTAATGGATTTCATGTTAATTTTTTTTCGGGGAGGGGGGGGGGGTTGAACCGCTTACCCCCCTTTATACTGAAGAGGCGGCATTTTGAAGACTCGCATCATACTGAGAAAATCTACCGCACGGCCCTGGTCGGGCTATGCATCCCATAAACTTGACATACAAGCGTAATCGCTGGGTGCTGCATGAACTGAGTCATGCAGATTTGGCGGATAACTTTCGTTACAACTGCATAGTAGTTAAGTAGCTGCTAACAGACAGTGGCATACACAGACTTCCTTTAAGGGAAGGAGGAGGTGTATGCTTAATGTTAAAAGGCGAAATCTTTATTATGAAAATTAAATTTTTTACTTGTGGACTTGTAAAAAAATGTTCGACTACGAGAGGTTAGAACCCCCCACACACACACACCACCCTTGCGTACGCCGCTGCTAACAAGTGGCGCTGCATGTCAAAATTAACCGACGATCATAATGTATAAAAGTAAACTATGGAGTAAAAAGTATGGACTTTATCGCTGTGACGTCATTTTTCAACCAACACGTGAACTTGAACCAATCAACTGCAGTAGTAGAGTCTCCTGACACTCAATCCTTCAATTTGATTGGTCCAAATCTCTTGATCTTTGTTCTTGAGATTATTAACTTAGAAATCAGGGTGTTATTTGCTGAACACCCTGTAGTACTTTGCTTAAGTATACAGTGTTGGACTCTGTTAATGATATTGTTGCAGGAAACTCTGCTTGTTTTCTGGGTTTGTCGTTCTAAAGTCCAGTAGGCGTAGAAAGTTCTAGTAAAGAGTCCACTAGTCAGGATGGAACACAAGCTTTATTGCTTCTAGAACTTCGTCGAACAATCAGCTGTACAAAACTCACAAGCACAATGAGCCAATATAACGTTCTATAACAATCGGCTAAGTACAGAAGCTTTCACAAATGCTGTATTTCTCTCACAAAGTAAAACACTTCCACAGGCAAAATTTCAGTGGAAATATGCGAGGGATATCGTAGACAGTCCCTCAAGACTTAGCAAAGAAGAATTTACACATAGCACTGAAAAACAAAGCTTCAAAAAGGCAAGCAAAAATACCGCTTCTATAGCACAGTCCAATTCACAGTGTAATGCAGCAAACTTACTCAATTGGCGCTCAATGAACACTGACTGGGTTGTCTGTCATGCCAGTATTTATAGGTGACGAAGAAGCTACGACTTCAAAAACGTTAGAACCCAATATCTTGAAAATGAAAAATAATTAAAATGGAGATTATTTTAAAGCCGGTTCGGTCCAGCTGGAGTATTTGCTACCAGTAAACATATTTGGTGGCGTTAACTATGCCATTATAGCAGTTATAGTACACTTTGCATATTTGCCAGCGCGGCGAGATGATATAATTCGTGGTGCTGAATACGCCAATCTGCAAAGGATTCTGTACATAAAAATATGGATAACGGTTTTCCGGGAGCCTTAAATGAGCAGTAATTATAGGCTGTGAGCATGTGTAAATCGCAAATAATGAAAAGTCGCCATGGGTGGCAAGCTATCCTAGCTGTTCCGTAGTTTTTATCAAAGAAAACATATGAAGTACTGTTTTCTTAGAGCTAATTATTAACTATACATATACGCAAGTCGCCAAATTATGAAAAATTGCCATAATTGGCTAATACTCAAGGTGTTCCATGGGTTTCACATAATTAAAAATAGTGCGAAGTTTAAATTTTTATGTTCCAAGCAAAATGCAAAAACCAAGCAATGTGTAGCTCGGTAACATTCTATCTGATCCAACCTTTCGATTTTGTTTGTTGAAATTATGCCTTTTTTACGAATAAGCCTTATTAGGAGCCGAATGCCTCATACGAAAAGTGAGCGTAGCGAGTCTAGGGGCCTTGGCCCCTGGTGAAATAAAAATAGCATCATCATAGGTGTTCACTTAAACTACAGGCTTCAAAGTACTTCAAAATTTGGATGGAGAGTTTATGGAAATCGGGTAAATGTTTACTCTCGCATCCGTCAAGAACAGCTTAAGAGAACAGAATGAAATTTAGTAAAATGATCCGCAGTGACTAAAACAGTAAATTGCATTTTCTTTTGAAGTGGTTCACTTTAAAGCACCTGAAGCTAACATATTATTTGGCAACTGACAGAACAGCATAAACAGCTTTCGTGGATTTTATTAATGACTATGTCATTTTATCTCTCAACACCCTTTATTGAAAAATGTGTCCCAAAAATGCGACATAAAAGTATGCGACTTAATTTTACATGTATTTAAATACTATTAGTTCACAACAGCTTTAATCTATTGTTACAATATTTCATAAGCTGTAGAGTATGCTTCACATGTAATTTTTACATATACACTGCTGGCCATCGTAAATGCAACATCCTGAAGGAAGCATGCAAATAATATGAAATTTACAACATGCATTAGCTGAGGTGAGATATGCAAATGATTAGAATTTCAGCGCAGACGCACATCAAGCGCGCCTGTGGCGCCACCTCAAAGCGCTATTTAAGGCTTGGAGATTTCGACGGTTTCAAGTACAGCAATTGTGTTTTTCTTGCTTTTTTTTCAAAAAAACGATAAATTATGCCTCGTAGGAAACAACGATCATCTTTTGATCAAGTATCCGAGTTTGACAGAGGAAGGATAGTGGCATACCGAGATTGTGGGTTATCTTTCAGGGAAATCGGTCGTCGTATTGGACGAAACCAAACAACTGTGATGCGGATATGTGATCGTTGGGTGCAGGAGGGTACGACGGACAGACGTGATCGACCGCATCGACCTCAGTGCACCACGTCACGTGATGACAGCCAGATTGTACGCATGGCAGTGACGGACCGCTCAGTCACATCACGAACCATATCACAGCAGATTCAGTCTGTAACGCATCATCCAGTGTCTGCGCGTACCATTCGACGTCGTTTACAGCAGAATGGTCTGTCCGCAAGACGTCCGTTGCTTTGTCTACCTCTGACGCGGAACCACAGACGTCTCCGCCGCCAATGGTGCGATGAAAGAAGGATGTGGACGACAGAATGGAATGAAATTCTCTTTACTGACGAGTCACGCTTCTGTATGCAACACCACGACGGTCGGATTCGAGTCTGGAGACACCGTGGAGAGAGGATGCTGAACAGCTGCATTATGCACCGTCACACTGGTCCTGCACCGGGTATTATGGTATGGGGCGGTATCGGATATCTCTCTCGCACTCCTCTAGTACGCATTGCCGGTACTTTAACCAGCCAGCGCTACATCTCCGAGGTGTTGGAGCCAGTTGTCCTTTCTTACCTTCAGGGCTTGCCAACAGACATATTTCAGCAGGATAATGCACGGCCACACGTGGCACGCATTGTCCAAGGGTTCTTCGTCAATCACCAGATTGAATTGCTTCCCTGGCCGGCGCGCTCTCCGGATCTTTCGCCGATAGAAAACATGTGGTCCATGGTTGCTCAACGACTGACCCAGAGTTCATCCCCAGCTGTCACACCAGATCAACTTTGGCAACGTGTGGAAGCTGCTTGGTCTGCTGTACCCCAAGAACACATTCAAAGTCTCTTTGAATCAATGCCGAGGCGTGTGGCAGCTGTGATCTCCAACAACGGCGGCTACTCTGGGTACTGATTTTGGCAGGAACCACGCTTCATAGAATGCTGTAAATTTAATCATTTGTTACTTGGTCAACATGTTATCTACACAATAAATTTTGTTGTGATATCTCTTGTTTTTCTTGGTGTTGCAATTTGGGTGGCCAGCAGTGTATTTAAATACTATTAGTTCACAACAGCTTTAATCTATTGTTACACTATTTCGTAAGCTGTAGAATAGGCATCCCATGCATTTTTCTATAAATAGGTTACACTCCTAAAAATTTCAACATAGGGTTACCAGACGAAATAGGCGAAAGATGAGCGATAAAATGACAAAGTCAATTAATATCGTTTTAATATGGCAATAATGAAACTAAAAAATTGGGGGGTTCAGGGGGATCTGCCCCTGACGAGGCTCGAACAGCCGAGTTTTTGTTATTTGCTTTTTTGAAAAAGAAGAGCTAGATTTAGCTCTTCTCTTTTAGCAATAGAAGCTCTTTGCTAGATTTTTTGAAAATGCAAATTATCTTGAGGCATAATATTAAAATATCTACTGTTAGCAAACGAAATTTAGTTACAGTTGAGAAATGGCCTTGACATTAAAAGTTCATTCTACTAAAATAAAACGTTAATTTTGAGAAAAAGACTTTTTTTCACTATTGTCAGTTTCACTCAACACTTTATGACTCTCAAGCCTGTAATATTTTAATAATGCACAGAAGTTATAACTTCAATTTCTACACTTTTGTCAAGATGCTAATTTCCTCCTTTGTATTCCTACAATGCTGACTAAAATTTAAGCTTTTTGGAAATCTGCGTTACGTACTAAAGCGTCAACAACGGGCACTTCAGCATGTGATAAATAAAATATAACAATACCTGATTCGTTTTTCATTGTTGCAAGAAATGAAAACCTTAATTGATATTGTTTTAAAAATGGAGAATGTTAAGATATTGTTGTGAATGCAAATAAAATTTCAACAATCAACTAAGATCATTTCTAACGAAACTTTTTTGAAAGTGTGTCGAAAATTTGAACGTTTGCGATTTTAGCTGCAATTTTGCTGTGTTTACTGATTATCTAATTAATTTCGCATTTCTTTCATCTTTACAAGTCATTGTGACAACTAACTGTTTTCTTCGTCGTTTTCACTGATAACGCATTAACTATTATCTCATCTAACTTCTGACTAAATACAACACCTGCATCAAACTGAACTTCGTCGAAATGTCTTCTTCAACGCTTCCCTCTGTTGAAGAAAGTTTCTTGGATGCTGGCAGTGACTATTTCACTGCCGTCTCTGGAATAAGTTCGTACGCAACGGCTTTGGCTCCCGCTCCAAGACCTGTCCGGCAGGCTCCACTAGCTCCTAAACCTGTTCGGCAGGCACCTGTGGCTCCATTTCCAAAGACTGTTCGTTATCCTTGGCATCTTATGGAGCGTTTTTTGGAGGACTGTGTCGCTCCTCCGCCTCTTAAGCTCTATGGGGACGTTTATGGTATCCCGGGAGCATCTGGTTGGGATCGTCGACTGCTAAAGGCAGGTCTCGATCCATCTCGTTATGTGAAGAAGAGGAAGTATAAGTTATTGAAATTCGTCAAGGAAAAGTTCTCTTTCCTGTGTGCCAAGGATCTTCAGAGTAATCTGGAGTAAACTGAACCACCCATATTTGACTCGAACTCACGAAAACCAATCGGAGTTCCTAAAAACCTTTATTGTGACTTCCAACTTTCTACTTTTAACATTCCTCTTCAGTGTCAAGATATTAAACAGTGCATCTTAGAATCACCCGACTAGACTCGACCAAGGTTGAAACAAACTGTTTCGAACTTTTTAATCTTGGTAAACATTTATCTTCGTCTTATGAGTCGTTCCTGAACTCTTCTCCAGAGCAGCAAAGACATTAGACTTTCAAACTGCTCAAAACTGTCAAAACGAACGAACTCTTCATTAACTTTACTGAAAGGTGAACAACTGCACAGCGTCTTCAAGTTGCCTGACTAGTCTACACCAAGATTGAAACAAACCGTTTCGAACTTTTTAATCTTGGCAAACAGTTATCTATGTCTTATGAGTCGTTCCTGAACTCTTCTCCAGAGCAGCAAAGACTTTCAAACTGCTCAAAACTCAAAATGAACGAACTCTTCATGGTGTTAACTTTACTGAAAGGTGAGCAACTACACAGCGTCCCCAAGTTATCCGACTAAATCCAGAAGACCAAGATTGAAGCGAACCGTTTCGAACTTTTTAATCTTGGTAAACCGTTATCTTCGTCTTATGAGTCGTTTCTGAACTTTTCTTCAGAGTAGAAAGACTTTCAAAACTGTTTGCTCAAATGAGAGTCAGAAACAGAATTTTACTAAGAAATATTCTCGAAACTTGACAGTGCCAAAGCGTGAAGAATTCTCGCATTGAGTCTGAAAATTGCGCCAGACGTCATGAGCAAGGTTGAAACAAGAGTTTCGGACTATTTAACCTTGCAAAAGCTTACTTTGAGCTAACGAGTCGTCGATGAACTCAAGTTTTTATTTCACGGGAGCAAATACAAACTTTTCAAAAGTGTTTGCTTAAGTGTAGAGTCATAAACGAACTCCAAAAATCAAGCCTGAGCATTGAAGCTTGGACTATAGGCTATGGTTATAAGAGTCAAACAAGAACTCAATCACATTTTTAGGAAGTAATTGAAACTCTGTATTGAGATTGTATTGAACTCTGATTTATATATATGCTTTTTCATTCTTGTATTTCAATGTAAAATTAAATCTGTAAAGCATTTTTTGGAATAAAACCAAAATTCTCATCAGATAAAATGTTTTGTGTTCTTTCATTTATTTGATATTTCTTTTATAACTAATGCATGTTTCACTTAGAAACTATTAGTAACGATGTGGTTTTAAAGGGGGATTTTTCACTAGAAAAACGTGTGTCATTTATGCCAGACAAGAGAAATCCTTTATTTATTTATTTATTTTCACTGTAACAGTGGTTTCCAACCTGGGATACGCGGGGCATTTCTTGATGTTAGTACGTGAAAAGATTTTATGTAACGAGAGCAATCACAAAAATAATTCGACTGAAAATACCTAAAAAAAAAAAAGTTGTGTAGTTTTAGATTACAAGAATAGTCTCAAGTGTAATTTTAAACTAATTACAAGCACACTAACATTTGCAGACTTTTTAATTTGCTGTTGTTGTCGTGTCCAGGGATACACTGCAAAAAAAGTCTGTCAAATTTACAGACAAAAAACAGTCAGCCAGGACGTCAGTTTATTTCCGTTTTTTTACAGAAGCATTCCGTAAATTTGACAGATTCTCTGTTTATTTTACAGAAATCTTCCGTATACGGAAAAAAATACGGAAGATTTCTTTAAAATGTACGGAAATAAACTGGTGTCCTGGCTGACAGTTTTTTCAGATTTTTTTTTTTTTTTTTTTTTTTTTTAAGTGTAGAAGATTGCACTATCCCCGGAAGATGGATGCCATTGCCCCCCGAAGGGGTTGGACTTCTACTTTGGTCCCTAGATTTGAACTCATTCCAGAGGAGGGACCACCCCCCTGAAATCGGCACCCCCCAGAGGTAGCGTTTAGAAACTTGGAGAATATTGGAGCTACAAAGTATTTTACGTGCACCAACTGCCATTAGCGTACACGGTCCCACAGAAGTCGAGCCGAGAGGGAGTTGACCCTCCCAAGCACTGGCCAAGCGGGATGCTGCTTCACTTGCCGTGTTTTTATGGGAACGGAGTTCAGCGACCAGACCATTGCGGGATATGTTTAATTAGTAAAATTGATTATTGTACCTGTATATAAATTTAATATAAAGCTCTGCCTGGTTTCGTTTAAACTGTTAAAATCATAATATATACACAAATTACAATGAAAGAAAAATTTCCAAATGCTTTCCTGGATGTAAGGAGATGTAATATGTGAGTGGATTTAATAGGAGATATATGTGATGCAGATCACATATTTAATATTCATTTTAATTTGTTTATCAATTATCTTTTGGATAATTTTGAAAGCAGGTCCATGGCATCAAAAATCAGTGGTAAAACCGAGCCAAATCAAAAGCCATCTGGAGGAGGGAGGGGGGGGTGAACGAGAAAAGCGAAAATAAGTTGACGTTACAAAGAGAAAAAGGGAGATCAATTTTAGAATAGATGGTCGTTTTCCTGTCTCAAACATTATTGAGAAGTAGAAGGCTATTTCTGGCATAAAAGATAATGCAAATTTTGAAAGTAGGAAACAGAAATTGAAACTTAAATTGTTCAATTTGAAACAGATGAAATTTAAATAATAGCTGAGCATCACAGGCTGCATTATTTTTGTCGTCATCTTGGGTCTTTTCTTGAAGACATCTCCGTTTAGTTTTAGAAGAAAATTCGAAGGCATAAAAATAATCCCGAGCTAGTTTATGGCTTCCTTTTTACATTTGAAATTAAAGAAGAGGGTATTGAAATTCTAGTAAAAATTGATGAAACCTAAAAAAAAAGTGCTCTTTTTTTTCTTTCCTCGATTAGATTTTCTCCTTGAGCAAACTAATTATTTCTGAAACACAATTCTTTTTCGAAAAGAAATTGTCTTTTAATAAAATAGCAGAGTCTAATTACTGCTTTGAAAATGTATTTCATCTTGGACAATTTTATCTGCAATTTTTGCTGACATAGATAGAATTTAATTTTAATATAACGCATAACTTTTTTTTAATTCACAGACTGAGAAAAATACTTTATTTATCTCCCCCCCCCCAAAAAAAAGGAAAATCAGAGTGTTGGATAAAAAGTGCTATCATTCCTTTAAATTAAAATTTGTTTACTTATTATTTTAAAAAGTATTAAAAGTCATAAAAATTTGATTGGTTAAATTCGGTGTATTACTTAAAAAAAAAAAAAAAAAAAACATTCATAGATAGTAAAATCTCGATTAATTAAGGAAATTGTTAAAAGAAAAGTTTTTTAATTAATTTTTATACAATATTACAATTCAGCATAAATTTCTTCCTAGACTACACTTATTTAAATGTAACACCTTTTTTCCGGCATTATGCTATCAGTCTCCTGTAAACATGAATGATAAATAAATCATGCGAAACGAAAGTTATTATAAAATACTTTCCAGCATGATTTTATTTGTTCATGTACTATTGCTTAAGCATAATTAATCTGATCGCTCCCAGTGTTGTAAAGACGCGCCAGCGGCGCATGCGCTGGGCCACTGCTGAAGCACTCATAAACTAATGTTCGGAAACAACGATAGGAGATAGGAAGTAGGGCATTAAAAGGCCACGTCCTTTTTCAACGATGAGAGGGAATAAGCTTAAGGGGATGGTGGACACCCAAATCATCAAAATTGGCCCCAAAAAATGTGTTTTCTCTTTTTTACATACTAATATTCTACAGTTAAAGCTGAACCATAGAGAAAAAACCGCGTATGTCTATGGCAATCTTTTAAAAAGATATTAGGGTTTGAAAAAATTAAAAGAGACAGTTAAATGTCCACAAAAATGCAAACAAACGCGTAAATAAACACGTCACAATTTTTATTGAACGTTTTACAAAATAAGCTAATATTCGAATGAAATTATTTTAAAAATATGTTTAAGGTAAAATCATAAATAAAATTATTCAGAAGAGACGGTATTAAAGGTAAATGGAAAATGACACTTTAAACTGTATTTTCTCCAAATCAAGTTTTTTGTGATTTTCTTGCCTTCAAAATGCTCCATGCGACTTAATTTTGGTCGGAATTGTACAAAATTGACTACAAACATTCTTCTCTTATATTACAATAAATCTGAGTATCCTTTTTAAATAGGGTCAAAATTTCGATTATGAAATTTCACTTTTATTTACGAAAACTGAAACATTTCGGGAAAGTTTGGTATATATCCATGAAAATATTTCTAAAAAATTAACTACTCGGTCGAATCAAAAACCGATACACAGACTTTTTTTAAATATATTTTTATGCTATTATAAAACAAAATTACTAAAAAACAGTTAAAATTAAAACGCATGGAGCATTTTTTCGAAACTAAAAAATTAATTAATTTTTAATTAATTACTAATATTTTTAAAAATTATTTTACTTCTTTTCAGTTGTTTATAATGCTTTTAGTTTAATATATTAAAATACAAAATTTCATAATCCTATCTTATTAAATAAAAAAAAACGTTTTAATGTCCACCATCCCCTTAAACGAATAAAATCTAAAGTATTTGTCTTTAATCCTCATTCTTAGTAACTAATCTTTAAACTGCTTTGTAAAAGAGCTGTCAGTTCTATGTACACTATTTTCGTCAAAAAGCATTATTTTATAAACTTCAGTAATACAAATTAACATTGCTTTTTTTAATAGATAAAGTCTAAAATACAAATGTTTTCTAATGATAGCGTAAGATGAAGAACAAATATCACTACTTACAAATACCTCATAGATATTTAAGAATGAATGGAATGAAATATCGTCTTTTGAAAAAAATCTTTTAGGTTAATAAATAAAATTTCAGAGGGTGTATTTTTTTCCTCTGATAATTTTTATCCAAATTGAAATCTATTACTTACTAGGTGTTAGCATTAGGCAAGCACGTGCCAACAGGGGGGGGCAGGGGGGTTTATCGCCCCCTCGGTAAATGAGTAGAAGGTGCGAACTATATAATTCGCCCCCTCTGTATTTTAGCCCCCTCAATATGTATTCGCCCTCTTAAAAGTTTGCTTACAATAGTTTTCTTCTTCAGGACGGGGGGAAGCAATTTTTCCAGCCCTTCCCCTCAAGAAAACGGTTATTTAAACAAACTAATGAAGCATAAACGAAAATTTTACTATCTCAAACGGAAGGGGGGGGGCGAAATAGCTGCCACCACCCACCCCCTTCCGCACGAAGAAAACTGTTATTTTAAGCAAACTATTGAGATACAAAAAAAAAAAAAATCGGTAAATTAATTAGTTTACATGAAACTGATACAGGAAATTTGGCTTACACTCGAATACTTTTTTGAGAGGGTGTACAGACGAGGTTAAAAAAGATTGAAGACGATTATTTAATTATTTTTTTTTTTTTTTTGGGGGGGGGGGGATAGCTGCCCCGTCCCTGAAGAAAATCATTATTGTAATTGAGCTATAGAAGTACAAACAAAAATTTTCCTGATACGAAGGTTGACACCTTTCATTTAAACATTTGTTGGTGGAGGGGGGGATGAGGGGCTGGTGAAATGACTGCCCCCCTCCCGATATCGGAAAAAATCGTTCGCCACCCCAAGACGATTATTTAAATTTTTTTTTTTTTTTTTTTTTGGGGGGGGGGGAGGGGGAATAGCTGCCCCGTCCCTGAAGAAAATCATTATTGTAATTGAGCTATAGAAGTACAAACAAAAATTTTCCTGGTACGAAGGTTGACACCTTTCATTTTAAAAACATTTGTTGGTGGAGGGGGGGGGGGGATGAGGGGCTGGTGAAATGACTGCCCCCCCCTCCCGATGTCGGAAAAAATCGTTCGCCCCCCCCCCCACACTTTCCAAGACGTTGGCACGTCCCTGGCATTAGGTGTTGGGACATAATTTTCCGAAAAAAATTGTCAGCTGATGTCAATCACCTCTGCACGGATATCTTTTGTTTTTCGCAAATGCACGTATTTTTAATAATTTCGCTGCGTTTTTCCAATTTCTAACGGTAAATAATTTTTATGCACATGGCTGTTAGCTTAAGAGTAGTTAACTATTCAAAAATAAAATTGAAACACCTTATCAACCACAAAAAAAGTGCATATACAAGGTATTCCAAAAAGGTTGTAACAGGATTTAATTCTTTATCTATCAGGAATAATAGGGCAATGTAAATTGAAAAAAATGTTCAAAATTATGAAAAAATATTGCTTTGAGAAAAATGTCCCTCTTGTTAATTTTCGAAAAGTTACATTTTTTTTTTAATTTTAGTACACCCCCAGTATAAAAAATTCCCAATTACTAACATGTTCCCCATACACTAATGAGCTGATGCACAAAATGTCAGCCTTTCGTTATAAAGCGACTTAAGAGATATCTTTGAACAAAGATATCTCTTAAGTCGCTACACATGAGCTACACATGACACATGGGGCTACACATGAATTTAAATGACAACCTTTATTGCTAGAATGCAATACATACATATATATATATGTATGTGTGTATGTATTGTGTGTGTGTGTGTGTGTGTGTGTGTGTGTGCGTTGCATTCTAGCAATAAAGGTATGTGGTAATATTGCAATCTAGCAATATATATATATTTCGTAATTTTTGCACGACCCATGAAACGCGATCATCCGACGAAATTATTTTCCCTTCGAGAGCCATTGAAAAGTGGTTTAAGTCAGCATGTATCATCATACTTCTTACACTTTTTAGGATATAATTCTCAATTTTTGTGCATCACTTCGTTAGTGTATGAGACACATTTTACTCTCTGTCAATTTTTTCGTACCGGGTTCGTATGCAAATTTAAAAGGTGTAGCTTTTTGCAAATGAACAAGAGATTTTTTTCTTAAAGTAGTATTTTTTCCCTACCTTATTTTGAACATCTTTTTCAATTTACACTGCCCATTTACCTGTAATATTTAAATAACTAAAGCGTGTTATCATTTTTTTTGGCGGAGGGGGGGGGGGGGAACATTCTAAATTTATATTTCAATTTCCCGTTCCTCCGCCATCGTGATATTCGGTTTTACATCATGGTTTGGAAATTGTCGCAAAATTTAGAAATCTATTAAAATCTCAAAACTTTTTTTTTTCGGGATAAAAGTAAGCCTGTGTGTTGATTGAGGTTATATGCCATCTCCATTCCAAATTTCATTCAAATCTGTCCAGCGTGAAAGAACAAAGCATACAAACGGACAAACTTTCGCACTTATAGTATATCAGTAGAGCATCATGACGTCACCCAAAACTGAAAAAGCAAACCGAACTTTTCGGAAAAGGAAATTGAACGTGCATTTATAAGCACTTAAGTCGCGTCGTACTTCTGAAGCTTGCATACCTTTTACCCGCATACGAAAAACTCCGCACGCTAAAAGTGTTTACACATTACTCTTGGTATTTAATCAATTTGACAATGCATGCTACTTAAAAGGAACTGGGAGGGGAGGGAGGGGACAATCAAGCCCTTGCTTTTCCTACCACCCCCACCCGCCCTTCTCTTTTTACAGCGTTTTGCAATATCGAGAAAATATGAATAATAAATTTCGGCATTCCACCAGCATGTTCATAAATAAAGCGAAAGACGCCGTTCATGTTGCATTAACGATCACTTACGGAAAAATGGCCGAGGCCTGAGCTTTTTTTTTTTTTTTTTTTTTTTTTTTTTTTTCTCTTTTAAAAATTAATGCCGCTCCGACACGCCGTGTAATAATACCCCTTTCCTGCCTCCTAAATACATGGACTGCCCTTTTACTTCAACGAACTGGTGAGTATAACGTAAGGGGTTTTCCAGAACACTCCTGAATATTTTATGCTACTTATATTCTCCTGTTTTATTGGGCTATTTGTAAGAGAGTGCTGCTCCCGACTTTTGGGGACTTGTGGAAGAGGGGGAAGAGGGAAGGGTCGATTGAAGCTTTGCTCTCAATAATAAAACGGGGCATTTCCCCCCCCTTCTATCAAACGGTATGTTTTTATTAAAAATGTCTTTTTAATTTATAGTTTGATTCATACATTTTGCTTTTGGGGATCTATGCGGTTAAGTTTATCAGTATTTGCAATAGGTTGTACTGTTTTCCAGTCTGTCGTATTTATATATTTTTAATTATTCTGTATTCTTGAAAAAGCTTTTCTAAAAACAATATCCTTAACAATTTTTTTTTTTTTTTTTTTTTGTCTTATTCAGAGAGGGGCAGTTCACTTCCCCGAATCTACCGTTGACAGCTATTTCAGTCTTTCCTGGAGATTTGCTCCTCAATTCCTCATCTGTCAGAAAGGAAAGTGGGTACATACATCACATGAACTCAGTGGTCTCATAAGTAATTCAACGTGACGTTGCAGATACGTCACAGAGCGGTATCCGACCGCGCAGATTCTTCCTCTATATTTCTATTGTACTTTACCTCGAGAGAAACTCGAGTAAAAGGCAATTTTCCTATATTAGTTTAGTAACTAATTCAGCATTTTTTCCAAAAACAGGGATATAATGGAATTGTTTTTATGACTTCTGAGCATAGTATGCCACCACAAAATCAAACGCTTAAAACCATTGCAATAACACTACATAAATCTAATACTGCTTTTCTTCAATACCTTACTACACTGTCTCCAATAAGTATTTGGACACCTGTGACAGAAAAGAAAAACTATATTCAAAATCAATAGTTGGTAGAGCCTCCACGAGAGGCAATAACAGCGTGAACCCTCCGGGGCATACTTTCTACAAGTCTTTGTATAACAGCTAGTGGTATTGTCTTCCACTCAGCTTGGAGTAGACATAGAAGTTTCTTCGCCGATTTTGGACGGTAGTGTACCCCTTAATTCGGCGATCCAACTTGTCCCAGAGGTTCTCGATAGGGTTCAGGTCTGGGCTCTGGGCAGGCCAGTCCATTCGATGAACTCCATTGGCAGCATACCAAGCCTTGATTAACCTCGAAACATGACAACTTGCATTGTCGTCCTGAAAGTAACAGGGGTCCAACCCGTAAAACTGCCACAACGTAGGAAGCACATTGTCATCCAAAATAGTGCAGTAGGAATCGGCGTTGAGTTTACCTTGAATGGGGACCAAGGGTCCCAGTCCATACCAGGAGAAACACCCCCAGACCATAATTCCACCTCCGCCGAACTTGACTGTTGGCACAATGCATTCTGGCAGGAGACGTTCTCCAGGCAGACGCCAGACCCAGACCCTGCCATCCGAACGGTAAAGGGTGAACCTTGAGTCGTCGCTCCAAAGAACCCGTTTCCACTGATCTACGGTCCAATTTCGATGTGCTTTGCATAAGGTGACCAGATTTTTGTTGTCAGAATCGGGGACATGTCCCCGATTCTGACAACAAAACTGGGGACATTTATAATTAATGCAATAATTAACAATAATTTAATTGAAAAACAATGCAATGATTAAAAATGGTCCCCAGTTCCATTTTTACATTCTGGGGACAATTTGAAAAACGTCCTGAAAATGGGGACGTTTGGTCACCTTAGCTTTGCACCACATTAACCGAGCAGCGCGGTTGGACTTTGTGATCAAAGGCTTATGGGCAGCAGCACGACCATGAAATCCAAGCAGATGTGCTTCCTTACGGATGGTATTCATTGAAACAATACTCGCGGATGCCTGTTGAAGGTTAACACTTAAAATTAGATGACACTTAAGCGAGATTGTAGTAATCGGTCCTGTCATTGTGGTATTATCACTGAAAATTGTGGAATCCGCATGGTTGAATTTGTGATATTTGTTCGCTAACTTCTCCGACGCCACTTATGCGACTTTGATACAGTGACTGTGACCATGGCGTAGATGGTAGTAAAGTGAGTGGGATGATAGTAATCGATCATTTCATTGAGAAATAATCACTTAAATTATTTTTCCTTTCTCCATTAACATTGGAGGAGGAGGAATTTGAAATCTAGAGGCTAGATTTCAAATTACTCCTCCTAACTTGTGCTCAGTAGAAAAGATTTTTTTTTTAAGGAAATGAATACAAAGTGATTCTATAATATTTATTAACTTTATTAAAATCGTGCCGACCAATGACCGAGTGGATAAGATGCTGAACATTGGGAAACATCTGGAGTACGCAGGTCCGGGGTTCTTTCTTGTCTCTTGGCTCATAGCTGTGTGGGTTTGCGCACCCATTACTGCCAGCCGCCTGCGAGCGGTGAGGTCTCGGGTTCGAATCCCGTTAACCCATGGTTGTCATTCCCCCCCCCCGTTTTCTGTGTTTGTTCTTCAGTTGTGTTCTATGTTATTCATAAATGTTATATGGAATTAATAAATGTCAAACGGATATTCGGGGGTATAAGACCATCTTCGAGATTGCAGTCAGAAACCTCAAGAAAAAATTCTCAAACAAACAAAGAAACAAGTTAGGCCTATATTCAGATAGATTTAGTACTACTAAACCTATTGTTTAGTTACTAAATTTAGTAAAGTCGATTCAGATAGAATTCGGAGGCGGAGATAGTAAACACGTGACCCAAACAAGATGCTAAAAAAAATTGAAAAATTCTCTGAAAAAAATCTCAATTCAAACAAACAAAGAAACAAATGAGGTCTATATTCAGGTAGATTTAGTACTACTAAACCTATTATTTAGTTACTAAATTTAGTAAAGTGGATTCAGATAGAATCCGGAGGCGCAAATACTAAACACGTGACCCAAACAAGCTGCTAAATCACGTGACTAAACAAACATTCGCCTGGAAGAAGTGCTCTGGTTGGTCTACTAACTTCCTTGTTAACTTTTCCCTCATTATTCCCTTGGTGTTAGTCACGTGTTTAGTAGTACATGTATCTGAATTCCTATTTACTAACATTCAGTATCCCCGCCCACTTACTTACTTAGTAACTGAACAATAGGTTTAGTAACTACTAAATCTATCTGAATAAGTCTCTCCTGATCATGCTACCTGTAACATAATAATCGAATAATGTCTAAAAGTAGTTATGAAGGGAAAGAAATGAGGGAAAGGAAAGAAATGGGGCCTAAGTGAAAGAAATGAGGCAAAGCTTACATTTTAAGTTTAACCAAAATATGGCACTAACTTTAATTTAATTATTCCTAAAATAATTCATTAATTAAATGATTAGTTTTTGCTTATTAACTAATTAATATTTATTACATTCTCGTATAATTAATTAACTGTTGATCATGTCATTTTGATCAAGAGGGGCTTTAAGGGAAGTTGCAACCTTTAAACCTTCAAAATATCGAAAAAACTATCATTGCATTTTTCAAAAATTTGAATCTTTCTGAATCGTATGCTTCAAACTACATTAAAATATTCCTATTAGAACGCGAGTAATTGCAAAAGAAAATGTGGATGCAATGGAGTTTAAATAGGGAATTTAAAACTTTGAACGCGTTTTCCTCAGAACTGCTTTTTGCGACTTGCGCGCATGATTGTAAAAAAAACTTATGCAGGTATTATCTTGAAACTTGTTGGGTAAGTACGTGTTATTAATGTCTATAACCTACACCTAAATAATATTTTTAATTTTCAATTTTTTTCCCCTCAGGGTTCAATAAAAAAAGAAAATGAAAAAATCTCTCTTTTCATAACATAAAAATGTTTTTTTTTAATAATAAATAGGTACAAAAACATGAAAACACGTACTTACCCAACAAGTTTCAAGATAATACCTGCATAAGTTTTTTTTACAATCATGAGCGCAAGTCGCAAAAAGCAGTTTTGAGGAAAACGCGTTCAAAGTTTTAAATCCCCTCTTTAAACTCCATTGCATCCACATTTTCTTTTGCAATTACTCGCGTTCTAATAGGAATATTTTCATGTAGTTTGAAGCATACGGTTCAGAAAGATTCAAATTTTTAAAAAATGCAATAATAATTTTTTCGATATTTTGAAGGTTTAAAGGTTGCAACTCCCCTTAAAAATAATTTTTCTACCTACGATCTTGAACACTCAGTGTCAAATTGACTGGAATATTCTTTTAGATTTGTACTTAATCTCTCCATATGAACTTATTCATTTTTTTCGATCTTTTGGAAAGAAACCCTTTGACCAAGACAGGCCAAATTGCTGTATTCTTATCCAAATTACAGTGTTCTTTTTTCTTAGGACATGTATACTTTATTTAGCATTTACAATTAGACTGTAAATGGGTCCAAGGCTTGTTTTGGTTTCCTTTCCGGCATTAAATCACAATATAAGCAAAATAACTACTACCTGGCGCCACGCATTTTCTTTCGGGGCGTTTGAACTGAAACATAGGACCTGCCAAGGATGCACACAGAGGGATGGCTCAGGGAACCAGACACTCCCCCCAAGAAATTTTTATTTCTTTTTTAGTAAAAAGATAATAATCAAGTCCTTTAGTGAAAAATTCTTCCTTTTCCTCTGTCTAGGATCTTCCTCAAAAATGACTTTTTTCAGAACAACCTTGGGTTCAAAGCACTAGCAACCATCTCTTCAGGATTAAGCAATTTAAGTAATGTGTTATTTATGTTTATCGATGTCAGTTTTTGCTGATGATATTTTTATCTGCAGTACAGGATGTGACGTCTCCCTGCTTACTGCTAAAATAAATGATGCATTAAATGTTTTGAAGATGCGGTCCGATGGCAATCTCTGAGGTTAATACTGACAAAACGGTCTACAAAGACCTATCAAACCTGTTTGATTTTTAATGATAAGAAGTTAGAGAATAGGGTCTGTGTCCGTTACTTAGGCGTATGCCTTGACAAACGACTCTCCTGGAGGAATCAGGCTGAGAAATCTGCTGATGGGGTTTCAAAAGGACCAAGACTTAGGGACAAGAGACCAAAGGATTAACCCTTTGAGGCGCAACCCTTTCCCAATGCTGAAAAAAGGGCAGCCGTTGCCATCGCTCGACTTAACTACCAGCAAGATGGCGGACGATCGAAACGTTCATCGCGTGCCACAGATCTAGAGACCCTTTTTTGACGACACTGTACGCGGGCACAGCCAGCTGTCGTCAAAAAAGGGTCTCTAGATCTGTGGCACGAGATGAACGTTTCGATCGTCCGCCATCTTGCTGATAGTTAAGTCGACCGATGGCTACGGCTGCCCTTTTTTCAGCATTGGGCAATCTAACCGGCTGTTCTCGCATTCTTCCATTTTTCAGCAGACGTCAGTGCTGTTAAAAATAATCGTGACAATTTTTTTACGAGAAATGACGTGCTAAAAAGTAAAGGATTCTCGTGGAGCTATGTCACCCGCAACTAGTTTTATAGAAATCAAATCTATTCTTCGTAACCTGCAACAGTCTAAACGTCAGAGTTTGGTGTTCCCAGAGCGGGAACACTGCGCGTTAATGGGTTAAGAGACTTCCCGGAATGCTCTGGGGTTCTAATCAAGAGGTCCTTTCTACTACCTACAAATCATACATTAGACCTAGTCTCGATTACGGAGGAGAACTTCTTGCTACTGCATCTGATAGTTGCAAGGGCATCGTGGATAAAACTCAAAATAAAACTCTCAGACTTATCACGGGAGCTATTTGTTCTACTCCTATTACTGCGGTTGAAATCCAGACGGGATTAAAGCCCTTGTCAAATAGAAGAGAAAGACAGCTCCTGAAACTCCATGAGAAGTGCATAAGCTTACCTGTGCTTCATTGGACCGGGGCCATCGCTAAGCAACGGGCCTGCTTATGAGTTGCCATCCCTAAAAATGAGTTTATCATTGAGGCCTGTTTTCCCCAGTCACAGTATTCTATTTTATTATTCTAAGTATTATAAATGTTATATTATTTTATTATTTTAAAACAATTTTTTTATACTTTTGTCGTATAAAGAACTTTAGATGTAGGTAATCGTTTTGTGAATCTTGCGCCATTTTCTTTCATGAAAATTTATCCTAAAATTCGAACTCATTTTGCTCTGAATGTAAAGGTAAGTCAACGCTTATAATGTATTTAGAAATTCTAAAAATATGTATGTAAATCATGTTTAGTGAATAATTACTCATGTGTTATTTATAAATAAATTATTTTAATCAGAAATCGTATTACTTGAGTAGTTTTTATTCTTGTAAATAAGCATGACGTTGTAATACTATTTAGACAAAAGAATAAAGCGACAAAAGAATAATATATACTACATGAAATGTCTTTATTAAAGAATAATTAATTCAGGGATCACGCTATAGAGCGTATTTTATCAATTTTCTCCAATATACAGGATATCCCGAAAACACCGAAATGCGCTTTAATACATCATTTGTTAAAGATTAATGTTGAATTGTTTAAAATAACGTAGGAAATACGACTACGTTCATGAAATATTCATTATAAAAACGTCTTTCTCATTTGTGTATTTAGTTATTTTAAAGTATATTAAATATCCACTTGTGAAACTAAAATAAGCAATCGTGAATCATGAGAGTAAGCGCTACTTTGTTTTTCCTTCAAATTATATGCATCTATTTTCTCTATGTTAATATGTATCATAGCAAACAAATTAATCATGAGTTAGTACTTGAATTAGTAACACAATTACTACTTAAAACTACATTAAATAACGTTTGAAAGCACTGGGAATCTTAAAAAATGAGTGATGTATACGTGAAGACTGGATCATCCGTAGGCCTCTTTGGATGGCTCATCAAAATACACGCGCAGGCCCGTTACTAATTGCGAAGGCCCCGATTAGACAAACTGCATCCCTACTACTCCTAGACTCAAAACTCAGAAATCACCTTTAGCTGCTGTTAGGGAATTAAGAGAAAAATGTAACCTTGCAGTACTTTTTATCTGTGCGAGCCTTTCTGTGTGCCTGCCTATCTACTTCCTAGAATCAGGACTCCTCCCTATAATTTATCTATTGGCATTCAGGAAAAGAAATATGAGACCTTGCCAACTTATCTTAGATCCTGCTCATTATAAACTATTTCTAACTAGCTAGAGCCCGTCGGATTCGACGGTCACTTTATTGACCGTAATGTTTTTAAAAAAGGGGGTAAGGGGGGGGGAAGATCAGGAATGTTACCGAGGTCTTGGACAAAACGTATAGGAAAAGTCGAAGGGCATATTGGACGTGGCATGACGTGTGACAGAAAGTAAACAAAAAGTTTCGCGCCAGATCTTACTTTAGCAAAAGCACAATGGCGGCGAAATGATTGAAATCTTTAAAGTTTGTTTTTAACTATCTCTATTGAGTAAAAAAAAAAAAGAAGAGTACGTGTTAAATGACGAATGAGCTCGATTACAGTCAGAAATTCTAATTGAGTATTTCGTTGAAGATCATATTTTGGGTAAAGCCATCGACCACGGAACGTCCAATTGAATTATCGTGAGTGATCTGGACTGTATGCACATGTATGCATATATGTAAGTTGCAGTAGTCGTAATCCGCCCCCCCACGAAAATTTACTGGCTACGCCACTGTATACAACATATCATGAGAAAATGCGGGTTCAGGAAAGTAAACGCCAACAGTATGAAGTGAAAATAGTAAAAAATGTCGGAATCCAGCAAGAGACAAAAAATCTAATCCCCCAAATGCTTTATTTACCTTTTCTCACGCTACTCTCGATGGTAAAGATCCAATATCAGACAGAAAACAGAAGAATTAAAGAAATAAGAGATAAAGCGCCAAAATAAAGGAGTTTATAACTGCGGCCAATTTGGTTAATAAACCACAATGTATTTTCTATGTAGAAAAATATGAAGAAAAAAAATTCTGAAAAACTTTCATATTTTAAATACGCACTAATATGCTATATATTAAAAAGCGTATCATAATACATGCGCCGTCCCTATTTATCTTCCTTATTTCATTAAGTTGAAAAGTGTATCATTATTCATGAGCGTGCCGTATTTTTCTTCCTTACTCCATAAAACACTTCTTTGGAATGAAAATCCATATTAAAATCGCAGCCTATTAAAACTGTTTTACAATATTTGCCACGCACATTCTAGCTATACTTCACCTTTATAAATATTTTGAATGTGCAACATAAGTGTGCCGTGTTTGCCTTCTTTGTTTCATAAAGTACTTTTCAGAATTGAAATCGATATTGAAATCGCCTACCAAAGTCACTTGGTAAGCCAGACGCACTCACAGTTTTTAACTCCAGCAAGCTTGGTACTCATTTTATCGACCACTCCCACTCAAGAGATGAAAGGCTGAGTCAACCTCGCCCAGCCCTAGAATCGAACTCAGAACCGGTGGCACGGCAGCAGAATGCGCTAACCGTTATACTACTGGGATTATATTCTAAATGTACTTCACCTTTATAAATACTGTTTTGGAAGTGTACCATAATCCATGAGTAAACCGTATTCGCTTTCCCTGTCCGATAGAACAATTTCTTGGACTTGAAATATATATTAAAATCGCCTACCAAAACTATTTCACAATTTTCGCCAAGCATATTCTAACTATACTACTCCTTTGTAATAGGTAAATAAAATTGTAGCGTTTTCCAGTTTCTAGCCAATCTAGTAGATATCGTCAAGCTAGGCTCAATTTTTGAGACTTATTTGGCACGAAACTTGGCGATGCCGATGAATCATAAAAATTGTAAAACTTGGTGGCTTTCAACTTTTTATTCTTTTCCCACTCCGTCTCCCACGCTATCTGTCGCTTTTAAACATTTTTCTGTATAGACCGTAATGTATGAGAAATAGAATTTTGCAGCCCTGTAAAAAAACTATAAATCCTACACACGCCAAAATCAATACCGGTCGTGCGACAGTAGTCTTTAATATATGAACCAACCGTTTAGGAGCTAGCACACTTTAAGCGGTTTAATCAGCAAGGAAATTGTAAAAAACGTCAGATTTCGAAGAAAGGAGTGACGTGCCCTGTATTCTGTGAGGAACAATGAACTAATCCGCCAAACGGAGTGCGCGCGCTCCCTGCTTTATTTACATTTACTCGAGCTGTCCTCAGTGGTAAAGATCCAATATGAGAGAGAAAACTGAAAAATTAAAGAAATAAAGTTCCAAAATAAAGATGTGCATGCGTCATCCCGGAGTTTGCATTGCAGCTATATAACTGCTAGAGACCCACGCCTGGGAAGTTCACCAACGTGCGGTGATTTTTTTTTCGGAACAGCTTGTGTATTTGCTATCTACGGCGAAGACAGTCCCCAGTTCCTGTGTTTTTTGCGATGTGTCCTCGAAAAGTAAAGAAGCAATTGAGGAGAATTTTTAATTATTACGTTGTTTTTAATTAGATTATTGTTAATCATTTCATTAATTATAAAATGTCCCCAATTTTGTTTCAGAATTGGGGACACGATGATGGCCTCGTTTGTCCCCAGTTCCCTGTTCAAAAATCTGCCGTCTGTCACTCAGTCAGATGACGACTGCGCATCTTTTCTTCTCTTGTCTTGAAACATGAGTTTTTACTATCCTTAATTGGAAAATCAAAATTGAAGGCTTGTTTAACAAGTTCGATACATTACAATCATCCAAAAAATGTTCCATTCAAAACCGTCATGCAGAGGTAGTTGTTACACTAGTTGCTAGGTTGCCACCACCTAGGTTGTCTTCTGATATTCGATACTCCTAAATTTTAACTGTAAACATAACTTTGTGTTTCTATAGTAACAGCGTTGTATTCGTAAATATTTTAAAAATCGATATTTTTTATAAATGTAAAGTTTCTTCTTGTTTATAGTATATTTAACGAGGTTATGTTTTGAAAAAATCATCTTTGTGTTTATACTACCTAGTTATGAAGTAAATTTTGTATGAAGGTTTATTATCAAATGCATTAACGTAAATAATAGTCTGTGTTTTCATAACTTAGAATTCAAGACTTATTCATTATTTTATTTTAGAAAATTACTATCAAATTTTAATAATTGAAATGTTTAGTCCACGATCTTATTAAACACAATAGAAACAATGCATTTGTTTTATTAGCAACTTTAATAAGAAATTATGCTTCTCACACAATGATTGCACTTATGTTTCACATACAGATAGGGATTATGCATGGTAAAAGCAGGGCTGATATCTATTAGGAAAGTATCAACATACCATTTATGTTATTTAATTATAACTATTCGTGTCATAGTACAGCTTGGATATTTGCCACTATACAAGATGAAATATTTCACAGTGCTTGATCTAACAATCTGACCAGGATTATGCCAAAAAATACTTGAAAAACTGTTTTTATGGTATCTTTAATGGGCAATGATTATTGATAATGTGTATGTGTTAATCGACAAATCAAAAGTCACCATTGGTAGCAAATATCCAAGCTGTTTCCTATCCTTAACTGAGTTTGGATAATCATGGCATTTCAAAAATGATTATTTGCAAATTGCAAACAATGTTCTTAATAATTTGATCACTTACTGTGTACCTAAAGATAACAAAAGTTTTTTTCAAAATTTTAATTATCTTTTGCATAGTGGTAGTACAGTAGAACTTCTCAAATCCAGAATCACTGGGACTTTACTGATTCCGGATTGTAGAAACTCTGTAATATCAACTGTAAAAAGTGCTGCAAAAGCACCCCCTCTATGTATATCAGTGGCATCTATAGTTTTCCATTTCAGGTGTGTGTGTGTGTGGGGGGGGGGGGGGGGAGTGATCCAGTATTTTAAACGTAGTTACTAGTTAATATAAATGTTATAAAATAACAGTTTTATAATAATTGCTTTGCATTTTCAGAGTGGGACCATCCCCCCTCTGCGCCTTCTTATATACACTCCTGATATATATCATTTAATACCGAATAAACACCCTTTTATGATTTATTAATAGAGTAAAAATTCAATTAATTGGCATGTTCAGGAAATGCAGATTGCTCTATAAACCCAAATGTAATAAACATCAGAAGAAAAATAAAACATCATAACATGGCATTCAAAGCTTAAAACAAACTATTCAATGCCTGCTGACATGGTCATAATACATAATCAGCTTTCTTCTGGCCCAAATGTGTTTATCTAACTCTTTTCCTCCTCCTCTCCTTAACGTTTTTCGCTCTTCCATTTTAATGGCAGACGTTGTGGCCTGCGTCCGATCCCGCAAATGCGCATGCGCTTTAGACGCTGGTGGATACAATCTTTTCATCTCTTTTGCCTTGCTTAGATTCCTTTGTTTTATTTTTGAAGTGCTCATCTGCTAGGTATGCCACCACTAAACGACTGTTTTTTTAATAATTATGCTTCTTTTTTTTACATGTTAGAATCAGCTTGACACTATTCTATTAATGAGAATAATGTGTTTCTGGTTTTCGTATTATGATGAAATTGCAAATTCACAAGAATTGAATTGGCAAACAAACCCACCCCAAAACAGAGATTATGCAATGCAAAAGAAACTGCAAGTACAAGGCGATAGCGGAATAAAAGATCGTATCCATCTGCGCCAAAAGCGCACACGCATCTTTGGGATTGGATGCAGTGAATGTAAAAATATAAAACCTTCTATCATTGTTACCTTCTTATAATGCTTAAAACCTTCATTATCAGGGTGTCTACCACTCCGGAAAGTCTGGAAAAAACCGGGAAATTGGATAATGGGTCTGGAAAATTCAATAAAAGAATCATTTTTTTTCTGTTTTGTGTCCTTTTTTTTTTTTTTACACTTTCTAATTGTCAGACTGGAAACCAAAAGCAACTGTAACACATTTTTCGAACCGCGAAAGCATCTAACGATGTGTTTGTATAAGGAGGGAAAAATGGGGGCTCATCAATCGTGACGGGAGGGTAAAAGACAAATTAGCTTACTTGGTAACTTACGGCTTAGGACCCTATTTCCAAGAACAGTTAGTTAATTCTATCAGAAAGTACGACTACTTCTGTTTCTCAATGGATGAAAGCTTAATCCTGTATACTTCAGTTAAAATTGATTTCAAGAAGTTTTACAAATATGCAAATATAAAGACAAGGTAGGGGTCATTGTGCAATTTCCCAAAGTAAAATGCACTGGTCAGGAATTTTTTTCCCGGGACCTCCCAAAAGTCAGGAAAAAGTCCGAAAATTGACTTTCAGAAATTTGGTAGACACCCTGATTATGTTTGGTGCTGCTATTTGCATTTTGAAGAGATAACAAAAAAGAAAAAAATTTTTGGCTAATACCGATTATTATTTGGAATTTATTATTATTTATTATTATTTGGAAAGCTGAATTTTGTCCGGGTTATAGAAATTCCGGATTTGAGAGGTTCTACTGTATATCATATAAGTGTGCTGTGTGTAAAATGCTAAAATGCAATATTCAATCTTAGTTGAGAAAAATAATTTTTTTATTTTTTTTTTTACCACTTTATCAAAACTTTATATGTAAATTATACACAACTTTGACATTCCATGGCATAATTGGCAAGGCTCTGGACTCGTATTCCAGCAATATGTGTTCAAATCTCAATCTGTAAATATTTTCTTCTTCTTCTTTTTTTTTTTTTTTTTTTTTTTTTTAATACATCAGTACTTATTGTTAGTTCATTTATCTTTAAAAAAAAATACTTCTTTTTTTTAATTAAATATAGGTTTTTTAAATACTCTTTACTTATTTATCTTAAATTTCACTTCTACTATTCCAAGTCTAATATGTTTATAGTTTAATTAAGTGCATGTCTAACCAGACCACTTAAAAATTACCTTGCATGTTTAAAAAAAAAAAGAAAAGAAAGAAAGCAGCATTTATTTGTTGTTCTTGTTGTAGACATAATTACATACTGTTGCTTCAATAAATTGAAAACAACACTAGAAAAGCCTATATTTTCCATTTTTATTTACCTATAATCTTTTATCATCGTAGATAGTATTTAAATGGCAAAATGTGTTATATTCTAATAGTAATCACAAGTATCACTACCTGCTAATTTTTGAAGAAGGTTGGGCTGAGAACAAAATATGCTCTGTTTTTACTATCTTTATTAACAGTTAAAAATTTAAAAGAACAAATTATTGAGGGAAGATGTCCCTATGGTTTCAGATACTTATGATAGTAATACAGTGATTGCTTGCCTTTGTGTGGGTACAGGGGACAGCGAGAAAAAAATGTGCATAAGTGAGAGACACACATAAACAAAAAAAATTACAAAAAGGAATTTAAAAGTGAAAAATCAGTGCATTGAACTATATCAGATTGTTAATTAATACAGAATAGAACCTGTTTTCCGGAATGGTTGGGACCGGGTGTATTCTGGATAACTGAATTTTCTGGATAATTGGTTGGGGATTAACATGACATCTACTGATTTGATTGGTAGCATAAATGTTACTCTCTATTTTTGATTAGAATTAAGCATTAACTCTTAATATACTAGAAAAATATTTAAAAAAAACTTAGTAGATCAAGATAAATAATAATCATTTAGAGAGGAAGTTGTAAATATATGAAAACTTAGTCACACACCAAAAAAATAAATAAAATACCTTACCAGATTACTTACTTTATAAATTCTAGCTGTAGTACTCAAAACAAAAAAAAAAAAGGAAAATATAAGAAATATTTATAAAAAAAACTCGTTTTTTGCTTTTCTTTTGGAAAAAATAGGAATTTAATCAATTGAAAAATGATTCTGGATAACTGGTTTTCCGGATAAGAGGTTCCATACTGTATAATCATTTATAAAAATCTTAGACTTGGAATAGTCAAAATTAAATTTAAAATAAATAATGAAAAAACAATCTGAAAATGATAAGATAATTATAAGTCTTTTTTTCCTGATAAATGAATTAATTTTAAGTATTGGTGTATTAAAAAGAGAAGAAGAATGGGAGAGAAAAGTTTGTGCAACAAAAGATTTGAAACCATAATACAAGAGTATGAGTCCAAAGCCTTGCCTATTATGTCACAGAAATTGCATATAGCTTACATATAAAGGTTTGATAAAGTGGTTTGAAAATAACTTTTCTCAACTATATTTGAGAATTGCATCTTTGTATTTTATATGTAGCATATTAACATGGTATACTATCTCTATGCGAAAGATAATGAAATCCATTTCGCTTAAGCTGTGCTTCTTTATTGTAAGACTTGTAAAGAAGCTTAGTTTGATCCTTAAGTGCTATATCATCAACCATTTTCTGCAATAATGTTTTTTCCTAATCTGTTCAATTAAGTTAATCTGTCCAATAATGTTAAATAATTCTGCGATTCTCTTACTAATCTTGAAAACTCTATTTCACTATATTAAATAGCCATTTTCCATTTAATACATCAATATCTTCAATCTTCCTTGTTGTGAGTATTTTGGTTGTCAAGATAATTATGGTCAATTTGATGCACTTGTTGGTATAATACATAACTACTCGTAATTTAATAATGTATTACTAAGTAAGGATATTTATATTATATGCATGTAACTGGTGATTTTATTTGCTTTCATAAATACTTTTGTTCATTTTTATACTTATTTTATTTTATTTATTTATTTTTAGAGAGAAATTATAAAAATTATTAGAAACATGTCTGAAATAGGTAATTTAAAAAGTTTTGCTTTTTTAAATCATTCATATTAATTGTTTTAGTTATGTTCATTAATATTAATTGTATTAGTTAATTTTTATGTTTAGTTACATATTAAAGGTTAAATAAGATTTAAATTTCAAATAGCTTTATAATGCTTCATTTTTTTAATAAATGTATAGTGTATAAATTACCTTCTATCACAGTTACTTCATTTTCTTAGAATGTGCCTTTACTCTCTCAGAGACAGTGGTGTACCTAACTCATGTAAATGCAAATTAATATTGTCGCAATTTTATACTACAGTGGAACCCTATCTATCGTTCCCGCATTCATCGTTTTCCCGTATTGATCATTTTATTTCTATGGTCCCTACACAAACTGTATTCAAATAACGTTAACAAAACCTGCATGTATCGTTGTCAAAAATTCGCTTTCCCGCGTTCATTGTTGTAAAATGTTTCTTCTGGCAGAAATGAAATTGATGATGAAGTGGGTCAATATGGTGTGCAAATCTAATAACTTCCTGGTATGATATCTTAGGTTGATGATGGTATAGGTGAAGAGTTCTTGCATCTAATAGGGACGAGTATTGTGTGAAATGTAGTGATTATATTTCCATTGATTTAGAAGTAGCAACGTGCGGTATCCTAAGATTGAAAGAAATGTGACTCAAGAAATGAAAATAATCGTGAAGAGGCTGAGAATAATATTCATGCCCATGAGATCGAGCCAACACTAGTGCCTAGTTTATTATATACCAGTATACGCAATAACGGTATTTGAAATTGTATGACTTTTATATACAAAGATGAATACACATAAAAAGACAAAAAAAAAAGGAAATCTTGAAAATTTTGTTTAATTAAAAGATTAAGGGAAAACCCAGTAAAAAATTACTGATTTTTAAAAAATAAGTATGACTTAATTTCTACAGAACTTCAATTTGTTTCTTTTACAGTTTGGTAACAAATTTAGTATTTTTGATATACTGTATACATTGTGTGTATTCATAAATACTGTTTTCTTCCTATTTTGACTTTAACCCGCATTCGTCGTTTTCCCGCATGCATCTTTTTTACTACGCACCCCATGAAAAACGATAGATCGAGGTTCTACTGTATCGCATATTATCTTGATTGCCTGGATAATGCACTTTTTGTAATATCCCAGGCAATTTTTCCTGCCATTTCTCCTGAAAGTTTGTCAATAGTATTGTTTAAGTATCTTAAAAGAAAAACTACTTGTGAAACCTAACATAATTAGTTTACGTAGTTAAAAGCATTATATCTTTAGTAACCTGAGCTTGGTTATAATGAATGGTTAAAAGTGGTCATATATTTTTCCTTTGTCCTTAAAGACTTTTAATGTGTTTTTTAATGATTTTGACTATGAAAAGGCATGTATGTTTTTATTCTATTGTAATTAGTTTATTTGTATTTATGTATCAAGCCAACATGAATTTTTGAACTAAAGTCTTAGTGGATCATTCGCTGAAATTATGTTCTGGTGCGTCAGTAAAGTTAGCATTTTACTGTGGTGATATAATCTCTGTTTGAGTCACAGAACTGCATAGTACTCGTCTGTAAAAACAAATATGACTTGGAATAAGAACACATTAAAAAGCTGGTATTAAAAGAACAAAGAACAAAAATGACTCTAAAAGAAACGGCTGTTTAAAAAAGTTGAAATAATTAAAACTTTATAAAATAATACACATAAAAGGTACTTATCATCATATGATCATATCCTCGGAGTGTATCAGCTCCACACAAACCATGCTTCGCACATTTAGAAGATCTCTGCGGAGATTTGCGTGATCGAGTTTGATTGTGGCATGTTAATGGGGGTGCTCGCACTGCCTATTGCATACTGACATGAAAGCTTGTGTCGGTGGATCAATGTGGAACCTCAGACAGATTTGTATGATCACTTCTGATTTCGCTTGCGATTTCGTATGGCCCGTGGCGGATGGTTACAGAGATTTCTTCCTTTGGATGGATTTTCTTTTGCTGAAGTTCTGCTCGCTTACATAGTGCTGACCACTATTGTTTATGCTCTCAAGTTTCAGTGAGCTGCCAGTCTGTCATTTTGAGTATGGCTTGAATCTCTTGAGGTACTACAATTATAGACAGCACAGTGTTACGAAGATCTTCACTTTCTGCACTGATTTAACCCTTTGAGGCGCAACCCTTTCCCAATGCTGAAAAAAGGGCAGCCGTTGCCATCGCTTGACTTAACTACCAGCAAGATGGCGGACAATCGAAACGTTCATCGCGTGCCACAGATCTAGAGACCCTTTTTTTATGACAGCTGGCTGTGCGCGGGCACAGCCAGCTGCATCAAAAAAAGGTCTAGATCTGTGGCACGCGATGAATGTTTCAATCGTCCACCATCTTGCTGGTAGTTAAGTAGAGCGATGGCAACGGCTGCCCTTTTTTCAGTATTGGGAAATCTATCCAGCTGTTCTTCCATTTTCCAGCAGGTGTCAGTGCTGTTAAAAATAATCGTGACAATTTTTTTATGGAAAATGACGTGCTAAAAAGTAAAGGATTCTCATGGAGCTATGTCACCCGCAACTATTTTTATAGAATTCAAATCTATTCTTCTTCAAAGGCAATAGTCAAAATGTCATAGTTTGGTGTTATCAGAGCGGAATCACTGCGCGATAAAGGGTTAATGCAGCACTACTTTTTTGTGCTGCACTATTTACCATCATCCAAACAAAAACATCCTTTTTCACTTACATACTGGAGGTTCGCACACTGCGTAAGGAACTCCGACAAGCAAGACCTCAGTCAGTCAGTCAGTCAAAAGGTACTTATCAGAGAATGCATGTGTTTCGGATGAAAAAATTTTCACCCTTTATTACCAGTAGTCCATATACAGACTGTACACAAGTCTGTGTATGGACTGCTGATGAAGGATGAAATTTTTTTTCTCTGAAACAAATGTCCAGTACAATAACTTTTATGTATGTTATTTTACAAAGTTTTAATTATTTCATCTGGTATTCAAAGGTTTAATAAGAATTGTCCAAAATAACATGCAAGTAAAAAACACCACAATGCAATTGTTTCATAGGAAATGGTCCATCCTTCCTCAGGTGCAAAAAGCTCCACTATTCATTCACGAAGGCAGGGAGGTAGAAATAAACGTAAACACAAGGCATGTGGCCTTTTAGAAAAATAAATAAAATGATAAAAATTAGGTACTTTTCAAGCCTGAGTTCTATTATGCCAGGTTAGCAACCTCGTGTGTATTTTTTACATTTACATTATTCTGTTGGGAACAACCGATGCAGATATTTTAACTTACTGATGAGTGATACTCTCTCATTGGGAAAGTACTAAACAATTATGATTTAAAGTTTCGCACTACCCACACATAAGATGCTTGTTAGGATTTAAGAATAATCTTATAAAAAGGGGCAATCTAAAATCAAGATTACACCATTTAAAAAAGAAAAAAAAGAGCAATACTCTTATGATATATGGTTATAGTAATAAATTGTACCCAACCCCGCAAAATTAATATCAGTTTTCACAATAATCACTGTAATAGTGTAAACCATTACTGAAATTTCAAAAACTTTGTCATTATAGAAGAAGCAAAAAGTGAAATTTCACAGTTTGATATTGAAAAGCAAGATGAAAATGAAGACAAAACTATATCTGGGTATGACTTTCAAATTTTAAGATTTCTTTGTATGGTGTATTACATTCTTAATTATTTCTAAAAGAATTTGTAAACTATTTGTTACTAAGCCTATAAGTTAAGTCTATAAAGCTAACTTAGAGCATGTGCATATTTTGAAATATGTTGAGTTATTTTAAAATAAATTTATTTTAATGGTGTCTTTGATTTTTATGGTTTTTGTATTTGAGCATTTTATCTGTAGTTAATTCCGAATTTCTGTCTCAATTTGCTAGAAATATGCATCATATCATGCCTTATACTGTTTTCTATATTGATGTTTCTATTTATATTGAAGCAATCACTTTTTTAATGTATTTATTATGTTTGATCTTTTATCAGAAATGAAAGTTATACTAAGTTAAAAAAGTGTTTGTCTTTTTTTTCCTTTTCCTCCTACCTTCAAACTAGAGTTATCTTTCGATTTCAAATTTATCAGGTAAAAGGTAGTCCCATAACAGTAAGGGATTTAATTTTTCTCAGTTTCTTTTACTAAATAAAAATGTATCATATTGTTCCTTTGACTATAATTAGTATAGTTTTCCAAAATGTTACTTTTAAGTAGTACTTGTAATTTAAAGATTAAAGATTTTACAAGTTATTATTACTTTTATCAATTCAATAAAATTTGCTAGCACATTCATTTATTAATATGTGCTTCTCTTATATTTTGCAGTGCATCTTCAGAAATGCAGAGTGAAGAAATATCTCCAGACATGGAGAATACTAAAGAAGCACCTGCAAGAAGTTCTAAAATAACATTAGATCCTAACCATGTAAGAGGTTTTTTAGCAAATGCTTAGAAAATTAAAAATTATACTATTAAGCATTTCTTTAATTGCTATATTTATATCTACTATAACCATTTAATTAATATCTGACTTTTCCAAGTTGCAATTGTTTGGTTAATTGTATGGAAGATATGTGATTTTCATGATCAAATTGTAGTCTCTTTAATTTATATATTTTTGTTTTATAGATGCTTTGCAACAGTTCTATCAAATGTTTTTATAGTATATTTGTTTAATTTTAATTATAATAAAGTCTTTTATGTTATTTGTTCCAGCCATTGATGATAAAATACCAAAAAGATCTCAAAGAAAGACTGCTGAAACTACTTCAAGAAACAGATGAACAACTTCTTGATTTGGTATTTTTATTATTATTTTAATATTTATAGAAGTTTGAGGGTATAAATTCCCTTATTTAGATTTTTTTGTTTACGTTTTGTCATGAACTTATTAAAAAAGTGATTTATTGAAAATAATAATATATTAAGAAAAATTGTCTTATTTTTAATAGAAACGAACAATTTCTGCCCAAGAAAAAGAAAATGACCATTTTGCTAAACAAGGATATGAATTTCAAAAAGAACTTGGTCTTCATGAAGAAAAATTTAAAAAAATTCATCAAAAGTATGATGAGGAAGTTAAAAAAAAGGAGGAATTGGAAGAAAAATGCAAAGTGATCAAACAAAAGTTTGAAAAAGTTGAAGAGAAATTAAATATTCATAGGAAAAAGGGTAATTTTGTTTAATTTGTTTACTTTTTACACATAAGAAAGGGTTTAAATACATTTTTTAACTCTTTATATTGTTTGTTTATTTAAAAAAATTCTTATGAGATTATTTAAATTTATCATTAATGATTTTTTCTTTCTTCTTAACTGTATCTGACTGTGTTCTTTATAAAATAAAGTACTTTGCTTTGTATTAGATAAGAGGTTTTTCTCCAAAGTAATAAAAAAAAAGTAGGAAAAAAATTAATAAGTACCTTTTAGAATCAGGCAAGGTTCTAAAAAATAAATATTTAATATTTATAAGTAACAATGAAGGTGAGTAAACAAGAAATGACCAGCTCATAGGCTGGATGTAGGCTTAAAGTGACATTATCAAACAAAAGTTGAAAAACTGTACTGAAACATAACAAAATCACAAATGTTAGAAACTGAAATTTGGTATAGTTGTGTTTAAAGAGATGAATGAAAGGAAAATAATTTTCTGTTTCTTAAAATATGAAAATACAATACACTCTGCAAGTGTAATCTATCTATATATAAATACACTAAGGAAAATCTTTGCAGCACATTGCGCAAATGGTGGAATGTGAGATTTAGCACAGTTAAAGTTTGTATGGAGGGATATGAGTTGTGTGAATGATAAAATTTTTGTGTAATATGTTCATGCACTGTAAAAAAATTAGAGAAGTAAATTGGCATGCAATATTTTGTGCCAAGTCAGGATATGGTTTCATTGTTATGTGTCAATTTTTTAATAACAGCATATGTTACAACATTAGTAGGATTATAGTATTCCAACAAAATTTGCAAAAACTGAAGTTATTTGCCAATTTAGTGAAAATATGCCAGCAATAGTATCGAAATATGCCAGCAATAGTATTGAAATATACCAGCAATCAATTGGAGATGATAATAATATTACATTATTAATGAGGTGTATGGAAATAGTTCCGACAAAACATACTCTTGGATAGCATATTGAAGTCAGTTATTTTAGCCCTTAAAAATGATTATTGTACTTTTGTTATTACTGATATACATAATCAAATACATGGTGGAATGAGAGAATATCATATCTGTGATAAAACAATTTGCCATGATGACAGTAAAATCAATAATTATCCAGTACAGTTTTTGAATTTTTTTACTCTTAGTGGTTTGGGTAATTTTCGGTCAGCCGATAAAATGCCAAATAATTGAAACCTGCACCAATTGTGAACAAACCTAACGAGAATCACTGAGCATCATTTCCAGTGCAGAGTTCTTTCATCCGCATTTTCATTGTTTAAATTTGAATTAATTCCATCTGTTTTCCCCATTTCCATATTTTGGAACAAACGATTAATCCAATTAGCATAAAAATTTCTTTAGTATATTGATACTTTTATACAGTGCAATTTGTGTACAAATACTTTTTTGTATACTGATTAACATTTTCAGCTTTGTTTTGGGGAACAGCGATGTTTTAGAAGTAATCTTTTAATGTCGCCAGAAAAAACTGTTGATGGAATTTATGCCCAGCTAACCAAAAAAGTGCAATGGTTTGCCAACACGTGTGTTACTGTTGAAAGGTTAATTGCATAGTTTTACTGATCAGAAATTTAAATACAAAGAAGCATTAATCAATGAAACAAGAATGCAATTGCATCGTAATGCTACTGACTGCGAAGTTTTAACTGGAATTGCAACGCAATAAGAAAATTTATATTCCAAATAAACGAATAATTCAGAATATGTCCCACATACAACATATTGCAGAGCAAATTTACCCCCCATTTAACTTTCAAAGAAACCAATTTCCAATTATACCTGCATTTATGATGCCAATAAATAAGTCTTGATATAAACATTAGAAAAATTTGGAATGTTATTGAGCAGGCAGTTTTTATACATGATTAACTGTGCATCGCAGTAAGTAGTTTGATCATTCCATGGTTTGAGATTTTATATTAATTTTTTGTTTAAATTTTATATACTTTCAAAAAGACAGCTGAAATAACTATGTAGCCTTGACAAAACCTGGCCAGTATAGCAATAAAAGAATTGATAAAATAAAATAAACCAGGAAATATCAAAAAACGTATTACCATATTTTAAATATCTCTTAGCCAACTTATGCTTCATTTTTCCTATTGTTTACATTTTTTAAATAACTGGAAAATTAATGCATAATGACATATTTGTAACATGCTCGCACCTGATGCACTAGAACAGAATAAAAAAAAAGTTATAAGCAATGATTATAGAGGTACTAGCTAGCTGCGTGCCCGTTCTCCGCACGGTAGGGGACGAAACTCTTTCTTACATTTGGGATCTAAAAATAAGCAAAATGATTTGACTCTTGGCGTAAAGTTACTCATTAGTTATTTGTAAAGTTAGTATAAGTACAGACCTGAGACCATTGTTAATACTATGACGCAAAAAACTATGTCGGTGTCATTCACAATTAGAAAAGAAAAGCGTGATGGTTCGCAGTGAAAATTCCTAATATTCAAAATGTCTCATTTCTGCATCATACTCTTTTTTAGATTTAAGTTATGCCATTAATACTTTAGATACTACATGATGTGGAGAACCGTTTTATTTTATAATTAAATAGTTGTGTACCCGCTCTTTGCAAGGCAAGAAGAGAACATTTTCCCAAAATGTGATTATAACTACACGTGACCAAACAGAATCTCCAAGAAAAAAAAGTTCAGTTACAATCTTTTCTGTTGAAACTACCGCGGGATATATTGACCTGACGTAGAATTACTTAGCTGTGATGTAAGATGGTTGTTGAAAAAGGAATTTAACACTTAGTTTCACGAAATATTTATTAATGCGGAATATTGTGCTTTGATCAATATTGCCCTAACATATCTACTATTACTTATACTATCTTTTACTGATACCAATACAATATATTTTCGTTTTTCAGTCATTAATACTTAATTTAAATAAACGGCTTAGGTATTTGCCACGAATGTAGTCTTTTATTCTTTGGTGACTTTTGAAATTTACGCACTAGTATAAACGATAATCATTTCACTTTATGGTTGCCACTAAAACAGCTCTCCATACATTTGTATGCTTAATTATTGTCAGATTGGCGTATTTAGCACCAGGGCCCTATTATCTCACAGAAAAATCGGGACTTTGGCCAGTGCCTCCGGCTAGAAATGGCCCCCAATTTCAAATGTTGTTCTGAAATATTCGTTTTTATAAACATATTTTATGAAAAATAAAACAAATTTCATAGATGGAGGCCCTCAAATTCATCAATGGAGTCCCTGTTTGCCATAATCAGGCCCTGTTTAACACCGCAATATATTTCCTGCTATTCGAAAACGTGACCCGTTTAAAATCTCAATTGAAAATAATGCTGGATAATTCACTTGTGAAAAAACAACATTCAATTATTTTTCTGGCAACGTAAAGTAAAATATAGAATTATTTCACATGCGCGCCGTATGTTTTGCTTGTGAGTCCGTTATTCTGATTGAGTTTCAAAAGGGGTTTTAAACTCATGACGTCAAAGTGGCACACATTTCACATGTGAAAACTCGGTTACTTTTAAATAATTTTTTTTTTTTTTCAACTGGCAATTTTAATCATTGTTACTGTCTCCAAGACAACCAAACCCCAAGATATCATACTGAAAGTTTTAAGCTGCTGCGATTGAAATGAAAATCCTTCTTTACTTAAAAATTCGTAAAAAAACTCCTAATTTATATTTTCCTCTGGTTTTTCTTTTAAAAGAGGGCGAAATGTATGCTCCGTCATTTGATACTCTTTGACAAAAGAACCTCAGTAACATTCAAACTTAAAAATTTAATATATTATGGTTGAATTTTGACCACTGGGCAACCTCTAGGGATGCTAATTCTCCTTTCAGAGCTAATACTGTAGCATATAAATCTAGTGGGACTGAAAATTTTGAAGGTAGGTGCATGTAACATATTCAACATTATGAATAATGAAGTTTCTTTTATTTTTTAAGGAAAAAGTTTTTAAAAAGTGGTTTCTTAAACAGAGAAGGCATACCCTCCTGTGCACACACCTTCGCATGCTATGCCTGTGCTGTAACTGGAGTACACAGCATAGGTATACATTGTTATAAATCCTTTGTTGCAGTTCAGTTCTTATTTCAATAATTTTTTGACTTTGTTTCAGATGTAGAGTATCAGAAGCAACTGGAAGATATTGCTTTTCAGGTTGTACAGCTGACTTCCTTGCAAGGGGAAACATTCACTGATGCTAAAAGCTTACAGCGGGCAGTTGAAAAGACTGCTAAAGACAGAGAAAATTTAGAGCTGCAAAAATTGAGGCAGGAAAGTCTTTTATGTAATATTGTTTCACTCATAAAATGAAAATAATACCTGAAAACAATTTATTTTTGTATTGTGTTATGTGCAACATAATATTTTAAGATATAGAAGACATTTTACAATTTTAAGGCATCATAAAGTTAAAGTAAATAAAAAAAGAAGTAATTTGAAGAAAGATCTTAAGTTAGGAATCTAAATAAGTTTTTAAAAAGGATACTATAACTGGAAGAAAAGGGGAAAACAATAGAATTACATCTTTATTTTTATGAGAATTATTAGCTATTTAAAAAGTCAGATTTTTAAGCAGACGATTTGAGATGACTTGAAATAATTTTAAAATTCAATCAAATTACTGCTCACTCAGCAGAAGATTTTAATTTTTAAAAATAAAGTTGACATTTAATCCAATTCCATGTATTTTAGACCATAAATATGAGCTTTACTAGCCAGCTCCGCCACCTCATACCTTACAATTCTTTATACTTAGGACAGTATTGGCCAAATTATTGGACTCATTTCAACAGAAATCATGTTTCTTTGTTTTAACAGTATTTGCCATAAAATTTATTTTGTTTAGGATTGCTACACATTTTGGGTGTCCTTATAAAAGCTGAAGGTAGTCATGCCAAGTACTGATTGCAAAATGTATGAAAATACAAAAGTGGTGACATTTCCATTTATGAAATGGTTGTAAAAATAACTTTATAGACTGATAATACGTTGTTCCAGATTCCTACATAAATATTTCTTAATTACAGCTGGGGCTTTCAGTGCTCAGTACATTGCCATTCCCTTCCTGAGTTCCGTGGTTTTTCTAATGGTTACTTTTCTATTTTAATAACACCAGAGTTAATTTGCCAAAGTTAGCAACCTGGTGTTTTTATTGTATGGTTATATTATTTAGTATGTAACCCTGGTTAGAATTTTAACAGGGCTTACAATGTTTTTAAAAATATGATATACATTACAACCGGGGTGATAGTTATTGAAAAATTTGATGCAATCTGTTCCAAAAATTTTGTACAAGTTGTGCCAAAAATTTGATGCAGTTTAATCTAAAAGTGTATTCTGTGCCATTTCGGGAGCAGGGGGATATGTAATAAATATCTGCAACAAGTTATTTTAAAGCTTACAAGAATGAAAGAAATTTGCTGTATATATCCTTTCTCTGTACATAGCAATACCTGCACAACACAGCATAGCACTTTCTATGGCTGTAAATTCCCTCTTTATCGCCTTCAAAAAACCACTTGTCTTGGACAATCTTAAAATTACTTGCAGACGAAATGAGTGCAACATTTACGTAGCTAGCTGAAGAACGTATGTATTATAGTAAATAATAAAAACTAATAATCTCAAAAGATACCCCCCTAAAAAAATCTTGCTTTTGCTTATAATTCTATTTTTAATAAAATATGTTTCTTTAATATAAAAAACTAAACTTTAGTCATGGTCCCAAAACATGTGGAGTATACTGAAATACCTTTCTTCTCTGTTTGCTTTGAACATTACAATTAGACTGAACGAGTGGAATAAAAAAGAAAAATTAAAAGCACAGATCTAAAACAAATGCCACTGATTAGCATATAGGTTTAGCAAGTTGCTTTACTTTTCCCCTTCACATTACAAAGATTGTTATCTGCAAGTGTTATCTGCATGCCACAGTTCGAAAGTGGTGAGGGTAGGAAGGGGGGGGGGGGTGATAGAAATAAAAATTGACACACACTTTCAATTTTATTTTATTTTTTAATCACTCTCTTACTTTTCAGAACTGTAAAAGCACTTATTGGTAAGTGTGATTATTTTATAATGTTTTAATTTTACAATGATGCAATGTACACATTTAATAGCTTTCCAAACATTCCAGAGGTCATTCTATCAAAATTACATCAGCAATTCTATTCTATCAAAATTATCTTGTATCAGCATATTTTTCAAAAGTTCTGTATTTTTTCCTTATAATAACAATGAAAAGACTATAATTTAGGAGGTATTTATAGTTTTCTAATTGTGTAAGTGATATTGATGAGGAATATGTTTTAAATATATTTACTATAAAAATATAACTTTGTAAAAATGTTAAATATTTGAATTTTTTGTTGTTGTTGTTAGCAGGGGTATGGGGGGGGGGTGAGAGAGACATGTGTAGTTTTAGAAAAGTTCATATGCTCTTCAGAAAATTTCACTTAAGTCCACTATCACCTCTGCATTGTAAATTTCATGCCTCCTATGTAGATTTGTATTTCACGTATTTTCCTGCTCATATATATCACTATAGTTCATAAAATAGTGTGCTAAAATGTCAAGTCAACATTTGCACAACAGCCCCTCTGCAGGGCCAAGGTTTGCAGTGCCCAACCGCACCTTCACGACCATGGGTTCTGGGGTGCAAATGCATATGCCTAGGCCAGGTGGTCAGCCTGACACAAAGCCCCCAGTGTTTGACCCTGAGCAAGCTTGGTCCTCATTTTATGTACCCACTCAAGGGATGAAAGGCTGAGTCTACCTTGTCCAGCCCGGGATTCTAACCCCAGACCTGTGGGACGGAAACATGGTGCACCAACCATAACACCACTGGGCTTCATGCTAAAATGTACCAAGGATAAAAACCTTGTATTTACTTTTTATGTTTGCTTTATTTATTTAATGACAGCAAGTGCAAATAATTTAACTTGGCAAAGTTGGAGATGAGTGATGTTATCGTAACAGAAAAGTGCCCACTAATGTTCACATCTAGTTGTTGCCATTCCCAGCATAGAAATATAGTTGATTTTAGTACCGCATATGTTTGTGTAATATTTAAATAGATTATGCAATGTTTTCTAATATTTTATTTAAATATGCTGCTTCTTCATATTAACTCAATTACACAAAATTATTTTTCTGTCTTATGTTTTAAGTAATATCACTTATTCTTAAATCGATTTCCCAAAAATATGCTGGGGTTTTTTTTAACACTAAATTCTAATAAAAAGGCATAAAAAGGTTGGGAAACGCTTATGTACAGAGTCATAGCTTGGAGCTGGCCAGGCTGCCAAGGACACAATCCTTAAGAGTACGCACTTTACGCACTCACAGCCTGTGGGACCCTAAAACACAGGCTGACAATAAGTCTTAGGTAGCACATTATTCAAATATTACCAGTGTTGCTTATGACCCTAGCTACAATGCTTGTATAAACCACTGACTTCTAAAGTTTTTTGACCACATACCCTTATGATGAAAATAATCATAAATTGTACCTTTAATTATATTTATATCTATAGATTTTTCTTCCTTGTGAACATGAATCACTAGCATAGGCTTAGCCCACTCTAGAAAAATTAGATTTTTCTCCCTTATGAACATGAATCACTAGCACAGGCTTAGCCCACTCTAGAAAAATTAGATTTTATATTGCAAGAATAAGAGATGGAGCCAGAAATATCCAAAAAGCCTGTCCTGTTTGGCCAATGTTAGGCTCTATATCCTATCTAACCAATATAATTACTTTGTGTATGCAAGGTTTCTGTAGTGCAGAGTTCCCAGTTAAAGAAAAGAAAATTCTCCCCAAATTTGTTTTTCAGTCATAATTTTATGCATGCTAGAGGACATAGAGTAGTTTGAAAAGAAATATAGCTTATGCCATAGAATTTTCTGGGTACCCCACTTTGGAGACCTCTGTTTTAAACCATACAAGCTTGAAAAAAAGCTTTAGAGCCAAATCAATTCAGGGTAGGTAGAGTGATTGCAAAATCATTCAAAAAACTAAAGTACTAACTTAAGACTGTGTTGTTAATATCATGTGTGATTACTAATTATATATTTTCTATAAAGAAGTTTGTAACTGTGGAACAAACATCACTGAATTTAAAGAATTTTGTAATTTACTTTGTAGCTAACTTTCTATTCTATATCTCATGAAGATGCCTTGAAAATTTAATAAAACTTCAATAGCTTTCATTTAGTTGTTGAATATTTTTGCTAAAAACATTTGAAAATGGTAAACTTTAATTATAAATATTTGGCTTCTGTAAAAAAGCACGCTTTGGCCATTTGAGAACAAATCTTCAAAATCAAATTTTGCTTCCCGGAGAAAATGAAGCATGAATTAAAATTACATTAATAATTCATAGAAGTAATTTTTTTAATGTCATAAATTCACTGTATATAGTTTATTGCAAAATTCCTTTTCTTATGTGTTTGAAACTCTCTTGGTGTATTGTATTTGACACTGATATTCTTTCATTTTACAGCGATAAAAATAATATTTTAATTGTATATTATAGGACCTTTTGATATTTCGGTTAGAAAATGATAAAAATAACTTGGAAGACAAAATTAATTTATACAAAGTCCAGTGGGCCATCAAAAAAGAGGAAGTCGCAGCTTTGAGAAAAGAGTTAACTTCTGCCCAGACAGAGATGGAAGTAAGAGTTACTAAAATACTTGGACAATATTTATTGATCATATTTCATGTTTTAAAGAAGTCTAATAGTGGTATGTAGTTTATGTACAACTTAACAGTACTTCGAGATTTGCCGGGTGGTATGCAACATTATTCTCAACAAAACACCTTATAAAAAAAAAAATATTTTCACTCATTTTTTCTAAATAAATTCATCTATATTAAACACTCCATTAGATTAAATCAGCATACATTACCTATTATCTAATTTTATTTGTTAATTTTTTTGGCTGTTTTCTCCATGCTCTCAGTTTATAGTAGCAGCAGAAAGCAGTATAGATAACGTATCTAATCCAATTGTCTTGCCATGATGAGGTGGTTAAACTGAATGTGTTATTACGTTACATGGAATCTTTTGACCTTTCATATAAATAAAAATTATGTGAATTAAACAATCATATGCGATTTTTCTGGGATCTCTCTTAAGTGATTCCCAGCATTTATATGCGGCACTCCATGTTTGATCTCCAATCAACAATTTCATGTCCTATTCTGTTAGCAAATAGAACACTTTAAGAGATTTTAAATATTTGTACCTTTTTTTCATTAGTAGCTGCCACAATAGTACCGAAAGATTGATCTTCTTGAAATATGTTTTCAATAATTTCCTTAATTTTCTCTTGTGACACGAGCCATTCTGTGGCACAAACATGGGTCTTGGAAAGCAATCTGTGCACAGCACATTATACTCAACATCTTCCAAAGGCACATCAATATTTCTTTTATATAATGCAATCATCACGTCTTTATAAGGTAGTGTGGAACATCGTATTAAGATTAGCCAGGGTATCTCTTCTTCTCTCAAATGATTGAAAGTGATGGAAACGACCATATTAAATGGATTATCTGGAACAAGTGAAGTATCCGTCGTAGCAAATATAGGAATTTCATCATCTGGAACAGATGCCATCTTGAACACTACCAAAATCACAACATCTGTTTATACAGGAATCCTCTCTGTCTTTCTATGTAACCCCTGACAGCTTAGCGGGAGAGTGATGGAATGATTACCACCTCCCTTGCATCATGAAAGAAGGTTGGGGAGGGGGATGAAAAGCAGATTTGTGTAATCTCTCTTTAGGCCGGTGGCCTGGTTTTTCTGATGGACAGGTGCTTTGGTTGTGAAAGGGTTAAAACCTACCCCTTTGCTTTGTCAACACTAGGCTTCTGCTGAACATATTGGGTCTTCTTTGGGAAGACATTTATTTTTCTCCTCTATTAATCTTCAATTTTATTCAGGTCAATGAGTTCCTAGATCTGGTCTGACTTCGTTAGGTCAGACTGAGGATAGGTAATAGCACGAGCTTGATTGGATCGCTAACTGACATCTAATAATGCATACCACTTCATCTTAAAATATGACGCATTGCACTTGATCAAAAAAGAAATCCATAATAATACATTTTAAAATAAAATATTTATTAATATGCAGTCTATTATCAATATGTATTCGGCTTTTTTTTTTTCTTTTCAACATTGTGTTGCAATTTAAAATTGTGTTTTAATGTTAAATAAAATTAATTCAACAGCGATTTATTGTTATATCTGGAACTTAATATAATTTGCTATTTTGAAACTAAGAACAAACCAATTAAAGGAAATATAAAACAGATAAAGCTTTTCAATAGGATTTGGTAGATTTACTGATGACTGGCTATGCTTGATGTGTGTATCTGTGTCTTTTGATTGGCTTAAACATTACATATATTATTTTCAGACTAGTACATCTTAGAAAGGTCTTCTCATTCCACATATGAACATAGAAGGGAAGGCCTACAATTCACTAGTTCTTTGACTTAATTTTGCTGTCAGTTTGTAGTAGCACCAGAAAAAAAAATTGATTTCATTTAGAAAAATTGAAAAATAAAATATTTAGGATGATAAGTGCATGATCGAACTGTTTACATTTTCTTATGATTCAATCATCACTGCATTTGCAGATGACTCTACACTTCACTAATCATTTAAGTTACATTTGTAGTTAGCACATCGGTTTTATGGTATACTAATATTTTTGCAGGATTTGACAATCATTTTGCCAATATGTATAAATGCTTATTTTAAATATAAATATTTAACAATCTTTGTGATGCTTAGTAGTGAGAACATTGCACACATGATACATACACACATATTTGTGTATGTAAGAACATAAATATATTTAGTACAGTACATTTATTTCATAGCATGCTTAGTTTTATTAATTTAATTTTTAAAAATATTTATAGCTAATTAACAGTGAGAAACAACAAATAGTTCGTTTGTGGAGACAAAGCCTTGCATCATTAGAAAAACAAGATAAAGTTTTAGCTGAAATACGTAACACTGTGAGGTAAAGCAGTTTCCTAATTTAATTTTTAAAAAACATTCAGATTTCCAATGCAGTTTAGTGAAATTGAAGTATAAAATTTTTCTAATGTCTTTTGTACTCTGTTGGCATATGCATTTGTCATATAAACTGAAATACCTAACTAATGGCAAATACATTTTTATTTATTTATTTATTTATTTATTTATTTCACTTTTCTCTGTTTTAACATTAACTGAAAATGTGTGAAAAGAAAAAGCTATCCTCCAATTTCTATTGAAAAAAATATTAACTGCTCCCCATAATGATAATACCTTCCTAAATTTTCATGATATTTAACTGAAATTTTGATTGGCAGACAATTTATGCAGGTTGTTTTATGATGTCAGCTAAAAATCTGTGTTAGCCAAAAATATTTTTTACATATACAGGTAAAAGTTATTTGCTTTAAATGCTTACATTTCCTAAAATATTGTTCTTATTTTAAATTTTTGATTCATCTTTGTCTATTACTTTGTAACATTATCTGTATGTTTCATAAAATTTGCATTTAAAAAATCGTGTGAAAAAAATTAGAATTTTTTATGCAAATATTTATATTTCTGTGTTGTATTTCTACAAAAATTGCCTATTACAGGATTTGTGTGTGTGTGTGTGTGTGTTTAAATGCCCTCTAGTTGAATGTTTACAGTTGTGTATGCAGAATTTTTTTTTGGGGGGGGGACTATTGAAAAAAAAAAAAAATGCTTATTTGACCTAAATAAAATTTACAATGAAGTGAGATGTTACGCTAAAACAAACTTTTTTTTGGTAGGAGGGGGGAGGGGCGTTAATTAAAATAAAAATAAAAAAAGCTTATTTGACTTAAACAAAGTGTACTATGAAGAAAAATGTTACCCCTAAGCAATGTCTTTTGGGAGAAGGCTGCAGCCCTCAAGATCCTCCCCTAGATCCATTACTGAATATGTATGCTCTTTACATAACTGAAGTTACAAATTATTTATCATATGTTTTTTTTATTCCTGAAGTTACAGAACTATTTCTAAAGTATTTCTTTATAAGTCTGAAAAAATATTTAAATATTTAAAGTGCTTAATTTTTTTGTTTGTATAAATCACCGCCAAGAAAGATAGCTTGTATACATAGCTGAGTTATAATACATTACTATACAAATGAGTTATTAAAATTAAAAAAATTCTTAGTAGAAGTAATGACTAGATAATTTATTTTCAGATCATTTGAAGATGATATGCAGACACTTAATATGGAAATAACAACTCATAAAAAATCTATTAGAAAAGAGCTAGAAAGAAATGAAATGCTTACAGTTAGCTTACAATTCCGTGATTCAGACATTGCTCGTTGTGAAAAGGAGTTAAAAGGAACTGCTGAAAAAGAGAATGATCTTACAGAAAATATATCTGTTCTAGAAAAAGTTGTTGAAATTACCGAAAATGAACTTAAATTTTTAAATGATGTAAGTATGCCTTATTCTATTATTTTAGTTGTTTTGTTTAGTTTATTATAAGATTCATATTTTTTTATTCATGCACTACATAATGTACTTGAAATAAATATTAAACTTAGACAACTTAAGAATTTGTAACTTTCATTCTGAATTTAATAAGAAAATTTCATTTCCTTACTATAAAAGCACTCAGAAACTGACACTGCACAATGCCAAAAACCCAAAATTGTGTGGATTGGCCTATTTTTTAGATTTTCTAAATTATTAAATTGTTCTAAAAAAAATTTTTCTGGATAAAATGCTTAAAATTTTTAATTCCACATTTTCAAAAATTGCAAGCTACCAAAATTTTAGTGGCAGCTTTTAAAATACTGAAGTTTTGTAGCAAAGTATTGAAAGCATTAGATTTTGCAGTGGAAAAATTTTGCCATTTACATGACAGTAAGTACTAAAGATGCATAATCTTTTGGGAGTGATTCACAAATGATTCCTGGGATTTTCTCTTCAAAATTTTCTAACTTTCTCAAATCATTCCTCAATAAAATCAATCTCCATTTACCTCTGTCCAGCTGTCACTGTCTTTTATCTCTATGATCATGATTAACAGGTGCTCAAACTTTTCTCCATAGCTCTGGTCAAAGGCATTCTCAGGAAAATCCAAAACCCACTTCTGACACAAGTGTTACAGATACTGCAAAATGCTAATGCATGTGTTTTAAATCATTGGAATTATATATGTATTTATTTAAGATAAATAATGTGTTGTAATGCTGTATTTCTAAAGAAATGGTGTGAGCAAAGGCGAATTATTTTTTACATTCATGTAATTTTATGTAATAAATGTAAAGTTTAAACTCTTTTTTTTCACTCAATACTTTTATTGACTAATGTAGCAAAATTTATGTCAAACTGCATTTATAAGTTCTTCCAAAAAATTATATGTGTGATTCTACAAATATGGAAATGTTTGTAGGATGCAAAAAATTAAAGTTATTTCAAAAATCTGAAGAAAAAAAAAATCAGAAAAATACTTGGTTATATAATTAGAATAAAACCTTAACGGAGCTTAATTGTTTTTATTTGATTGTACATTTGCATTTGTATTATTTTAAAGGCATGTCAATGGTAAAAACAAACGGACATGTTAGTGGCAGATATATTAGTGATACCAATAAGCATACGAATATTAAAACATTATTTATTAATTAAGTAATAAAAATGAGTTCATCTAAAATCATAAAATATACAACACTTAATGTATTTTAATTATTTACACAGTCTTTGGGCCATTCATATTTCAGTGAGACATGTGGATAGCATAAGAACAGGGGCATCTGGATAAATATGTTTTATAGGAAAAAGGACATGTGGATGGCAGACCACTATTAAATATTGTCTCTTAACCAAAGCATTTCAGATTTTACTCCCAACAAGAACTTAAAACTGCGAGATATAACATACCATGAAATTAAAGTTTACCTAGTTCCTAATTGCAAAACAGTTAAACAGCAAAATGCAATTTCTGTGACAGAAAGAATAACTTACAATACTTATTTTCTTTAAGTGTGGTCATTTTTAAAAGGAAGCCACCTGGGAGAAAAAAATATTCTTTTTAACCATGGTGTACACTTTTCTTAATGACAACATCATTTTTGAAAAATATACAGATTTTTGCCATTGTACTGTTCTAAAAGAAATAATAACTTATATTAGTCACTCAGAGGCAATTTTCCATTTTTTAATTACATTTGCATTTCATTAAATTGTGCAACTCTTATATTACTGTGATTTCTTTTTGCTAATTATTGTTATTTTTCTGTATATTAACCATATAATTATGAATTTATTCATGCTATGAATTTTATATTTATGCATCCATTTGTATGAAACTTTAAATTTATTAAGTAACACAAAAGTTATTGAGAATGGATTATTAATAGATGACCATTATCTGTGCATAATGAATATTTATAATATTTACAATTAATAAAGCCGAACCTAAATGATGTGTGAGATACTAATTAATTAGTTAATGGCACGCGTAATTAAAATCCATAGAGAGAGTTGTAAAATATATAGATTTTAATGGTGAATATTTTTTTCATTTTATTGCATTATATTAAAACAAGCATTGTCACATCATGTAGCATTCAAATGATTAAAAGACAAACCTACACATATATACACAACTTAAAAAAAAAAAAAAAATATATATATATATATATGATGGTCATCTGTGGAAGTGTAATTGCCTTTGATACAGTTGTAATTTTTTTTCAATATTTTTTACCATATTACTAACAATAGCTATCATCTTATAGGGTAGAATTTTAAAAGAAAAAGAATTGGATGAAAAAGAACGAGAAATTCAAAAATACTGCAGCATACAAAAAAGCCTGGAAGAAAAGTACATAGACACCCTTCATCAAAAAATTACCATCACAAAGGCATCCAAGTACACTGAAAAACTTATAAAGGATGTCCGGATTTCAATATCTGAAAATGTAAGAGTTACTTGCATCTGTAAATATATAAAATTTAAAAAAAAAATGTATGCATATATCCTTATTATTATTATTATTATTATTTTGTAGTATTATGTACAAATGTAGGTCTAACAATTTCACTGTGAAAGAAATTCAAGCTTAAACTATCTTCATTAAAACACCATAGTACCATTTAAAAAGGAAAAGTCCTTTTTTTTTGTCATTGTTTGTTTGTTTGTGTGCATGTATATTAAATATCTGACATTTTATTGAATGCATATTAAAAATTGCACTCAACATAAAAAATTTGAATGAAATATGTAACATTAAAAACTTTTTTTGCATTATACAATGTTTATTTGGGCTTTTATAAGTTACTCTTTAAAAAAGCCTAAATAAATATTGCTTAGTGCAAAAAGGTTAAAATTTTCATATTACATACTTAATTCAGATTGCTTATTAAATGAAATGTCTAAAAGGTAAATTACAACTTAAAGAAATATATCTATTCAGCAATTTTATACAAAATATACTGATTGAAATATCATTTTGTGATTGTGTAAATTATTTTGTAAAACTATAATACTTCTTTTTGTTCATTTACTTTTAAAAATAACGCAAAATTAACTTATATTTTATACAAAAGCTATTTCTTTAATTTAGTTTCATAGTAGTAGGCTTATTTTCTTCTTATATGTCCCTAGGAAGAGAAAGGGTCTAAAAAAGAGAGTGAAAAGGAAAAACTCCTGCTTCAGATAGATAATCTGAAGACTTATTTAAGCAATGTAGAAGGAAACTTAGAAGAGATTCAAAAAGAAAGCAAACAGCGAGGAGAATTATTGGACAAAAGTGAAGCTAATGTTGTCAAAACTCGAGAAAAAATGACTGCAAGACTCAATGAATATAAAAATCTTGAAAATGAGTTGCAAGAATTAATAGCTAGAGCTGGAGTAAGTAAACTTTTATTTTAAAACACAAGCCATAAGAATAACATCTGTAACCCTTCAACTTTCTTTGTTCTGTTATTCATTATTCCTTCTCTGACTCGTTAATATCCTTAACATAGGTAAGGAACTCTACTAAAATGGATGAATCACAGCTAATTAAGGAATTAGATGATATCAGCAGAGATATTGTTAGTTTGCTGTAATCTAAATTATGGCGAATCAAAAGCAGTGATAAAGAAAATTATATGTATTTAAATGTTAGAAATTCAATTTATAAACTGTTGATGTGCTTAGATATGCATAAAATAGCTATAAAAAATATAATATTATCTTGTTAAGTTCAATTAAATTTCATTTGTAGTCTAGTTCTAAGTTTTAAATTCATTTTTCTGTATCTTTAAAGGTTTTTTTTTTTTCCCTCCCGATATAATAGGTCTGAATTCTTTGAACTCTTAGAAATGATTTTTATGCATCTAAAATTGTTGATGTAGGCAATTGTTGCAAGGACTTTCCTACACTTCCTCATTGGGGAAAAAAAAAAAAAAAAAAAAAAAAACTGGGCTATAACAAAATTCACTCTTAAAGCTAACTTAAAGAATGTCTGATTTCCTTAGCAGCTGGAAACAGAAAGTTCAGAAACCTGTCAAGACTAAAACAAGCCGATTTTCACATATTTTCCCTTACTAGCTGATAAAGTATTAAAGCACTAATAATTTTAGACAAGTGATCCAGGTTCACTTTGAGCCTTGACAGCAGTTTAAATAAGAGGACTTATAGGCAAGATCTGTTGTCTTCAGAGCCCATGAAAGATTTATATAATGCATGCCTTTAGATTGTAACTAACTTAGTATTAAATGCACATAAGAGCTAAAAAAAAAAAAGGATTGCATTTTAAAGAGATCTAAAAGTTCTCTCTTTTTCGAAGATATATACAAACCAAACATGGATCAATAGAGATGGAGTAAATACAAAACTAGTACTCTAGTAAAATACACTTCTAAATCTCACAAAAAAACGTGCTAAAAGAATTCAAAATAAATAACTTTATATGAAACATCTGTATTTCTTTTAAATATACTTTTTTATTCGTATATAATCCAACATCATTGAAATTCATTTATAATATAAAAACGAAAAAAAAAAAAAATCTAGCACTAATATTTTATGACTGCTTTTGCTAATATATATGCCTAAAAGAATTTAAAATAAAAAACTTTATATCAACACCTGTAAAATTTTCTCACCCTGTGTTCACACAGATTTGGTTTATGCCTCGCTCCTGATTGGGAATGAGAGAAAGAGACAGAAAACATCTGTATTTCTTTTAAACGTACTTTTTTACTCTTGTATATATTTAATCCAACATCAATTATAACTTAAAAACTGGGGGAAAAATGCACTAATTTTATAAGTGCTTTTTGCTAATATATATGTGTATTGGAGAATAACATAAACTAACATTTTCAAGTAAATTTTAATGTTACATATGTTTTAAATTATTAGACTGCTTTGCCCTTTATTGAAATTATTTTACTAATTCATTGGTATGATTTGAAAATAGGGTCAAGAATTAGCACCTTTTGAAAGAGAACTTGCGAACCTCCGAAAAGAAATCAGTGTTTCTGAACAAGGAAAAAGAGATATGGAACAAGAATACCTTCGTTTTCAACGTGAACTATTTTCATTGAGTAAGCAAAGTTCTGTTAGAAGTGAAGAAAATGAAATGTACAAGAAAAGAATTACTGTCATGGAAGGAAAAAAGCTTCAGTTAGAAGGTAAAACCTGGTTTTTATTTTTATGTGCAATTTTTTGAGCTCGTATTACTATGTAATGCAATATTCAATTCAATGCATTGTTTTTTTGCTATGAATGAAAAGAATGTTTTCACAATGCCTTTACTGTAATTTTCTTTTTTTACCCTTATCTATATATATGCCATTCTTCTTTTAATGCATTTTTATATTTTTGAGTTTTTAAAGTTTATCATTTATTCTTAGAGAATAGCAATATTTTTAGTGATATTTAAGTCTGTGTTGTGGCTCTTTATAATAAACATTGATTGATATCAATACCAATATTAATATCATTGTTCTTTAACAGTCATTTTAATGTGTCTATTAATTTTGTTTTTATTTATTGAAATGTGTGTAAGTTCATTTTTTCTTTGTGTTAGCTGATATTGCTAAAGAAGAAAAAAATATCAAAGACACACAAAACCGAACAATTTATGTTGAAAAAGATATTGCTCATATAAATAAATTACTTAATGAAAGGAAAGAGCTCCAAGAATGTTTAAAACAAGCCACTGAGTTGTCTAAAGGTGATTTCAGTCAGACATTAAAAGTAAGTTGTAAGTCTATGTGATCATTTATAGATTTTAAATTCATTAATGTCTTGATTTTAATTAGGAGTTTAGTTTTTAATGTGACTTATTTTGTTAATTAGTTTTCCAAGATATTTTGCATTAATATTTATATATGAATGAAACTTACTTATGACTCTTTTTGTCAAATTAGTTTTCAGAGATATTCTGCATTAATATCTATATGATGTATAAAACTTCTCTGTAATTCAGTTAAATGCAAGATGGCATAAACTTATAATGTTCACTTATACAGGGAACTTAAAAACTACTGAAATCCATCAACTGAAAGTACAAGTGCTTCAAGATTTGCTATTTGATTTTCACATCATAAAATGCAGTGAAATAGCCATCAAGTATTCATAGCCACATTTCCTTAAAAATCAGATACCTTTCTTTAACTTTTAGTTGTTTTGTTACTTTAATTTTTCAGCATTAGTTGTATTTGCTTTATATTTTATGAACTTTTTGTATGTTTTGTTATGTAATTTTATGAAATTTGTGTATATATATTCATTAAAAGGATTAAATATAAGAGTTTATTTTTATTTTTTTATTTTAAAAAAGTTTTTTTTTTTATCACTAGCTGAACCATCTTTGCACAGAATGGATATTGTTAAACCAACTAATACAAATGGAAAATAAGTAAATTAATATTAAATATACTTTGGTTATAGATTTAATTGCCTATAAAAACTGTTTTACGAAATTCGTTAGGCATATTCTAACTATACTTGATTTTTTAAAATGCTGTTCACAATGTTCATCATAATCCGCGAGTGTGCCATATTTGTTTTTCTTGTTCCATACAATGCTTCTTCAAATGTGAAATCTATATTAAAATCGTCTACCAAAACGGTTTTAAAATCCTTGCCAGGTATATTCTAACTATACTTCACCTTTGCTTACACGAATATAGACACCAATATTCCAATTAAATAGATAGTAGTGTTATGCAATTTCTCGACAAATATGGAAGATATCGATAAGCTTGGTCAAGTTGGGTTCTGATTTTTTTATACCAAACTGGTGATAAAACGTCAAATTTTGGAAACTTTTCACATTTCATCTGACAACTCTTGAAAAGTGATTCGCCTTTTCACTAAGTAGACAAAAAACTTTGTATGAAATTAAAAGCATTCTAGGACTAAAAAATACATGAAAAACAGTTTTTGTAAACCACAATGTATTGAGGTCCATTTTTAAAAACTTTTGAAAAGATTGTTATGAATTTTTTTTTTTACTTTTTAATGCAAGATATTTATGGCTATCTTCATTGTCCTTCGACTTATAATGACAAATATGAAAATAGCATTTGGGTTTGGTCACCAGTTTTGACAAGAATTCTAGAAAAAACCTGAAAATGATTTTAGGTATGTCTGTTAGTTACATTTTAAAGCAAGAACTTTATGGCCATCACCTTTTTTCTCTGAGATATGAAGAAAAAAGGTGAAAATAACATTTAAGACCCTTACTACCATTTGGGTGCAAATTTTAAAAAACCCTGAAAATGGCTTTTAGGTATTGCAGTTTGTTGCATTTTAAAGCAAGAATTTTATAACTGTCTCTTTTTTCCTTTGAGATATGAAGGGAAATGTGAAAAGAACATTTGGCCCCCTACACCCGTTTGGGTGCAAATTCCAAAAAATTCCTCAAATTGATTTTTAGGTACTTGTGTTAGTTATATTTTAAAGCAAGAATTTTATGTCTATCTCTTTTTTCCTGTGAGACATAAAGGGAAACATTTAAAGAATGTTGTGGCCCCTTATGTCCATTTGGGTGCGATTCCAAAAAACCATCAAAATTACTTTTAGGTATTTTTGTTTGTTATATTTTAAAGGAGGAATTTTATAGCTGTCTCTTTTTCCCTCTGAGATATGCAGGGGGATGAGAAAAGAACATTTGGCCCCTTACACTCATTTTGGTGCTAATACTAAAATGTCCTGAAATTGATTTTTAGGTATTTTTGTTAGTTATATTTTACAGCAAGAATTATATGGCAATATCGTTTTTCTTCTGAGATATGAAGGGAAATGTGAAAAGAACATTTTGTCCCTTTACGCCTGTTTGGGTGCAAATTCTAAATAATCCTGAAAGTGACTTTTAGGTGTTTGTATTAGTTACATTTTAAAGCAAGAATTTTATGGCTATCTCTTTTCCCTCCTGAGAAATGAAGGAAAACGTGAAAGGAACGTTTTGGGCCACCACCCCAGTCTGGGCACGAATATATTTTAACATCGCTTCTTAAATAATGCCTTGGGCAGAAAAGCTATAAGCTCCTAAAATTTCGTGTCTGTATCTCCAGTAGATTTGGCTGGGCGATGATCGTCAGTCAGTCAGTCAGTACATCATCCTTTATATATAGAGATTTTTGAAATAAGAGCAAAAAGGATATTTTGTACATAAATTATGCCTTTTATATTTAGTCTGCATGGTAGTCACTGTACATTTTCTTCTCTCTCACTAATGGCCAAGTCAGCTGCCTACTGGAGGGTTGACCATTATGAGGGCCGCAGATGTTGGTCATTTCTCTATGGGGGTGCCTATTAGTCAAACCAATGCTGCCCCCTATGAGTGGTCTCCTAATTTTGAACCCATTCTAGATGAGAGGCCAAGCACCTCAATTCGACAGCCTCATAGGTATCATTTGAACATGAATTACATTGGAGCCTCAAAAAGATTTTACATGCACCAGTTCATTAGCATACGGTCCCACAGCAGTTCAGCCGAGAAAGGATTTCACCTAAGCACTGGCCAATCAGGTGCCGTTTTACTTTGAATGTTCTTATGGGAATAGAGGTTACAGGTCGCTATATATTGTGGCCCAAAAAGGGAAAAAAATGATGGTTAAAAGCTTGCTGTAAATTTACTTTTTCATTTTCTTTTTAGGATGCTGAATTAAATTATTTGCAAAGGCAAGCTGAGTTAAGATATTTGCATAAAAAGAAAAGAAAATTATTTTCCAAGGTGATGGAACTACAGTATGTATTTAGATTAATCACATAGTATGTCATATGTTTAAAATAATTAGTGTTTAATTTACAATTTTTTAACTTTTTATTATCAAACTCCCATTCCTATTTTAGAGCAGTTTTGTGTATAAGTAAATTTGAGAATTGGATTTCTATGCTTTTTTTTTTTTTTTTTTTTTGGTTTTATACATGCTGAAAATAAGTTTAAAAAAAGGATGTATTGTATTAATCCTGGAGGGGGGTCTATTTTATCTACTTTTTCGTATAAATTAATTGGAATTTACAACAAAAGTCACTCTTTTATAGTGTAAACTTAGTTCGTTTTCGGGGGCACATGCCCTGTCCTCCTTCCCCCCCCCTTCTCTGGATCTGCCAATGGTCCTTAAGAATTGTGGGTTGTCATATGTGGAGCATTACTGCCTCCTGAAAACAAAATCACCAGTGCCAACTTAGCTCAGCATTTGCTGCATTTTAAAGTAGCTGCTTTGACCTTTTCATCAATATTAGTTTTTTTGATAAATGTAAAAGCATTTTGACTGCATGGAGCAGGTAACCCTGTTTATATTATTTTAGAAGAGTTGCCTGTGCAGTGGAAGAAAAATGCCCATTGACCTTAAATAAAGATTGCAAAGGGAAGGAATGGGAATCCTCCAGCTGCAACGAAAGAAAGAAGAAGAAAATGAACACGGCACCTGATAGCATAGAGGTTACTGGGAATTGGATGTGGCTAGGCTGGAATCTGAATCCTCCCACTGCAATGATAAGAAAAGGGATATGGGATTTCCTTCTGCAATGAAAAAGAACATGAACACGGGGCTTGCCAACAAACCAGGTTACTGGGAATTGGACAATGCTAGGCTTCTTCCCTCCAGCCTGTCTGAGTTCTAAAATATAGTCATTTATCACTAATAGTTATGCACCACCAGAAAACAAATAAGCAGTGTCCAGTCATTGTTATAATTAGCAGTCTGCCCGAATTTCATGCAGTGGCGGCGCAAAGGGGTGCTGGATTAGATTTGCACAGTCGCCGTCTAATCCCATCTATCTCTTTCACCACCCTGCCTGTGTAGCAACTTTGACACATCTATGAATCATCCTTTCAAATGCATGAAAATAAGTGATAACTTCTCCCAATCCACTCTTTTTAGGAGATAATATTTTGGGCAAATACTAATATGTGAATATTTGTTAGAAGTTTTTGTTACAATCTCTGCACAGAAATTTGCTTTGCAGTTAATTGATGAAAGAAGGAAATTATGTACACGGGCTTCATTGTAAGAAAAAACTGGTTCTTTAATTTTGTCTTGCTTATTCTAAAAGAACATATTTAGGTTGGCCATTTCTCCCAATTTGCATATTGGTTAAAAGATGATCTTTAATAAAAATATTTGTGTCAGTCTTCAAATTAAACATGAAAAAATCATGCCAAATGCACAGATCATAAAATACTTTCCAACACAACAGTCATTCTTGTGCCAAATTTGCCATTGTATCCCTGTCAAACTTGCCCAGATTTTAGGGATAACCTCAAAATAACTGTATGTCACTAATAATGTAATTTTGCAATATCCCCTTAAAAGATCTTTAAATGTTATTTACATTTTTTAAATGATGATTAAGCAGGTATAATCATTTATATACTTATTGAATTGTGATTGAAATAGATGAATGTAGCTAAACTGCTACAGACCATAATGTATTTTAATTCTTTTGAATGCACCTGTAAAAGAACTATGAATGATACAGACTTTTTCCATGAAGAACTTTATTTTGTAATCCTTAATAGCATAGATCAATTTTGTTTTTCTGAAATTACTACCCATGGAGCATAATGTGATGTAATTCTTTTGGCTGCTCCTTCAAAGGAACTTTAAATGCTACATACACTGTTTTCAATGGAAAGCCTTATTTTGCAGTCCTACATCAGTTTTGTTTTGTTTAAAATAGCCAAATATCTTTAAAAAACAGTTTAAGGAATCACTGCCCACAGAGCATAAGGTATTGGAAATCTTTTGAGTACTCCTGTAAAAGAACTATAAATGCTTCATTCATCATTTTCAATAAGCTATATGGTGCAGTGCACTTGAATATCATATATAAATTTTGTAGTAATCAATGCATTTACAGCAGTTAGAATATGGACAGACAAACAATCTGAATCAATCCCTTTTGAACCTTGTTGGAAAGTGTTAAAAAGCAACATTAAAAGTACTATTTGTATGTTAAGTCACTTTTATTAACTTGTTGAAATATTTTGTTTCAGTTTTCTTCAGTTAATCATAAATGAACTCATGTAGCTTGAATAAATCATCCATTACTCTGTTAATTAATAGTGGAATATTCAGTTCTTTGTGCAATATTTTTAAATATATTTATTCATACATTTTGTACATAATGCATAGATTTTCTCTATTAACAGAAAATATATTATTTTCTGGGAGCAGAAAGTTCATCTTGCTGAAGAAACACGACGAGTTCTTAAATCTGACTCACGTCTCAGTGAATTATTTCAAATAAAAAGTGAAATCAGACGTTTACAGGTAACGATATTTATATAAATGCTAATGTAGAATGCATTTACACCAACTATTGCAATTTTAAATGAAAAAGTATACATATGTTTATATATTATTACCTATCAATTACTTTTTTTCCCTCTGGGGTGGAAAAAAAAAAAAAGAATGTTGCATTCTACTGAAAAACTTATGTATTGGAACTGTTTCTTGATTTTGCAATAAGCAAATTTCTAATAATGTAAACTCTGCAAAATGTAAATGATTAAGCTCTTTTATTCATCAACAAAAGAAAACTGATTTTATTTTAAATTGTACAGTAAGTCTGTGAAGTATTTCAGATCGACTTTTCTATTATTCTGAGGATTTCTAAATTCGATGGTAAGGTAATATTCATATATTAGAAGTAATCATATATGTAGCATATCTTGTTTCTTATATACAGAATATAGGTGTAACATATTTTCATTAAAATTATGCATGTGCCATATTTTTTTATGTTTACAAAAAAAATGAGGCATGTATTTTTTTCTTTTATGGTGAAATTAGTCACTATAACAGCAACTTTTTTTTTGTGGGGAGGGGGGATTTTAGAATCAGGGTTCACTGAAGGAATATTGATTCTTTTTTAAGAAAGAAATGATCGCGTAGCAAAAGTCGGCAAATTTGTGCCATGGTTACCAAAGTTTTCAATATTTAAAAAGAATTACAAGATGTGTATGAATTATCAAGTATATAAACTTTATTCCCTCTAGATAAAAAATATTTTCATTGTTTAATACAATAGTTTACTTAAAGTATAAATGTATAAATATAGAACTATATACCTGGTTTCTACGGCATTTAACTTTGAGGAGGGAAAAAAGAAAAGAAAGAAATGAAATAAGGCATGGAATATTTGTCATAGAATTTTAAAAGTATTTTATTCTAATTTGCTTTAACCTTCAACTTTCTTATGAATATACTTACTTTTCACAGCTTAAGCAAGAACAAATTAAAAAAGAGCAAGAAAACTTGGTTCAAGAGATGGGCAAAGCTGTTTATCGGCATACTAGTCTTTATGTTGAAGCTGATAAACAAGCATTGTTTGGAAAAAGAAGAAAAACACCTGAATATGTGAAGAAAAGAATAAAAAACAACATGAAAAAAATTGCTCAAGATAAGAAAGTAATTAATTTTAATTTGTTATAAGAGTTCATATTTTGTATTCAGTTAACTAGATTTTAATAACTGACACATTCTGTTTTAACTTTTTAATAATTCATTCGTTTATGTACTTTTAGGATCTAGAAAAGTATACAAAGCAATTAGAATGTGTAAAAGAAACTGAATCCCAATTAGACATAGCTTTAGTGTCAGAAGACTCTCGTAGTGTAGAAATGATGAATAAAATCACTGCTATTGAGCATAATACAGACTGTAAACAACAAGAGAAACGCCAGGTACTTACATTTATATTTTATTTTTTGTTCTGTAATTTATCCTGTCAAGTTTGATTTCATTGGAATTTGCATAGCTATGAGTAAAAAACATTTAGCCGGAAGAAATTTTTATATTTGATAAAAAATGTTAATATTATGTAAATTAATTATGCATGCTTTCTGCATGTTTTATTTTAACCATTGCTTTATACAATATATAAAAAAAATAATAATTTTATTACTTAATTTTTTTAATTACATAACGAAATTTTTATTCCAAATTTTTAATTTCTTTGAAGACCTATGTTGAAACCAGAGGTGCAGAAAATGTTTTTACTGCCAACCTTTCCCCCAATCCATATGAAAAAGTTCCCAAAATTTTATGATATGTTATAGCCTTGCATAAATTCTGTATTACCATAGATATAAACAGGGTGGCCACACGTCCTTGAAAACCTGGAATGTCCTTGAATTTACAAAAAAAAAGTTCAAGGCCTGGAATGTGCTTAAATTTTGAATTGGTGTCTGGAATGTCCTTAAATTTTGAAAGGAAGTCTGGGATATCCTTAAATTTTACCATCCAATTGCTGAATTTTTGTTGTGTTATCGGTTATTCCCAGGCCCTATGATAATGAAACCATGTACCATGGAGGAAAAAAAAATCACAATTGTTGAATAATTGCAGTTGAAATTTTTATTATCCTGAAATTTGTCTGTAAATAGTTTTCTTATGATGTTGATTATATTTTATTACATGAAAATTAATGTAATACATATTTCCATGCGCGTGTTTAAAGGCATGTGTTTCCTTCCCCTTCCCTCCTTCAATTTAACTTGTACAGGAATTCTTTTTTCGTGAAGAAAAAAGAATTAAAGTCATGTCCATCTAAAATGCATGAGTTTTGTTCCTACTTATGAAAGCTGCTATTTTCGAATTGAAGAAATATCATTACATTTTTACATAAACCTGTAAGTTTTATTTTATTATACCAGTATTGTATAATTATAAACTAATTTGCAAATTCCCTTTCACTTATACTTTCCTTCTCATTTAAAATTTATATTAAATCAAATAATACATACAAAAATGTGTTAAGTAATATCTGGTATCAAAATATGGTGTTTGCCAAAATCAAAATATTTGCTTAAAACGGTACTTGCTCCAATTTACATTGTCTCTCAACAATTATGAAATAGTATTAAGTGTTTTTGAGGAATTTTCAATATATGCGTGTTCATAAAATTTATGAGATTAAATTAGGTTATAAGAAAATAGAAATAATGACAAAAAAAATCTCGATATGTATGCTCATTGTGCGTTTCAGGATATCCTTAAAAGTCCTTAAATGTCCTTGAATTTTTTCTCTGAGAAAGACTGGCCACCCTGTATAAAAAGATTTGCATTGTACAAGTTTCATCTTTAAGAACCTATAATTGAACTTGTATCTTTTCTAGGTATTTAAATTGTAAACTAAGTTAATGCATTAAGTTTTAATCTAATTCTTATGCCTAATATTTTAAAATTAATAAATTTAATAGTGAGAAACGTTGACACATGGCCATTCTTACTGACTACTTTCCCTTGCCAAAATCAAAATTACCCAGTCATCGCTGCACGGGAAATGCCTCACAGAGAAAAAGTTTAGAGGTGAAAACGGAGTGTGCCAAACATTATGCCAACAAAAATGGCTACCCACATACCTGCTGTGGTAAAATGCATACTGCCCATGCGCGGCCAGAACAAGTATTCCATACGTACACGGCTATGATCCATGTTTACAAAATAGCAGTTGGTTTTAGCTAACAAAAACCAAATGGCTGATCGGTGAAAAAGTTAAAAAAAATCGCTTTAAAAATGAGAAAAGGAAAGAGAAACTTGGGGAATTTTGTAATTCATTGTTAAAATCAAAATCAGTTGTATATTTTTCTGCAAAATTTCCCCAGATGGCTAAAATTTCCCCCAATCCTAGATCACCATATCAGACATGTTCTGCATCCCTGGTTGAAACTAATTTGTGGCAGGAATTATTTTGACCGTTATTGGAATTTTCTCTTGGATATAATACTGTAAATGATTCTAGCAATTGATGAGATAAATGTACTTGAAAAACAAGTTATGCAAAAATTGTATATGCTTTATTGTAATTTTAATGATAAAAATATAATTTTCTAAGGCAAAAGTTTTTTTTTTTATTTATTTATTTATTTGAAATTTTTTTAAAAATAAGATTAACAAATGTTAAAAAATTATTATTTCTAATTATGTCAAGCAACTACCTTGAAGAAGATGGAGGCTGTTATGTTGGTATCTAATTTTAATCTTTTTTAATAATAGACTTCTTGTTTTTTATTTGAATTATATTTGTTATTTTTAGGCTGTCATTAGACTGTCTTTCAAACAGAAAAAAAGCAAACTTTTGCAAAAAGTAAAGGATGGCACTTATGTCAGAGCTATCAGGAATGAAGATCGAAGGGTTGAAGAAATAATGAAAATACAAAATGCCTTTAGAACTATTCAAGTTATTGTTCAAGCAGCAATGAATGAATATCCTGACCTATTGAAGGATCTTAATAAAGTGTTGGATTACATCATAGTATCAAAAGAGCTCTGACTTGGCATGGTCCATGATTTTTAATTTTTTTCTTACAAATTTCGCTATGCATTTGTGATACCTTCAGATAACAATCTATTTTCATATTCATAAACTAGAAAAGAACAAGTATGTTGACATAGTAATATACTTTAATCTATATTATATTTTACATAACTTATTATTATATGTTTCTACTTCAGAGGATATATTTGCATCTGTACTGACATAACAGACTTAAAAAGTTACAAATAAATAAGTTTATTTTTCATTATATTCAAAACAAACTAGAGGCAGAAAAAAAATTAATTAAATATTTTATTTCCTTAAGTTTTTATAATTCTGGAAAAGATGTTTAAAAGTATTCTTGTACTTTTTTCTTTTTTGTTTTTTCCTTCTGTTTTCAATACTTGCAAAAATTTAGCTTGTGAAATTTATTTTTTTATTTATTGTTAATAACTTATAACTAACATTCTAGTCATATTTTTATTTATAAATGTGCATATACTGTACAAATTTGTTTTCATTGTAGCCTTTATTTATATATATTTGTTATAAATAAAATGAGTAGGTAAGTTATTTGGAATCTGTTGTAATACTTCCATGCAAATTATCACATACTCAGAGTTTATGAAGTGTGAGCCATAACTATTGAATTTGGATGTGTGACTCCACGCCAGAACACTCAAGTGACCTCTCTGGGAGTACAAGCATAACCAGTGACTCTTCACAAACTCTCAGGCTACCACTGTGTTTGTATGTGTGTAGATTATCTTGTTTACAGTATCTTTTTTGTGTTCCATTGTTATTTCTGAAAAATGACAAAGAGATGTAAACAGATTTTTCACCATGTTAATGCACCATCACATTCAACAGACATCACACAATGGTTTTAACACAATATTGCCAGTCTCCATACAGTCCTGGCATTGCTTCCAACCACTTTTGGTTGTACCCAAGATAATAAATTCTTCTCAAAGGCTTGTAGTTTGACGACATAGAGACCATTCAAACAAATGCAACAAGTTCACTTGTGGAACTGCTTCAGCATGTGGAAGTGCTGATGAGAGCATCTTATTCAGTCAAATGGAGATCGCTCATAGATGATGGAAAATAACTGGTCAGATAGTTTTGAATGCACCTCCTATATTTTTTCTGTCCATAAATTTTAACATCAATTTTTAAAAAAATTCTTAAAAGAGTGGGAGTGATAAACTTAAGGACATTGGTGAAATTTTAAAAGGGTTGTCTATTTGCATCCTTTGATATCTAGAAGTTGAATTTATTTCCTTATGTTTAAATTGCATGATAAATTTACTTTCTGATGCGTTATTATTTTATGTACTCCTTTGATCTTTTAATTTTCATTTTTACATAATATCCATTACAATGTTCCAGCTAAAACTGATTTGGGAAAAGATTTAAAGCTGGGTTTAACAGACATTTGAAAATCACTGTATTATTTTTGAGAGAAATGCTTTAGAATTATTCTGCTAGTCAATTCTTTGGTAGACAAAAAGCATATTATGCATGATTTAATTCCTACTAAATTATTCAGATCAATTATACAACTATTGCATTATGTTTAAATTACAAGCTCCGAAATTTATGTCATTTTGAGTGGCTTATAATCCCTTGAGGACAAAAATCTAGGGGATTTTTTAACCATCATTTTAAAATTTATTTCTTATATTTTTAATGGAAATCTAAATATTCTACATTGTTTTATTTTATTTTATTTTCAATGGTTAAAGGAAATAGGGGAGGTGACTACAACTTTTGTAGAATTTTGGAGGTGACTTAAAAGGGTATTATAAAGATGGCTGTATAAATTCTAAAGAACACTTGAAACGTGATAAAGTAGCTAAGTACCCCAGCATAGGCCAGGAACATTACGGCATAACTTCATGAAGGAAGTTATCAATTGAAATGGCTTATTTTTAAAGACAGTAATTAATAAAGTGAATGTGAATTGCAAAAACATAAGTCTGCCTATGTGTGTGATTCTTCAAGCTGGGTTCAATTGTTACATGTGAAATAGCTATTAAAAACAAAAACGTTAATACCAAAATAAAAAATAATTCTAAACCATTTAACTAAAATAATTCATCAAGTCCTCTTATCCTAAAATTAAAATAATATAAAAACATTCAGGTTCTACTTTTTAAAAATTAATTTAAATCTATTTTTTTAATATCTCAAGTTCTGTTATCCTTAAAATAATAATAAACAATAATATTAAAGCTGGAATTACTTTCCAGCAATATCATTTTTTTACATAAAATTTAAACAAATATAATTCCAACAAGAAATTTAATTACAAATAAGTTGTGCTTGGATATAGGGTTCATATTTTTTACATTTTATGGCAAGAATTTTATAGAAAATTTGTATATATATATTTTTTTCTTTCCTTCTTTTGTGAAAGATGGAAACACCCTCTCCCTTTTTTCCTGGCTACCCTTCTTGGAGGATGATATTTAAAATGACTTGGAATTGATTTTTAGGTATTCATGAGTACTGTACTTTACAGCAACAATTTCATGGATATTGGCTTTTCTTCAAAATCTAACTGAATATATTGAAAAAACGTTTTAGCTCCCTACTTCAGATAAGTTCTGAATTTTGGAAAACACTCTCTTAAAAAACTCCTGCACATGCCAAATTCCACATTATCAGGTTCAGTAGTTTTGATTAAATGAAATACTGATGTATGAAAAAATGACATTGCTTTCTGTACCCAAAGTAATACTAAAAATCTTCAAGTTCCACTGTTGAAAAGTTAATTATTAATTCAATCAAAATAATTTCTAATTCATAAAATATTTTTAAAATGTATCGCAAATTGACTTTGGCTAAAAGTTGTCACAAAATCACCAAAATATCTTATTTTTCAAAAATTAGAGTACCCGGAGAGTTTCTGGTGAACCAATTAGCACACTTCCCACCCCCCCAGGAGAGTTGTTCTAGAACTCCATGTCAGATACTGTGTGACATCACTTGCCAATCACAGATACCTTGTTGCATATGCCTTGCAGTCACTTTCTGCTTCAGGTAACTAAAGAAATAAGAAAAGCATATATGGAATTTTTTTAAATATTATTATTAAAAGCATGGCTCACTGAGATAAGTACAGGCTGTCCGAAAAGCTCTGTTTTTGCATACGAGCAAAGTTTCGCTCCTTTGTCAATTTGGCACTGTTACTTAACCCTATCACTGTTGCCAACTCTGCCGGAGAAAACGTGGCTCAAATCAAAGTAAAAAGTATCCAGAAATGGCTAAAAATGTTTTCAAGCTGAGGAAAAAAAAAATCAAAAAATCTGAAACTCTTCCAAATTTTATTTACACACTCGGCTGGAAGAATTTCAGTTTTTTTTAAATCTATTCAATCAATTCTGCCATATAGAGGAAAATGATAACTGTAAGTGCTCATACAGACTCCTGTTTGCATAATTTTGTTGCTGAAAATTGCATCCATTGTTGTTTGGCCCCATGTGGTGAAATGTTTTGGATGAGTGTGCATTGGAAAATCTAAAGTATCCATTTCAGTTATGAAATTGGATCCTTGATCAGAATTTAATTCTATGTTAAAATCTCCTACTACAACAGTCTTACAATTATCCTCCTTCAGCAATGTGTCGAATAGAGCGTCTAATTTATCTTCATAAGAAATTCGAGGACTAGTGTATGTAATTGCAAATCTCACTTTATCTTGAATATACACAATGACCATTTGAACACCATTGATCTGGCTCATGTAGGCACGGGTAAAGTGTTTCATTAAGTTTTCCTTTTCAAAAATCATAACTCCAGAAAGCTTTCTGTTTTGGAAACCACTGTCTATCCCTCCAACCAAAGTGAATCCTAATATTTGAAAATCATTTGAAGGTATAGTCCATGTTTCCTTAGCAATATCAAATCATTGTGCAGAAAGCATGGATCAAACAGAAAAATGACCATGACACACCATGTAGACAAAAATCCTATGCTTGAAAGAAATAGCACCCGAATGCTAATAAAAATTTTTGGCATTTACATGCTTGTGCTGCTGAAATATGCTTATCTGCTAATGCTCTTTGAGTGAATTAGACTTTCATTTCTGATTTACAAAATACTTCGGTATTGCCAGTTTGCCAGGATTTTTTTCTCCGGCAGAGTTGGCAACAGTGATAGGGTCGGGTAACAGCGCCAAATCAGCAAAGGAGTAAAACTTTGCTTGTATGCAAAATCCCATCAGAGAAACTGGTTTTTGGACTGCCTGTACTTATCTCAGTGAGCCATGTTTAAAAGCAATAATGATAAGTAAATAGTTGGTAATACGCATGATTATGAGCTTTTTAAAACAATCAAATCATAAATAGTTTCTAAAGGGAATTACTAAGTGAAAATGCCAGATCCCGATTTTTTGATGATGCTTTAAAATTTTTTAAAAGAAAATGCAATCTCTGGACTTCCTGATGATATATATATGTGTATATTGCTCGAGATGACACAAAATGGTTAAAAAATTACAGAAAACTTGACAAAAAACATAAACTAAAAATTGTATTCATTTTTTCTCTCTGCAATAGCTTTATCTTATCCTATTTAGACATTGTGTCAAATTTGGTTCAGACAGGGCCAGACCATAACACTGTTGTGCCTAAGGCACTTTTAAAATTTTGTGCCCCTATACTGGCTGGTTCACTATGTTGATCCGGATCTATTAGTCCAAATTCAATTTTTTGGCCTCTATCTGCATTTAGTGCCTGGGACACAAGCTCCAAGTGCTCATTTGACAAGACTTGGATATCAGTTCTCCCTGGGTTCTTAGCTGCAAATTGGTAGTTAACTTAAACTTTTCTTACTCAGTAGTTTATTGGAGACTGCTCTGATGACTTTCTGAACCTGTTCTTAACTCACTTAGCTAATCACAAGAACCCTTTTATACTCCTTTCTCGATGATGTGGGGGGGAAATTGGCTCCCTGTGTTCTAATTCATAGAAATGGTTGGAAAAGGGGGTTGTGTTTGAATGCCTATCTATCATCAGACCACCAAACGAAGAATCAATTTAGATGCTTATAGCGAACAGGCGAACATCCTTTTATTGATGATCAGGATAACGAACATGCATTCTCCTTCTCGTTCAAAGTCTGTAGCACACAAGAAAAATCCACAACGAATGGCATCCATAACACTTGGAACATCGTTCATCAGCCTCCGACTGACTCTCTGGAAGAAATAGTGTGGCAGCGCGAGATCGCTTCTGCGCACAATCAAAGGCTGGCCGAATGGATACATTTGGATCGGCTGGAAAATGCCGCAATCTTATCACGCGAATTTTCTGGATTCAAAACCTGTTCCCGCCACACACTTCCCTTAATACTTCTGATGTATATTACTCCATTCTCACTAAAGCATAATAAAATTAGAGTTTTAAGTAAGAATATGTTAAACAGATTTCAACACAGAAGTCATGGGATTGTCCAAAGCTCCCCGTTTCCCTTAAATCAAGTGATGGTAACGGCTGTACATTTTATTTTTTTTGGTGATGAGTTCATTTGCACAGTTTATACAATTCTATTGCAGATTAAAAGCTATAGTATTGTAACTAGATTTTTTAACAAAGAATTTTGGAAGATCAGATTAGTGTCCTCAACTCTGAAACAAAAATTAGGGACATTTATAAATTCAATACTCTTAACTAAGCCTGTATTCAGGTAAAGGTGATGTTGTTAAACTTGTTGAGAAAATGAAAAATCAAAATTGGTGACGTTCGGTCTTTTTAACTGCAAATAATATATCCAAACGTCCTCACATTTCGGGTATAGTCCCTAATTTCGGAATTCCATTTTTTTAAATTTTCCCCATAATGTAAAACAGCATCTCTTCTCAATTAAAAAAAATAGGTTATGTTTTCTTTATTTTACAACGATAATAATGCTTTAGTTGAATAAACAGAGGCTTATATGCTAAATTCTCCCTTGGATTGGACCCTAATCCACCTTGTAGTGTGTTGTTCTGTCCACATTCCCCTTTGCTAAGATGACTATATTTTTGAACAAAGAATTAAGTACAAATCAACGTGATGTCCTCAATTCTCAAACAAAAAATAGGGGCATTTTATAATGATGGATGTTCTTTTCAAATAAGCTTTTATTTATTCAACTAAAGCATTATTAAAATTCATAAAATGAAGTTAGCATGATTGATTTTTTCTAACTTTGAAAAGATAACTATTTTAATTAAAATTGTATCCACAATTATAGTTTTACATTTTGGGGACAAACAAAAGTTTTGAAGTTGGGAACTTCTAGTGGTGTGTCGTTCCGCCCAGAACGAATCCGAGAGTAAGAGTTGGAAACGAATTTGTCTTGAAAAAACAGATTTGTTTCTAACGTGGGTTCGTTTCACAATTTGTCCTTTCGTCCGTTTGATTCCTAGTCCTAAATCGGTCCTTTCCCTCATCGGATTTTTAGTGGGGCCGTCTGATTCTACCGGGCCTGCTTATGCACTCCGAAAGAGGCCTACGCACGTTTCCTCATTGGTTAGATTCGGCCGTTACATGAAGTATCTAAGTGCTGGAACCAGTATCGCATCCGTAGGTATCATTGTATGATTCATCGGAGTGCACAAGCCCGGTAGAATCACGATGGCCCCGTTTCATTCCGAGTCCGAATTCGTTCCGAAATTAGTCCAAGTCCGGACTCGTTCCGTAATCGGTCCAAGTCCGGATTCATTTCGCAAACGGTTCCAGTGGGGATTCATTCCGCAATCTCTTCCGAGTCCAGATTCGTTCTGAATCCGGTAGACTTATTCACTTTAAGGGCCAAATCCGGTCAAAAGGAGAGGTTTTTCCCACCTCTAGTTTGTGCACTTTTACTTTGAACCATGACCAAATAGCCCCAATTTCAAGATTTTTATCAGTTTATCCCCAAAATGAAAATAAAAGTAGTTTATACGTTTATAATTAACTAAACAAATTCAATTTTTTAAAAATAAATAGCGTATTCTTAATTTTATAAATGATTAATGATGTTTGAATAAATAGAAGCTTATTTCAGAAAACTTTGATTTTAGGAAAATGTCCCCAATTTACGTTACAGAATTGGGGAAACTTTCTTGATTTCTTCCTATTTAAAAAAAAAAATCAATCATGCTTCCACTTTCCTCCATTTTATATATGTTGATAATGCAATAGTTTAGTTGAATAATCTTATTTGAAAGGAGCATTGAACTTAAAATGTCCCAATCCCCCCCCCCCTGCAATGACTGCAGCTGAAACTCAAATCTATTGAACCAACCAACCAACCAACAAAGCACAAACCATAACCAGAAGTAAACAACTATTTGTTTGACAAGCTTCAGAGTGGATATATTTACATTATGAAAAATATCGAATCAAACTTAAATGAATCCCTGTTCTCGCCTTTTGAATTCGAATATCTAATTAATCTTTCTTAAACATTTTTTTTTTACGTAATTGAAGTTATAACAATTTGAAAGCATTGATTTTCCGTATGTGCCATTACGGTGTTATCAATTGAATAATTGTTATTTATAATGGACAATTATAATTATTATGTGTCCTAGTAAATTAAAATCTCTTGTTCTTTCTTTTAGCTTGTGCTTCATTTAATCATATATAACAGGTAATTGGATAAGCGACAATAAATGGATCCGTTTAAAGAAAATCTCACTTTAGGCATTGTTAAATACTTTGGTATGTTAATTTCTTTGCCTATTTTAACTTTTAAATGTCATATATGTTGTACTTAAATTCTGAAAAAATTTCTCCAAATATTATGTACTTTACAACTGTTCATAATGTTAACAGCTATTAGTTTCTGTTTCTCCAATGGTATTTATCATAATTAAGAAGGGGGGGGGGGAGGAACGTTGTTTTCTAACTGCTGTTTCTGCATTTTATACCGCGCCTAGATACTACTTATAAAATTTAAAAATTTCCCGGTCTATCTCATTAAACCGTATTAGCGACAATTTGCAGATTTTTTTTTTTTTTTTTTTTTTTTGAGAGCCATGTTTTGCACATGATGCCATATTACTTTAAACGACTTAATTAAGTATATATTATAACTCTTATTGTTAAAACATCTGTTATTACGGTAAAATCAAACAAGACAGTGCACACCCTATGTAAACATGGTGATAGCCGCTGAGCTTGGTGTTCGCCAGCCATTTTGGCACGATCAACAAAGTCTAATAATTAACAAATTAGGGTGAAAATGTACTTTAGCCCACCACTTGGCGATTGTCAACAAACTGGCGAGTTGGCGCTTTTCTGTAGAACGTCTATGGGATTGCAACATCTAATTCATATGCTTCAGCTTTTTAATGATATAGTGTTCACCAAAATTTTGTGTCTAAAAGTTTCATAAAAGGTTTTATATGTTCAAACAAAATGAAGAAAGCGATTCTCCTTGTGTGAAGAACGAGCTTTTTTCTAGTTCCTAATAAAAGTGAGTTCAACCATTAACAAAACTCTGGACTTGAGTAAGAAAAGTCTTTTTAATTTTTATATATTTCAGCAATCCCTACATTTTAGATAAATTCAAACTTACGAGTCTAGCATTTATTTTAAATTTTTGTTTCGAATCTTTACAATTGTTAATAATTCATTCTTTTTGCATCATAAAAAACAAGGGATAACATGAAAAGCTGGTAATAATTCAAAGGGGGGCCATAGAAATTTTTTTTGCGGGGGGGGGGGGGGTTCAAACTTTTGTGGTACGCCATTGGTTGTGACTTCAATGTCCTCCATGTTTAAATGATACCTCTGGGTGTGTCAATACAGGTGTTAGGTCTCTCATCTGGAATTGGTTCAAAATTGGGAGACGACTCATAGGGACCAATGAAGAAAGAAAAAATACTGATCTCAACTGAGGTTATTGCTAAACACTAACAATTATCCAAATAAAGATCAGTTATTCATGTTCTCCATTGTGCTTTGAAGTGCTTCATGCTAAAAGATGAAGTAAAAGAAAGTGCATGGGATTTTTAAATAGCAAAACCATTGACAATACATTTTGTGAAATGCAGGACATTTATCCTTGGCCAAATATATTTTTAGATCTCTTCCAAACCAATCTAATGAAATTTCTCCTTTTAATTTCTCCTTAATGTGTCATGAAATATTTTGCTATGCTCCATTTTTAATTCTAGTGGTAATACAAATATACATCAGATGGTGTTTCAAATACAGAGAAAAGCACACAATGTTTTTTAAAATCTTAGAATTTATTTATAAATTCAAAGTTCAAGTCAGATATCAAATAATTCCGCTATGTTCAGATGAGATCTGACTGCAGTGACAATGGAGGAAGCAGGCCTAAGTTTTTTGTTTGTCACTGTTGTTAAGCTTCATTTAAAATGCAGAAATAATATTAATTTATTTTTTCTTTTACACGACTATCAACATCATTTAGATGGCTAGTTATATTGTCCAGAAACACTAAGTTACATAACTAAGTTAAATTCTAGAATGTTTTTATTTTTGCTCTCAGAAATGTATTATAATTCTTGCTCTCACATTTTCTATATTTAAATTTAAAATTCTAGCTTCACCAGAATTATTACGGGTGTAGGACTGTGTGCAAGTTGTTGTTAACAGCAAGTATAGCATATATAAAAAAAAGGTGCTGATATATCATGTTTATTAATAAGCTTTTTGCATTTTTTTAAGAACTATTTTTGTTTTGATTACGTTGAAGACTGGGCTGCACTGTCCATCTCCTTTCATGCAGCCCAAAACAAATTATGACTTTGAAATAAAGTTAAACATTAAAAATGTAACACATTAAAAGGGTTAACATTAATGTGTTACATTTTATTACACATTGTAAAAGGATAAAACATTAAAATTTATTTTTTCCAAAGTAGCACAATTCATCAAATGTTTAAAATTTACAGTTCTCCAGTAAGGCAAAGGGGACAGTCAGGAGTGCTCTTGTAAATAAATGTGTTCATTTAGTATTCTGAAGTTGGCAGCAAAAATTTGTCTGGGAAGATCCATAGAGACTGTGGGTTGTGAAGAAGGCCCTCACAGGCTTTATAAATTGGAATCAGTCTCCCAAACTCTGCATAAATGTCCCCTAGTTGAACTCACAATGGCAGAAAATATCTGGTCGAAAGGCAATATTTTTCTAAGAACTAACTTTCTAAGTAGAGAATGTGAACTTTGCATCTACATCCTTCATATATAGAATTGTTTTTAATTTCATTTTAGAAAAACTTCCTTGTGTTAAATCTTCGGTCATTGCAGAAAAAGGTCATGTACAAGAGGCTGCTCTTACAGCATGGGAGCAAGTAAGTTAAAATCCATTGAAATAACCGGATCAGGTTTTGGGACCTTTAACTGAGAAGTACCTTCATCTTCTATTTTTGCTATAAGAAATCCAATTTTTTAGAAAGGATTGAAAATTTCTCAGAGCTTATCTTAACCCAGTGATTCCAATGATAGTATATTTTTAAATTAAAATTTATTAATATGGTGAAGACTTTAGTCAGTTTTTATAACAAGGCCTTTGCATAAATAATAAGCTTCTTGGTTGACAGTATTTTTTTAAGAATATATAATTGATCGAAATTTAACAAATGCTGATAAAACTTATTAAAGCAAAATTATTCATATATAAATGCATACATTGGAAATAATGTTGCCTAATATTTATTTTACAGTAAAAAACTTAGTTCTATTATTATATTTTTTAATGTACTTCAAAAAATTTTGTAAAGTTATATATTAATATTCATTTTTCAGAAAAACAGTTGTACTTTGCCTCAAGATCTAAAAAACTTTTACCTAGCTACTGATGGTTTACAAATAAAATGGTTTTGGAGACAAAAAGGTATGATTTAAGTATGACATTTTTGATTATTGTACAAATACATGAGCAAAATTATAAAAATAATAACCTTCCCCTTTCTCTAGGAGAAACTGTTCCTGTTGGTTCAATTGAAATAACTCGCTTGTGTCTTTTAAAAAGCATTGGCCCCAAAAGACAAAGTATAAATTCAGACCTCCCTACTCTTTTTGATATAGAAAGTGACTCAGAAGGTAAAATTTACTGTATATTTTATTTATTTTTCTATTGAATTGTAGTAGTGAATTGTAAAAGTACCTTACAATGTACTTTTACAATTCACTACTGTCCATTACAGCAGTATTACAATGAGCTATAATTTTTTCAATTAAAATGTCTTTCTTTTCCTCATCTACTACTTATTTACAAACACAATTCTTTTATTACTATGAAAGAAAATAAAAAGAGTTTTCATGATTTATGTTCTGAATAATTGTTTCCTTTGAGTGATTTTTCTAAATTTTTTTCTGTATATTTCTTCTTTCAAAAATAACATTAAAAATTATGCAACATGAAAATATGTTTGTAAAAAAACTTTGTTTTTGTTATAGAAACTTTCTCTTTGTTTAGTGTATCATCACTTGTTGAATGATGATTTAATTTCATTTTCAGAAACCTGTGATGGTCACATGAAACCAAAATTTAAAGATGGATGTAAAATTTTTGTTCTTGATCACTGTCAAGGTGCAGGAAAAGTCTGTTTAGTTTATCCAAAGAAAAAAGGTATTTTTAAAATATACTACAGCTACATAATCAAAATTGGGCAGAACATCATTAATTAACAAAGTTAACATATTGCTTAACAATTTAACTATTAAGTTAAACTAAGAAAATGTAAATGGCTCTTAACTGACTTTAATGTTAGTCTGTAACATTGTATGTTGACGTGATTTTGTTTGAACTGTCTGAAAATCACACTAAGCATGTGTAGTCCGTATATAAAGGTGCATATGTTTTTATGTTTTCTTCCTAAAAGCACTAAACACTTAATCTAACTTAACTTATTTGTTTTATATACCTGTCTACTGAATCTAAGCCACTTCTATTAGCAAAGGATACAAATCTGAAAAACTAAGCTTAGAATTTGGTCAGAACTCAGCTGGACTCGAAGTGAAAAGACTGTTATAGATGCTGCATTCTTAGGTGAACTAGTTTTAATAAAACTATTAAATATAACACTAGCATTATGTCTAGTGCTGTAGTTGAAATTCTTTTTTCTTGGGGAAAAGACATTTTACGGGCAAAACGATCACCACTGTCAGATGACTATGCTAAGGTTTATCAAAGGAAATATGTATCTAATGCAAAATCATGATCAATTACAAATTGCTATATTTCGTACTAGGTGCATGTGTTTTTGTGTTTTCTTCCTTAAAGTATGCAATACTTAACTACTTGTTTTATGGATTTATGTTCCAAAGCCAAACCTCTTCTATACATATAGATAGTGCATAAAAAGCAGTATAACTTTTAGGTAGACTCAACTTTTATGGGGGGGGGGGATGTAGGAAATATATTTTTTAATTCAGCCTTTGTGTATATATTTCAATGGATAACTTTACTAATTATAGAGAGAACAACTAATAACATTAGTTTTGTTTATATTTTAGATTCTTCTGGAGATGGTAGTTCTCAAGTTCCATCTGTCTGGTTTCTTGATAGAGCTCTCGATTTTCACTATCTGACTACTGATTTCGCATCATATTACAGGCTTGCATTAGCTCATCTAGGCATTCCTCAGTGGCAGCTGTTATTTACTCCGTATGGCCCTCCAACAAGAACTAGAGTCAGTATTGAATGGATCATCATAAATGCTTTCTTTTCTGTGTTTGTAATTACTTTTTACTTTTGCTATGCAGAGTTAAACATTATTATACCAGATAAGAGTTTGTAATAAAATAAATGACAGACATAAATACAAAATATTTATACCATGGACATTTCTTTAAAGCAAATATTTACTTTTTCATAATTAAATAATAAAAAAGATGATGTACTAAGAACAGTAATGTTTATTCTGATTCTATTTTTATTTCTTTATGTTGATTTTATTTTGCTCTTAAAAGGTAAAAACAAACATTACTTAGTACAATTTCTTTCAATTTTTGAACAATTCTCACAATCAACATTTTTCATGTTATAAAAAAAATGACTTTCAACACATCTTGGCAGCAAGATGCCATTTATTTATTTATTTCCTAATTATTTTCATGGGCTCAAAATTACATGATGTTTGCCTCAACTATTTGGTCACATAAAACAAAAGTAATAATTTGAATAAAAATTATTTATAGAAAGTGACAATGAAAAAACTGAAATAAAAAGTTTGAGCCATTGCAGGTAATGAATGGGTCATTAAATGAAATTTGAGAAAAATTAAACCTTTTCATTATTAACATAAGAAGGCAGAATAGTAACTGTCATATATATATATATATATATATATATGACAGTTACATATACATAACATATATATATATATATATATATATATAATCTAATTTTATACTAATACACATATACAGCCTTGTGTCATACATTAAAAATTTTCAAAGTTTCAAACATTTATTATCCAGTTCATAAAGAATTTTACACCAGCCACCTGAAAAAATAATAATAATAATAATAATTTTTCTTTTAAATCATGACCCCCCCCCCCTCTTTCCTCTTTTATTGTGCTTTTATTTAGTTATCTTAACTGCTAAAAATAAGATTTGATAGTCTTCTAACATATTTAAGTGTCAAAAATTACACGATTTAATGAAGCAGAATTCATAATTCTTTTGGGAGGGGTCCAAACCCTTTGCACCACTGAAAACAACTGTCTTTTAAATCTATTTTTGGGCAAAAAATGACATTGGCTGCTTAACTTATCACCAATTACATTTTAAATAATCATCAAAAATCTATAAGAGACAGTAAATTGTTTCACATCTTTTAGAAAGTAAAACCAGAAAAAGAAGGTAATCTAAATACATGTTCACAGTAAGTGAAAAAATAACCCATTCATTACTATGACATATATGACATGTGACTCATTCAGCTCCATCCATGCTTTCCAAATAGAATCACATTTTTGTGACTGATTGTGGTGAAACACAATCTAAATGCATCGTAATATTAGTAAATGACTAAACAAAGAACTAACAGCAGTCATAATTATCATGAAATAATGGATAATTTTTAAGTTCCAGCTATTTTAGAAAAAAGAAAGAACTTACTTTTTAAGCAGATTTTTATGGATCCCATCTGGTGATAAAAAGGCTTGTCGCAAGCAACTGAAAATTTTGTGTGTTTCTCAAGATAACTAGTTCTATCTATTGACACAGACTAAAATCATTTAATGTAAATACTTGTCAAAAACCTCTAGTGGCTCAAGCAACTCTGTGGCCCATTAGTTACCCCTCTCCCCTATAAATTATAACCTTTTTACTTAATTTGTATGAATTATTTTCACACCGATGATAACTGTAATCACTAACAAAAACAAGAATCTTAATTGCTCCAACAAGAGTTATAAGCATAAATATCAAATATAGTTGAAAGAATTAAAAATTCACAAAGTTGAAACTTGAAGGGGTTGTAATTATGCCACCGGACCCTGTATATAAATTTTATTTATTTATTTTTTCCCCAGAACAAAACAGTTATTCTTGTATAATTATGTTTAAAAATGTAGCTCTGAAAATCAGTTTTCCAGTAGTATGTAGAAATACCCAGTATCATTACTGAATTAAAAGTCAAATAACGAGAACTGAAATAAACAAACAAAAAAACTATGTACAATCTGCAATCCTCGATCCTATATATATTTTGTATTATATAGAAGTAGTTTTCACATTACTTTCAGAAGGTGCATGGTGGATTTATGAAAAAGGGCACTTTCTATTGAGAAAATTTTTTGATATTTCACTGGGAAAGATGCAAGACTTATCTTTTCTTCCTATAAATGGTAGGGTGCATCAGCACTAAAGCAAAAGGGACAAGGCATGGCACCCTTTGAAAAATGTGAAATGCAACCACTGTAAAGATGTGATGTATGAGTTCTGTTTCATGACATATATATTTTTTTTAGTTGCTGTTGAATATGTTTGCTCCAGAAAGGCTTGTCCAAAAGTTTAACAGCCAGCCATAATTTTTAATCAGACTTAAAAGTAAGCTCAGTATAGATATATAATCTATGTTTACTCATGCATTTTCTATGTTTAGAATGTCAAGAATAATTTCTGATAAATAATAATTTGAATTTTTTGCAGCATATTCTCATCTCTCTTTGAAACAGCAATTTTTTAAGGTAAGATTTTTAAGTGTTTATGTTTTGAACTAATTAAATTACTAATTATAAAATACTAGAATATTGACTAATTTTAACATGTTAAGTAGACAAGTGTAGAATAGTATAGAATAATCTCGATAAACCGGACCTTGAAAATCTGATAACTTCCATAAACTGCACTCTTTTCCCAGAATTTGCATGTGGCTACTTTCGCTTTTCTATTTCAATGATAGGTGACACCACTAAACTTTTAATACAGGGTGGCCATAATTAAACTGCAAGTGTTTAAGGGATGCTGGAGAGAAAACTATCGGGAATATTCCAGTGAAATTTGGTATCTACATGTTTCAGAGCATGCGCAATTCAAATATGTAAAAAAAGAAAATTGCCATTTTCACCCTATAGATGGCGCTGTATTTATGCACCACAATATTTATGCAGGACGCAGCACCCCCTCACATCGCTAAAGCTGTTAAAAAGTTGCTACATGATACCTTTGGTGCGGACCGAGTCATAAGCAGAGGTTTTGACAACGCTTGACCCCCACATTCACCGGAACTTAATCCTTGTGATTTTTATCTGTGGGGACATCTGAAAGATATGGTTTATAGAGAGAACGACATGCTTCTGCTGCTGAATTTAAATCTAGCAGAACGACACACGTGAGGTGTGTTACACCAGAGATTTTAAATGCGATGGTGGACCATGGTGCTTTACGTTTTCAGCATGTGGTTGCATCTGGTGGTTCACATATTGAGCACATCATGTGATAATTTCATTGAATAAATAATAGTTTAATTGTTTTCCAAAGCATCTTTATGCATTGTTTAATTTGTGATCGTAATCTACGTTAATTTTTGATTACAAGATACTGTAAAAATTTAATTACTGAAGCGAATTGTATGGAATTTTGATAAACTGTAAATAATGTTTTATATTGTTTATATACCTCTTTATAATTATGCTCTGCCATTATGCTCTGTCTATCGGTTTTGGAAGTTGTAAATGCCACCGGTGAGCGTTGAAATACGGTACAGCGCCATCTATAAGGTGAAAATGACGATTTTCTTTTTTTGCATATTTGTATTGTGCATGTTCTGAAACATGTAGATACCAAATTTCACTGGAATATTCCCGGTAGTTTTCTCTCCAGCACCCCTTGAACACTTGCAGTTTAATTATGGCCACCCTGTACTTCGTTACTGATCAGCTGATAAGTACATGTGAATGGCAACATTTAAAATTACTTTTCTATTGTTAGATTCCAGTTGGAAGGTGTACCTCATTGGTAGAATCTGTCGCTAGTCTGCGCTGATACATTACAGTAATTGCCAACATGGGTGAATTGACACTTACTTTAATTAGCGCATGTTTGTAGTTTGTGGCTGATTGTGGTTACTAACCCACAAAGTACAGTAGTGGAAAGAGAAAACATAATTCTCGCACAATAATGGACAAATAAATGTTCAAACCATTGAAGGCGACAACGATGATACCAGTGAGAATGAAAGTTGTAATAAAAAAATTTTGATAGAACAATTAATCAATGCATTGGATAAAACGGTTAAAGGCTTAGAACAAAATGTCATTGCAGAATATGAAATTATGTTTGTTTACTGAGTATGAGAAAAGTGATTGCGCAAAACTTAAGCAACAAATATTGTTGGAATTGTTTACAAAAAATAATATGGTGCAGCTATATTAAGCACTTGTATAAACAGAAATGTTTGCAAAAAAATAGATTTTCTGTTACAGATTTTTTCCCCAAAAAAGGGTCGGTTCTGGCCACAAGCCTTCCCACTACTGGCCATTTTATTATGGGGGCAGCCAGCATTACCCCCTATGCAGGGATGGACAATTTTATGCCTAAGCCGGGAATTGAACCTGGGACCACGGTGTGATAGAATGGCTCTGAAGCCACTACACCAACTGGGCAGCATATTTTAGAAATAAATGCATATAAATGAAGTAGTCTTACTTTTTGCATATTTATAAAGTTTTAATACAAAAATAATGCTTATCTTGGATGACCAAAATTTACATGTATTCCATTAGTATGAAAACTGAAAGCAGTTTGCAAAGTACTCTTTACAACTGCAAAACTTTGATGAACTTTTGATTTAAACGTGCATTTTACACAGATCATGCTTTCCCACTTTTGTTTTCTTTTATGACATTTTTCTTTTCAAGGGTACATTTCTGGATGATTCTATCAAACTGACACATGAGGTAAAAGCTTGCCAAACGAAACACACCCATAGTCAGAACCTAAAAAAGAAATTAATATGAGCAACAGTAATAGCAATTTAATATTCTTAAAATCTTATAGTAATGAAAAAAAAGCAACAATTTATTCCTTATTTTATTTTATAATTTATTAATACTTATTAGCGGTTGAGAAAAACATTATATATTTCTGGATACAATTAGTTGGATGTCAGATGGCATCTTGCATCCTCAATTGTATTGTTTAGAGCTATCTGTGTAATTTTCAGAGATTGAATTGGTCATTTCAGAAACCTTTTGAAATCATGAATTTTTTAAACATTATTAAATAAATAAATATATGTATGACACATCAAAATTTTCAGTAAATTTTCAGATTTAGGACGAGTAAAACAGTTTATTGAACATACAATATATTGAGAACAGGGGAGAGGAGATGGGTACGAAAATCTACCTGGTGTTTGGTAATTAAATAAACAAAACAAAACAAAAACGAAAAACATATCTCCATGAACACATGTGGCATGTATGACAGGAAAGCAAAGCTTACAGTGAAAGTACCCCGCTTAATGAAAAATACCCAAACTACCTTTTTATACATTACTAGAGGTATAGAATTTTCATTTTTATGAAATATATACAAATTCATGTGAAATTTTCTTATAATTGCAAGTAGATATGAAATGTGAGCAATTTGTTAATAGACGCGAACTTAAGCAAAAATTTCCTATTTTTGTGAATAAGAGCAAAATACAGCGTTTTTTCTTAAGAAAGAAAATCACTAAAGAATCTTTTAAATGTAAACTCCAGAAACAAATAAGCTTCCTATCCAAGCTGTGCCCGAAATGAATTAACGAATTAGAAGATTCAAGCTATCCATGGCTCATCATTTGTGGAACAAATTAGAAGGCTTGAAAGGGACTCTTTAATAACAAAGTCATGGGATTTCAATCACAGCACAATGCTAAAAACCGCATCAGAGAAAACTTCCAATAAACTTTCTTTGTACATGACATTAAATAACACAATTGAACTCTATTTTCACATGGGTCCATTATTTTGCCCATTTGTGGCTGCAAGTATGACCACCTTAATTATATTTTTCGAAAGCTTTTCAAAAATTCCTTTCTTCAAAGTGCTTCCTCAAAGTGAGCTCGCGGATGGGTACACCACCAACTATCATCACATAATGTTACAATAAATATATGAGAATGAAGATCCCAGTGTTAAGGACATATTGTGAGCTAATAAATGTTCTTTTCCAACCATTACTAAAGCAGCCTTACAGAGAATTTAGAGCCCAACTAATAGAATAGACACAGAAAGTTTCTTAGTAATTATAAAGTCATTGTTTCTGCATAGAAGAATGACCCTAACAAAGGCAATGGCAGATTTTTTCCAGGTGGTGCACCAAGATATATATATATATGCACATACTTACATTTTTCATACTGATTACCTTATTTATAAAAATTCTAGGGAGGTGCAAATGCACCTTGCTCCCGGTGCCCATGGACTCTAATTCGATCAAATATTGAAATTACAACAATGTAGCATTCAACTAACATTGAATATAAATTTTAAGTGTATAAAGCAGTAGTTAATGCAAATTTTAGTGACATCTCAAATTTTAAAGTTTCGTTTCTGCAAAATTTCTGTTTTTTATTTGCAAAAATTCCATACCTCTACACATTACACACACACACATGTATGTATATAAACCCAAACAAGTCTTGGAAAATCGATATATCTGTGTATTGTACAGTTTTTTTAATACCTCAAAAGTTATGACATGTCTTTATAATAACCAATTCAATTTACATCTTCATATAAGGCATGGTTAGCATGCATTTAATACATGGTCATCAGAAGTAGGTGAGAGATCATACTCTCAACCTTCTGGCTGCTGGTCTAATGCTTAAACCAATGTTTTAATGCTTAGATCACAGGCCTTGTATATTGGCCACAGTATATTTTGGGATGAGTCAATTAGAAAGTCCCACTTAAACTATATTTCTGCTAATGCATGCTCCCCCCATGCTGTAGTGATTTCTGTTCCTAAAATTTCATTTCATTAAGAAAGAGAAAGTTAATATGGCAGAGTTCTAAGTGTAATTTAAAAAGTTATTTAGAAAAAATATTGTTAAAAATATAGAAAATTAGAGAAAATAATTTTATTTGTGCAAAATCAGTATGTATATTTTTTATTACATCTTTCATTTTAAACCAGTTTTACATATTAAAGAAAACTATAACATCTGTTTTAAAAAGTTAACTCTCTATAAATACTGTGTTCTTTTAATTTTATTCATTAATTTCTTTAAAACAAAATGCCTCTCAACTTAGGTAATAGATGATATCTAAAATGACAATTTACAATATTTTAAAAAGAATCCAGTTAAAAATGAATCAAAATAAATGTTTCCAGTAAACAATAATCTTAAAAAATTATTCAACAAAAAATATTCTAACCTGTACTGCTAATTCTAACATAGATTTTATGGGTGACATACCACAGCACAAAGTAGATAAAAGATAGCCATCCATTCCCACAGTAGACAAGAATTTTTTATTCTAATAAAGAAACATTTATTAGAAAAAAAAAAAAACATAGAATAAAATATTTAGTAGCGCATAACAGGAAAGTAACATACCAAGGCATCTTTTAACATCGCTGACGCTACTTGGTCAGGTGGGTATAACCCTGCACTTTCTGATATTTTCATTGTTTCCACAGGCTAGATTAATCATAAAATATTTTTATTAAATCATAACAACTTTTTTTTTTTCAAAATTAGACAGTACTACTTTCTGATAGTTGAAACTTTAAAAAATCAATTAACATATCTTAATGATTGTAAACAAATAAAATAGTCACTTTCTTTTTTTCTCTAACTCTCCTATTATTAAAATAATATGCAGGGTGGTCATATAAAAAAAAAAAAAATCCCAATGTCTGGATTTCTAGCTGCTGCTTTGTTCGACCAATACAAGATGAGATTTAAGATACAGTTATTCAGAGGTATGAGCTTAAGATTGTAATTGTACAAAAGAGCTGTTATGGTTACAGAAAAAAAAAAAAAAAATTTCGAAATTTTCCAATGGCACCATCCACATTTTTTTCTATGAAAGTTGATCAGTGCATTGAAAAACCATAAATGGAATGATAGACATATAAAAAAATTGGTGTCACAAAACATATGCGAAGAGCTTTGTAATGAACCAGAGTCAGCATAGAGAGAAGGTGCATTGACTCAATTTGCAATCATTCACTGGAATAGACAGTAAAACTAGCTGAATGGCACTTGAAAACTTTTAAATCTAATAAAAACAATTTCTCTGTCACTGGCTTGTTAGAATGCTCTTTGAAAATGTTTCATGGTGCCAATTTTTGTCAAATGTATCATTCCAGTGCCATTTATGTTTTTTCATTGCACTCTCAATCGACTTTTGCAGGAAAAAAGTGGGTATTATGATTATAAAATTTCAATTTCCTTCTTTCTTTTTTTTTTTTTTCACTATAACCACAATTGCTCTATTGTTTATAAAAACAATCCTAGTCTCAAGCTCATACCTCGGAATAAATATATCTCATCTTGATTGGCTAAATGGAATAGTTAAAGGTCTATTTATTGAGATAGTATTTTTTTATGACCACTCTGTATATCATTGTCTAAGAATTAAATTTTGTACACAATAATTTTATTAACTCTGGTAAGTGATATGATAGAATGTTGCATTTGCATAAACTAAGCCTAATTAAATTCTATGGTTTTAGTTATAAAGTTGACTTTTTTGTAAATTGGAGCAAAACGATACTAATACTTATAGTTTACACCAAAAAAATTGTGCAACAGGTTTATCATTTATGAGAGCACAATGCAAAATGTGTTTAGGATAAGTTTTTGAATTAAAAATTTGTTCTTTTTTTTAAGTGCTTTATAATACTAACCGTTACTTAACATAAAATTATTGTTACTAATAATTAAATAAATATGTATTTGATTGAAACAGAAGTTTATGTGCAAAGCAATTTTAAATCTATAATAATAAAAAGTATGGTTTTCTGTGCATGCCACTTAAACTTTTCAATTAACCAACCAGCAATGGGGGTTATATGGTAATGATCCCCCCCCCCCCTCCAGTGGATTTGGAAATGAAGGAGTTGGGTTTGAAAATATAGGGATCAAAAGAGGGCATCACACCAATGGATTTCTAAAGGGAAGCTGGTGAAGCAGCTGAGAATTCAGTGGGTAAGGGGCAGAGACTGCCTAGAATGTCTCTTAATGTTTCAGGCAGAATGTTCTTATAATGGAAAGCCAGTGTAGCAGATAGGAATCACATTTAAACATTTTTTTAAATGGTATAGAATGTTCTAGACCTTTAAAGTTGGTTTCAGCATCTTTTCATCTTCAGAAAGCACACTCTTGAGTAATTTAAAAGTATAATTCTGAAAACTTATTTCTTTTTACTATTCTCGAAATCTGACTTAAAAAGTTTTAAGTGACTGTTAAATAGTTTACGATTTCTCAAAATAACATCTAATAAAAGTTTTTCTGGTTTTTAAAATAATAAACTATCCTCCTTATATGAAGAAAAAGTGTACTCTGATAATATACAGGATGTCCCAAAAAAGATGATAATATGCTTTAATTCTTTATTTATTAGAAATAAATGGGCAATGTAAATTGAAAAAAAATATTCAAAATAAGGTTGGAAAAAAGGTTACGCTGAGAAAACATTCCTTACGTTAATTTTCAGGAAGTTGCACATTTTAAATTTGTATAGAACCCCCTCATAGAAATTTTTCCAACTAGTAAAATGTGCCCCTAATGAGGTGATGTACAAATTTTCATCCTTCATTATTAAAACGTCTCAGAGATTTCTTACGTCAAAGATGATCGGGGGCTATACATGAATTTGAATGTAAACATTTATTGCTAGAGAGGAAAAAAGTATTTTCTTTCATAATTTCTGTACAACCCCTAAAACGTGATCATTTGATGTGATTTTTTTCAACTCGAGAGCTAATGAAAAGTGGTTTAACTCAGATATGAGGATAAATATATACTGACTCTTTTTAAGGTGAACTTTTCAATTTTGTACATTGCCTCATTAGTGTGTGGGTTGCATTTTACTAATTGAGAAATTTTTTTGTGCGGGAGGTCATATACAAATTTAAAAAGCATCACTTTTTGAAAATTAATGAGAAACTATTTTCTTATTGCTGTCAATTTTTTCTACCTTATTTTGAATATTTTTTCAATTTACGTTGCCTATTTATATCTAATAGATAAAGATTTAAACTGTGTTACCACCTTTTTGGGACACCTGTATAATATAAGATTACCTATCATTTCATATTTTTCTTTTACTGTCTTACCTAAAACATAAATTTCATTGATTTTTCACAATTTTATTGTTGAGTGGAATGGAGAAACAGCAATTAGTATAACAAAAAATCATTGTTATTTTAGTTAAAAAAAAAATAATTTAGAACTCAAACTTCTGAAATTTGAGATGAATTTTCATAATTCTTATTATCTGTGTGTGAGTCAGAAATGAAAAAAAATAAAATTATGCAGAAAAAATTATTTATTAGTTGAACCATACAGAAAAATATAGGAGCTTGTATATTGATATTATGCATGATAATCATATTTTTATGAAACATTAAAATGTACAGCTACAGGGGAAAAAATGAACCCTTTCTCTTTATTCAGCCTTGTACTGCTAAGTTCCATACACCATTTGTTGACAAATAATGAAAATTTGATTTGCTGTTCCTGCAATTTGTATAAGGGGTAGTCTTCAATTGTTCTTTGCTGAATGTGATGAGTGACAGCCAAATAAAGGGCAAGAGTGTCTTTTTTCCCTATAGTAATACCCATAGATCATCAAAAGCAATAAATGATAACCAGCAATATGCAGTTTTTCATTACTGAAAAAATATAAAATATATTACACAAAAAAAAAAAAACTTAATGGTTTAGTTACCTTGTTTTTTATTTCTTCAGCATAGCCAGGTGTATCTGTATCAGGGGGAAATGCTACTGTTATGCTCACATTATAAGGTTTCACCTAAAAAAGTGAATCATACAAATTATTAATGTTCATGTTTTAAATAAATTTCTCGCTTTAATTATCAAATAAAACTTTTCACACTAATGTTTTCAGTTTCTTCATCATTTTAGTAAAACAATGAACTGGATATGTTTTTTAATCACATTTTGAAATTTAGAGAAATAAAATACCACTCTTAAAGGTCGATACATCATTTGTTCTCATAATCAATAAATGTTACCTAGTGTAATTAATCATAATTAAATGAGATGTTGTGTTAAAAATTTTAGTTTTCAACATTAGAACTATGAATGATACTATTTAATTTTCACTTTAAATCACATGACACTTTTTTCATGATTCTTTCTTTAACTATTCTAAAGATATGAATAAATTTTATCAGTAAACTGAACATTAATACTAAAAAAAATTAAATCTGAATAGTGTTGAAAGTAACAGTAAAATTAATGAATGGTATGGTAATAAATCTTCAATAACAGTTATAAAATAATTATTGTATATGTTTTTTTTTTTTAATCCAAAGGTATGCATACTTCCATCTGAAGGGATTCGGCAAGTCCACGCAGTGCAAATTTAGATGCAGAATATGCAGTGTAGCCAAACACTCCCATCAGCCCTGCAACTGAAGATACAAAAACCACTGTCCCTCCCTTTTGATTAATCATGGATGGCAAAACAGCACGAGTCATGTTGACACTCCCTAAATAGTTAATCTGAAACATTCTCTGCATGTAGAGAGAGAGAGAAAAAAAGTTATAATTATAAAATCTGAACACCTATGAAGGGAAAATAACTTAAATCAACATTTACAACTCAATTTACCAAAAAGTCTCCAGAGGGTGTTTCTAAAAATGGCTGACACACAGAAGTTCCAGCGCAATTCACAAGCATATTGATTGGACCAGCCTTTTTCTCTGCCTGTGAAAGATTGAAATTTGTATGACTAATATTGATATCACTTGATGAGAGAGTGGATCTAAGAAATTGGATCTATGTGCAATTGTAATGATTGTTTTTCTCAACTTAAGCCCATTTTCTAGGGCAGGGTTTCTCATGTTGTTCTCCATTTGAAGGTAGCAAATGCTCCACAAAAGAGTATCTCATAGCCTTAACCCTTTAGCGTGCAGTATTCCCACTCTGGGAACACCAAACTGACGTTTTGACTGTTGCCAGTCACGAAGAATAGATTTGATTTCTATAAAAATAGTTTCAGGTGACAAAGCTCCACGAGAATCCTTTACTTTTTAGCAAGTCATTTCCGTAAAAAAATTGTCACGATTATTTTTAACAGCACTGACATCTGCTGAAAAATGGAATAACGACTGGATAGATTGCCCAATGCTGAAAAAAAGGCAGCCGTTGCCATCGCTCAACTTAACTACCAGAAAGATGCCGGATGATCGAAACGTTCATCGTGTGCCACAGATCTAGAGACCCTTGCCGTCGAAAAAGGGTCTCTAGATCTGTGACATGCGATGAAGGTTTCGATCGTCCACCATCTTTCTGGTAGTTAAGTCGAGCGATGGCAACGACTGCCCTTTTTTCCGCATTGGGAAAGGGTTGTGCCTCAAAGGGTTAACAATGAAATACTTTTTAAAAAGGAGCTCATAATTTGAATTAGCTATATTCAGATTTACATAAGGTGTTCCATTAAAATTACATTAAATTTCTATGTAAAGAAACTCAAGGTACTCTATTTAAGAAACAATTTGAGAAACTCTGTTGAAGGCTGTATACACAGAGAGAATCCATTTAAGCACACCTCAGAAAGAATAAGTTTTAACTGGTTGCTTCCAAAACCAACATAAGAAAATGTAGGTCACTGGTACCGTTTCATTAGTAATAAATGCAAATTATATGAAATATGTGTTATAGTGTAGTTTAACAATATTTTATGTATATTTTGATATGTTTTCATGAACGAATGAACTATTGATCAATTTTAAATTGCTAGAACTTTATTTAAAAAAATAAAACCTCTTTTGCTTTGAGAATTCAATTCTTCTTATTATATATTTTATCATAAAATCTTACAATCATAACAATCTACAAATTTTTTCAAGAAATTTATTGTGTAAACAATATCCCGGAACAGCCAAAGTCGTGCTATCTTTCAACTACAGTAAATTTTTTCTAAGCTAAAAATAGTTTGTCAATTCAAGCAGAAATAGTATTTACTGTATAGGGAAACAAAAAAAAATTTTGCTTAGCAGAGTCAACATTAGATAAACATTATTGCACGTTGAAATTATACTTATCATGAACTGGACAGTAATCTTTTATTGATATCAATGAATTATTACCCAATTTTTTTTTAAGCATTTTTTTAATAAAACAAAATGATGAATTTTTTTCACACAACACTAAGATATTTAAGTAATTAAATGGACTTTTAATTAAAATAATAACTAAGTGAGTTTTTAAATTGTATAGTTGGAAATATAGTCAAGTCAAGTATACTAGGCTGTAGGATAGACACTTCCTGCAAATATTTAAATACTAAAAAAAATCCAGAAAATATATAAGGTCTCTATCCTCCCAAAATATAATTAGCATGATATGATAATTACCTCTTCAACAATATGCTTTAATACATCTTCATCCTTGGATACATCAGCAGAAAAGGTCAAAACTTTCTGAAAATCATATGATGGAAAATAAAAGTAAAAATTATTTGTATTGTTAGATCATTCATGTATAAATGCTATTCATCTATAAACTTTAGTTTTAGCAGTCAGAAAGTATATGGTAGAACTTACATACGCTATGCTTACCTTACATGCATAGTACATTATATACTAATATATTTTATTTTTTAGTAAAATAATTAATAAAACATTAAAATATTATTAAATTATTATTAGAGTTAAATATTTGCTTAATTCTTACATATTATAAAAATAGACTTTGCAGACAAAATTATCACTATTTTAATAAATTAAACCTTTAAGAAAAGCTTGCAAATGTTGATTGTTATTACATTATAAAATTTCAATACTTAAAAATTTTATTAGCTGTTTTTTAAGACATACTTAAAACACTTTGCTTAAAAAAGGGAAGTTTTTAATAAAATTGTATTTTGTAATAATTTTCAAGTATGCTTCAATACTTTTGTATTTTTACTAAAAATAATGGATTTTCATAACAAAGTTGTTAGCTATTCTGAAACTACCATTGTAGGCACTAAATAAATTGAAAGGTTTTGGTCCCCTGCCTGCCCTAACACTCTAAAACACTCAAATTATCTGTCTTTTGTCCAAATGCTTGTATTGCTATCCACAGTAAATAAAAAAAAATATAAGCAGCAGACACTTTACCAGGCTCTCAATTTACAGAAACAGAAAGATGAGTGCTTTAGAACTTTAGACAAGCAGGGGATATTTAAACTTCTAACAGTTTAGTGTTATGGAAAAAAGAAGAATTAAATTGATAAACCGGCACATACACTAGTGCAAGTTTTGGGTTTACATGATTACGACCTTTAACCTCTCTTTGGGTAGGAATAACTGATTTTGATAGATCTTGCAGATTCTAATTTGCTTCCCTGTACATAAAACTGTTGCAGATCAAATAAAGTTTTAAATGTAATGATACTTTTAAAAATACTGCAATATATTGCAGAAAACTGTGAAGCATTCATTTAATAAAATAATTTGCAACTTTAGTCTAAAATAGTGTGTGATTGATGACAGAAAAATGAAAAGAATACAGAATCTTTAATAATTGATAGGCTTCTTTAAATTATAATCAGAGTCTAATCATACTGGTCATCAAAATTAAAGGATAATGACCAATATAAAACGTAACTGATCTTAATGGAAAATTTTTAACATAAATTCGTTCATTAGTTAACATAAATTGCAATATAAGGCAATTGATTACTTTCAAAATATTGAGGTCAAAACCAAATTTATATAAATTAGAAAGTAGTGGAAAAATTAAATCACCGCTTGTGGGAATTTTTTTTTCTTTAATATGGTTTAACATAACCTATGGTCAACCTCACATCTTGATTTCATAGACTGTACCAAGTATCTATAGGTCTCATGGAAGAGCATGCTCTATAAGTACACTTTTCAGCTCCTGTGGGGTCTGGGGAAGAATTTGGTGCATTGAAATTTGACACGTTAAGGCATCACTCACCTGCTTAATTGGGTTTGTGGGGAGTGAGAATGGTGATTCGAGTCATATCTTATTTTTTTTTTAAGTATTCTGACACCACATGTTCTTGATGTGCCAAAGCATTGCTATTCCATTAGGAAAAACTTTGAGCCAACAGCACTTGAGGTTCTAACACCCCATCATCTCCAAGTGGTTACAGAACCTCCTTCAAAGATATGCAGTTTGGTGTAGCCATTTGTCATGATTCCTCTCCAAACATTAAACTGCAATCATGGGAACATGATATTTCACAGACAAAGGAAGGAAAGTGGCAGGTTCTTGTTTCTCTCCAGATTAAATCATGTTTAGAATCAACTATACTTGGACTCATCAGAAAATAATACTTGGTCCCAGTCTTCTTTGCTCCAATGAACATGACAACGACACAGTTTAAACAGGCCCCTTTGGAAGCTGGGATGAGTGGAATGCAAACCACTGGTTTTCTAGCATACCATTCAACCTTGTTAAACCTTTGTGCAGCAGTAGAATGGCCAATTCAATTCCTGTGGCAGTCTGAATGTCTAAAATCAAATCTCTTGTAGTCACTTCGTAGTTTCTTTAAGTCGACAATGACAGAAAACAGTCTTTAGACGCAGTTATTGCTTTTGGTCCCATTTGACCAGACTACCCATTGACTGATCCAGTGCTTAAAAAGTGGCTCCAAGCTCTTGATATTATACTTTGAGGGATATTCAAATCTTCGATAACCTCCATTGATTCTCCTAATTACACGCCTCTCTTCACTTTCACTTAAATGATGCTTTTCACCCTTAACTAGTGAATACTGATCTCACTCATAAACCACATACACTTTAAATAACACTATAGATTGTAACTCCGTCATGTATTCATTGTGCACCATACTGTCAATCATCGAATTTGCATATTTCTGTTGATAATCAGGGATTAGTTGCTAAATCTTAGGAGCCAGAAAAATTTTTTTAGGAGCCCGCATAGTATATATCGAATAATATTATTATTTTTTTTTTAAAAGCTAGTCGCCAAGGGATATTTTTTAGTTACCTGTGCAACCAGTTTTTTTTTTTTTTTAACCCTGGCGGTAACGTATACAAACAAGTGCAATTTTGTGTTCAATTGTATTTAATTAACATAAGTAATTACATCATTAGTCACTGGTTACAACATCAGCTTAGCATATTTTCTCTCATTATCCTTTAATTTTGATGACCAGTATAAAAAAAAAATGCATTTATGTTTCAATTAAGTTTCTAGTGCAGCAACTAATATGAAATACTTTACCTGATTATCATCTTTGGTTTCAGTATCCAAGGATTCTTTAGCAGATGCTAAACGTTCCTGGAAAACATAATAATAGCAACAATATTAATAAAGTAATTAAAAAGCTTTGTAAAAAACACACATAAGAAGTTTTTTACAAAGTTTTTTAATTACTTTATCGTTTAACACCAGTATTTTGAGTGTTTTTTCAACAATATTAATAGCTTACTGATATCAATAAAATGCATTTAAAAAAATTATTCATAAAATAAAATATTTTAAGCATGATTGTGTTATCAAATTTAAATGAATATACTATATGAAATAAAATGTCCAAGTGTTTATGTGTTACATGATGCTAATAAAGTATATATGAGAAATTTAGAAGTTATGGGGGGAAAATCACATGAACTTATATCAAACAGTTTAAAGCTTTCAAAACAAGGTGAAAAATATAAGTTACATCAAATGAGAACTAACCCTTTTTGGCTGCCTAGAATGCAATTTTTGTGGGCAAAAGAAATGTAGTCTTAAAAAAGTATCTGTGGCAAAAGGCAATTTTCGTACATCAGTTTAATGAATAGTTCAGCAGCTTTTCCCTAAAGTTTATAAACTGACCTCAATATGATGTCAACGTTACTTACGACACCTAATTTTGACATGCAAATGATAAGCTTTTTCTACTCTTGGAAATAAAATAGAGATGAAACTAGCAAAAAATCACTAAAATCAGGGAACATGTGGATTTTCAAATTTTCAAGCCGATCACACAAACGGTGTGAATTTTATTATGTTTTTAGACAATAACTTTATAATATGTTTGGATTAATGATGGTAAAAGTTTTGTTTTGGAGTGGTTGAACCAGAATTAAAAATATATTCTACTATATAGTTATGCTGATTCCCGACTCTATCGCTATATAGTAAGATATATTTTAAACTAGCATCAGTAAATTATAGAGAAAACGTCTTTAAAACTTTTTATACTGGATAACAAAAATGTTTAAAGTACAACAGGATCAGACTGTAGATAACTAATTGCTATTGGTAACTGATTACAAGAACTGATATCAATTCTAATTATGACCAGTTTCTTTTTTCTTTTTATGATAAGATTGAAATTGGGACCATAGCAGTAGAAACTTACTGTGACATGGCAGTTATCTTCTGCCAAAAAGAGCATGCTGAATGTCACTTAAAAAATACAATATGGTGTAAAAAAAAAAAAAAAGACCTGCTGCTTAGACGATGCAAACAACATTAGAAAAGGGATGTTACCTGAAATACCATTATACTTCCAGAAGGTGTAGATAACTTTAGCTGAGAGTGGAAAAAACACCCACATGCACAAATAAATAATTACTACATTTATATAAACAAACTAACACATGCTTGACAGGGCGTGTTACTTGATAAGCTTTTACATTTATAATCTTGCAAGTTAGATTTATTTTCTTTTTTTACAAAGAAAAGGTATATGGCTTGAATTAAATCACAAACTAGATATAAAACTATAATTTATACCTGATATATCCTAACAATCTAGGAGATTCCTAATGATGACTGTGGATTCCAATAGTGAAAAAACAAAAGGGGAATTTGGGAGGTTCAGTCATACAAATTAGTTTAATTGTATATGAAACAAGTCTTTTAGAAGCTGGGAAAATAGAGAAATGTGTGCCACGATGACCCAATTAAAAAGGTTATTAATCTTCCATCGCCAAAACTGAAAAATTTTTGGACACACGAAGCATGTCTTACTCCTGCAAAAGTTAAGGAAATTGTGTGCCAATGCACAGTTATCTTGAAACAAAGTAATCTACTTCGTGAATGAACATATGTCTTTGTGCATCAAGAAACAGCGATGCTGATCTGGTTGCATTAGGATTCAAGCTATGGACTATTGAAATTGACACCGATTCATGCTTGACAAGGGTAGCAAGGGGTGAATTTTTAATCACTATGTGCAGAAAGATATTTTAACTATGGTAAAAAATAAATAAATAAAAATTAAAAACTAACAAAAAGCAGAACGTGGTTAAATTTTTCAAATATTAAAGTCAAATAGACTGTTATGAGGTTGCACGCTTTTAATCTTAACTGGCAAGCTGGGATGAGCAGGGAAGTAATTAACAAACACCTACTTCTTTCTAGAGATACTTTACTGAAACAATGCATGCATAAATTATCTATAATATTTAATTAATTATTTATTAGTACAAAATAAAATATGATGAAAATTACATTATTATTTTTCACTTTGGACAGAAAAAATAAATCGACATTTGGTAACAGCAAATTGGAGCCATAACTACACCAACATAACATTATGTGACAGTGATAAAATGGAACATTGCATATGTCACCTAAAAAATACTATACAAAGGGGATAAAATGAAGCAAAAACTTACCACTTAGATGACATAAGGATAAACAACATCAGAAAAGGGATGTTATCTGAGGTACCATCATACTTTCAGGAGATATCCAAACTGAACATGAAAAATCACCCACACACACAAATAAATAATTACTAAATTTGTACGAACAAACTAATACTTGTTGATCTAGGGCATGTTACTTGAAGAGATTTTTAATTTACAATCTGGCAAGTTACAATTTTTTTAATCAAACAGAAAAAAAAAAGATTACACAATTTTAATGAGATCATAAATGAGGTATATTAAGAATTTGTTATACCAAAAAAAGAAAGAAAAAAAAAAGAGAGAGACCATCTAATATCCTAATCATAGAATTCCTGAATACAACCACAGATTTTAATATCTAAAAAGTGTAATGTAAAGTATTAGCCAGGGGAGTTTCTTTATATCAATGATAAAATAAGTCAATTTAAATGCATATAACAGAATACAACAAATTTTCCTACTCAAAGCTAGGGAAATAGAGATATCTGTGCTGAGGCAATCTTAAAAAGACTATTAATTCTCTATTTGCATGTTCCCTCACCAAACATGAAAAGGTTTAGTACATGAAAAGCATCCTAGTGCTGCAACTAAAGTTTACATCATATGGGGCAAACCTTAATTTTGGCACCTCCTCCTTTGGAACCATAAACGATTCTAGCACCGTCCTCAACATGGCACCTGGGGCAAATACCCCCATTAGTTGCATTGATGCTTACTCCAGTAAAAGTTAAGAAAATTATGTGCCAAATGCTGATTGGCTTGAATAGGAAGCAAGCAATGGAACGAGTAGCAGAATTTTGAAATTGGTGCTGACTCATGCTTAATAAGGTTAGCAAATAGGGAATTTTTATTGGCCATGTGCATTGAGTTTTCATCTGAGTTTCATTGAGTGAGTTTGTGAGAGAGAAAAAGAAAAATTAGTGCAACTCTACAAAAACAAAAATTAAATGGAATGTTATGAATTTGAGTATTTTTAATCTTTGATAACCTGGGATGATATGGGAAGTAATTAACAAACGTGCATTTCATTCTAATGATACTTGACTGAAATAACCTAGTGCATTATCTATGATATATTTTATTAATTCTTGATTCATATAAAAAATGTGATATAATTTATGTCACAATTAGTTACTGTAAAATTTGTAAAGAGGCAATATTATTAATCTTATGGAAATTAAAAAAAAAAAGAAAGAATATTCAATTTTATAAAAGAATTTGTAAGCTTTTTTTTTTTTTTTTTTGCCTTAGTAGACAGAAAAAATATAAACTTCAGTTTTGGTTTTATTGTAATAAAATTTTCTATAAATGCAAAGAGAAATTAGTTGCAAGTATTGAAATCAGTACAAGCACTTGCATTTCTTTAAATTATCTAACAATCTTTAGATACATTATAGTACAGTGTAGTTCCACCAAAATGTTCAAGGACTAGATTTAAAGTGTATAAGTAGTAAACAGCCCTAGATTGAAGTATTATAGTAATTGTTTTTAAGCCTGTGTGCGTTTACCTACATAAATTTCAATTCCTTTTTTAAATGATAAGTCAATAATCAAGAATGAGAAATACCACAGATCTAGCAACAATTGTAACATTTCCTCCACTTCTCAATACTTGAGTTGCAAAAGCCAAACCAATTCCACTGGAACCACCAGTAATCTAAAAATAAATAAGTAAAAATTATAACTGTTTCATTGCTGATTAATGTCCAACAGTGGTACCTTGATGTACGAATCCTTTAACCTGAGGGATACTTGAACCTGAAATGGCTTATTCCCCAGTAAAATAAAAATGGCAGATGATACGGAAAATACTACTAGGCAATAAGCAGCTCTGCTGTTTTGAATCCTCGACAATCAAAACCGAAACATCCTGAAACCTTTTCTTGAATGATTTGAACAATTTAGAGAAGCCAGCTACCCCATTTTCACAGTACATTAAAGTTTTGGTTTATCGCACTTATGATGTAAACAAGCAGAGATACAGTGTTGTGTGCCAATTGATATAGATGGGGAAACAAACATTGGAGCTTATAAGTCATACTGGATTAAAGTAGCTCTACTTTAAACTTTAATTTATGAGTTTTGTGAGATTCAAGTAATCATTAGGTCAAAAAATTGACCTAATGAGGACTTCAAATGCAAATCAATCTTAATGCAAATTGGAATTTGGGATACGAGCAATCTTCAGTGACATCACAAAGCCGTAGCTAGGGGGAGGATCATAGGGATTTGATCCCCCAAAAATTTTAGTCAATGCATTAGTGATTTTCTGTCTGTGTTCATTCTGGAGATCAATTAAAAGTATCAAAATTTTAAGTACTACAGATTATCCCCTGAAGAGCTGTATATGTTTAGCAATCTGCATTCCATGCAAAGAACAGGTACTTCAGCTAGTTAATATAAAAATTGAAATAATTTATTTGAGACTGGTACAGGTTAATCCCACTGGGCTAGCCTTTAGTATCATCCACCCAAATTTCTCGCCAAAAGGTGTTGCCAAGCCTGGTGATAAATTGTTAAATGTGGCAACCCAAACTACTTTATGAGTTCACCTTTATGCCGCCAGGTCCAACTATGAGAGATTTATCTGCCAGTCAGCGAGTGTCAATTACAGTGCCACTTTTTGTAGAAGTTTCGGGAATCAAATTCTTTATGTTTTGAAAATTGGTGGAAGTAGCAACTCGAGTATGAGTCAGCCATGTAAAACATGTGCATTGGTATGGCTTATTGAAAACGAATTAGTGTTGTGATGGGAAAGTAAATGGATTTTAAAGGAATATAAAAAGTAGGAGTTATAATTTTTCAAATTAGTGGAAAAGTTTGGGAAAGCCAAGAGTTACAAATAGATATTTTACGTATGAGTTCATGTGGAATTATGTTTAAATGTGTTGTTATTGTCAACGATTTTGTGTTTAGAAACAAGATGACTACTGTTTTATAATCTGGACTTGCATTGAGAAGTTACAAGGTAAGCTTTTTTGACTATGCATTTTACGTTTGAGTTTTCAAGTTAGCGGAAAAGTTTGGGAAAGTGAGGAGTTGTGTGTGCAAATAGATATTTCATGCATGAGTATACAAGGAATTATGTTTAAATATGTTATTGTTAATGATTTAGTGTCTAGAAACAAGATGGCTGCTGTTTTCAAGCCCAGAATTACATTGAGAATTAAGTGGTAAAGTTTTTTGAATATGCCTTTTACACTAGGAAAATTTATTTGTGCAATGACTTTTTAGAGGTAATAGGGGATTTCAATTGGGAGAATTTTAATTATAAGGTTTAGGGATTTTTCTGTTGACTAGAGATTGCTGGCAGTTTTTGTTTGTATTGTTGTTATAAAAAGGTTTCTATAGGGAAACAAAGTGATCATTTTAAAACTGAACAAAAATTAAGAAACTATGGCAAATGACATGCATTTACTTTTACGTGCTCTTGGATAATAATATCGTAGTAACTGTGGATTAAAGAGTAATATGTTCTTGTATGTTTTTGTGTCTAGAAACAAGATGGCCACTATTCTGAAACTTGGAAGTTGCATTATGAGTCAAAGATAAACCTTTTACAAAACATGGTACTTTGCACCGGTTTAGCAAAAAACAAACGGCACCAAAAATGGCTTGTGGGTGATACTAAACTGTTCCTCTCATTGTAAATAATTTCAGTGGGGAAAAATTGATTTGAGATACTAATATTTCAACTCATGAGCTCAAGCAAGGAATTGGGATCTTGAGGTACCACTTTCAAAATTGTTATTTTAAGGGGAAAAAAACATAGAACTTAAATTAAAAGAAACAGTTCTTATCTGTTGAAACTTTACCCCATATTGATGTGACTTTGTCATAACTTGAAGAGAAAAATTAAATGAAAATACAGTTACAAGAACAAATAAGTCAAACAAAATTGATGTCACTAGATGATAAGGAAAAAAATCAAGGAAAAGGAGTTTAGTGAAAAAGTACCTCAGAAAATACTGTGAAAGCATTAAATTAGCCCAAATGTAGAGATCAGATTATGTTTTGGCTATAGCTAAGTACTACAGACTCTAAAAACCCAAATCAACTGTAATGAGAATATTGATTGGTACAAAGCAATATCACATATGTCTTTCATTTTGTGATTGGTTTATATACACAGTGCAGTTCAAACTTTGTTGAATCATGGAACCCTTAAAACTTTAGGGTTGTATCAAGAATCTCATAGGCATAACTTACTAAGGACAAGAAGGGCAATTGCCCCCCCCCCCCCAAAAAAAAAATCAAGAAAATTCAGATATCACCTATTTGAAAAAAGTATTTTCTACAATAAGAAGCTTTTTGCCCGCTTCCCCCAATATTATATGAAAACTAACGCCAATGCGGAACACCTTCCCACACCAGGGGTGCAGAAAATGTTTAAGGTCCCATATTTCTCCAGAACACAATTTGTTTTGTCCAAAATTTAAGCTTAAGCATATTTTCATTCTAGTTTAAGTGACTTTGTATCACTAGTCACTTCTTTTAATAACAACTGCATCTCTACAAAAATATTTTTTTTTTCTGTTTTTTATTTCTTTAAACACACTCAAGACAAAAAGTTCTCCAGCACTTCAGAATTTCCCCAAACCTCGTTTGTGCGCTCGGACATATTCTGCACATCTGTCCCACAAACTAAAAGCACATCCTCAAATATTATTCAAAGTAGATAAATATGTGACAGGTGCTTTATCTAAAAACTATTAATTAAAACTTTTGTATGTTTTTATTAAGAACTTTTAATACAAAAGAATGCAATTTATTTCTCATTAACTCATGGTCTTGGTATCATCTGTTCTTGCATTTGTGATTTTTTTTTTTTTTTTTTAAATTTCAGGGATGGCATTATCATGTTATAGAGCATATTTTATCCATTTTTAAAAGCTTTACTTCCACTTGCTCTGTCTTTAGAGTGGTAAGTTTCATGCTATGCTTTTAAGGTTTGCAAACAGCAATGGTATTTTAAAAGTCATCAAGAGTGGCCACTTTTGGCAAGTTTGGTGTAAAAAAAGTATTAAAAACAGAACCCAGCTTAGCGATATCTTCAATATTAGGCGAGAAATTGCAAAACCCTACCATTTTACAATGGGAATAGTTTTTTAGTTATGGTGAAATAATTTGGTCACAGCTTGCCATCACGGCAGCTTGAAATATTTTGCTGCACTAAATACTACAATTTGCGAAGGATTATTTATAAGAATATAAGGCAACCACAACAAGAAATGGGTATTGATTATGCACATGTCAATTCATAGGTGCCATTACCTATAGGTAGGATGGGTCCATCCCCTCTCCCAGTTTCCATAGAAATATATATTACCATAATGTTGTACATACTGGTATAACGTAGAAGTGATTCAATTTCAATGCTAAGATACAGTATCTTTCTGGAGCAGGACTCCTGACTTGCCCCCCCCCCCCACAAACAATCATATGGGTGTCCATGCATAAATTGCCAAAGAATCATCCGAGAATGATAAGTTGTTATCTATGTTAAATATTCAAATAATTTGATGAAAAATTATTTGTTTTTGAGATAGTTAAGAATTTTAAAAATTTAGCATTGTCAGTCAAATAATGTTTGCCCAGAACACCGAAAAGTCTACTGGTGTCCTGCTATGACACCTCTAACTCTTATGTTACTTGGTCCCTAGAACCCATTCTCAAAAACTTAAACCCAAACACCCAAAATTAAAGAAACAAAGAATCAAAAATAAATAGCAATACAAATATTGATAAGTTATTTTAATGATTCACTCTATACAATTTAATAATACTAACCAGGCAATGCACATTTTTAAGATCGACCCTACGATATTTCCGGAGAAATAAATATGTCAAAGCAAATATAGCACAGATAGTTGTAAAAATAATCAGCATTTTCAGGAATCACTTTTGATTGTTATTGAAATTAAAAATATATACGAAAAACTTCTAAATAAACGTGCAGTAGATTTTTCTGAGAGCAATCGAGAAGGTTATCAATTTCAATTTACAACCAAACAGATGATGTTAAAATTGTGTATAAGTTTAAAATTGTTAAACACCCGGTATACGGACACAACCACACGGCAGTCCGTACACAACAAACAGAAACAGGAAAGATGCAGCCAGCCAGAGAAAGGAAACAAGGATAATCTCAGAGAGCAGACGACAGGAATATTCGTTTTTGCTTTTCAATGGGCTTTATTTGAAGGGGGAGGGGTGTCAAAGATAAGAAAAAAAAAGTTAAATGTAGAAATTTTAAAAATCATTTGTGTCTTTAAAAAATTTACGAATTTATTAAATCCTAAAATATGTTGATTATTGATTAAAGCAACCTTGGTAAAATATCGAAAATGAAAACCAGTTTTATATCATACAACTAAACTTTCTTGTTTATACTTCTGCTTCAGATCCGAAATCATGGTCGCAATCGCTATAACCCGGTCAAAAAAATATAATAATATGTTATTCTATGGCTTTTTTGGCTTTCATTCTCAAAAGTACATTACAAAAAGAATGTCATTCAAAATCCAATCTGTTGTCTTTTGAAAATTAACTTCTTATATTCTTTGCAATTACAAAAATGGCCAAACGATTTCACCATAAAACTGGTACCATGGTAACTCTGACAAACGGTGAAAAGACTGCTTGCAGGAATAATCCGTATCAAGAATTTAATAATGGATTAGTTATGAGCAGTGAACCTTTATTAGACGATCAGCTATTCGAAGTTCGCATAGATAAACAGGTGAACTCCATATGCATATTTTAGCAGATTAATATTTATACACATCACTTCGATCATAGGATTCAAATATTTCTAGTTTTTCATAGATTTAATTTCTGATGTTTGTAATACGTTAGTGTGATGTAATGTATTAGAAACATTAGTTTAGGTGCTGCAAATAAACCCCTCCTTTTTTTAAAACAAAAACATCTGGAAGAATATAACAAAACAAGCATAGGAACAAAATAATCACTTTGTTACTCATAATTATATAAGTTGATTTGTTAATGAACATTGTTTAAAATAATCTTATGTAAGAATTTTTTGTATGTGGAAGAGTATGTAATTTTAACGTTAAAGCCTATTAAACTAATCTAGAAATTAATGTTCTATGCATTATGTAATCAAAGTTTGCTTTTTATCGCAAGTAAATCGGTTAATTAAAGTGGGAGTTCATAGCCCCCCCTCCCATATGATTGCTTGTAAGGGGGAGGGGGAGATCAAGTCAAGGGTCCTGCATCAGAAAGAGACTGTATTTTGTGCTTACATATTATCCCAGCAATCATTCCTGTCATATATGTTGGAAAAGTGTTGACAGTTGTATTCGGAGCCAATTATTTCAGTTACTTTTAATGAATGATTTGGTACTTACGTATTATCCTGGCGATCTGCCAAGACGAGCAATTTTACGCCAAGGGAAATACTGGGACACATGAAATTATTGATGGTTCAGAATACGATTGGCAACAGTTTGCTAGCATATTTGATGCAAAAATAGTTTGGCGGAAGTGACCGCCGGTATAATACGTAAGTACCAATAATTCAACTAAACTAGTTTGTCCGCTAACTACTTATCATATTACATGTAACAGCATATTCTTTACATCCTTGTTCTTTTCAGTATTGTGACAATTTTTAGTTGTATTATAAATGATGGAAAACAATATATCTATTAAAACTTATTAAAATGCAACTTTCTTTCCATCTTTAAAATAAACATTCCTCCACATTTTGAGCACTATTAATAGCAGTTTTAATAGTACTAGTAATAACATATACTTAATTTTATTATTTTAAGTAATAATAGTGATTTTAACCACAGTCCATGACATCACTCATGAAATATGGTGACAAACAAAAATTTCTAAATGGGCGGCCATGCCATGTTCTACAATGAAAGGACCTTTTCATCCCGATCATCGTAAGTGCTTGGAACAAGGTTGGGTTTTTGTCATCAAAAACTGGTTTTTGACCTGACAGAGGTAAAAACTGTCGAAAACCTTTCTCTTTATTTTATGGTTTGGCAAACAAGAAATTTCTATATAAATTTTTCTTAGCTATTAAAAACTATAATTAATTATAATATTATGAACTTATACAATTATTTTATTACAGTGTTTTAATAAACCCAAGCTTTTTTTTTAAAAAAAAAAAAGATCAACCCAGGTGGGTTTTGTTGGGTATTTTTGGGTTTTATTAAGATTTTTTATAGTATAACACTTTTTGGATTTAAATTTTATAGTTTTATTTTTAAAAAAGAACAATTTTAGTCTAAAAGAAAACTTTCATTACAAAATAATAATTAATTAATTAATTAAATTATAAAAATGTCTTCAACTTTAATGTAGTGCCATCTTTTTCTGTTAGTATTTATAAAAGGCTCCTAATTTGTTTTATGAGCATACATAAAAGTAGATTATCGTTCACATAAAGAAATATGTTGCTTTTTGATTGGTTGTTTTCTTTAACTTTTTTTAATTTATGATATTTTTTACCTTTGTTTTTTTAAGTTATTGTTATATTTTCTAGTTAGAATAAAAGTCAGTAAACCCTTTGCAGGCCAACTTACTGCAGAACTACTATTTGTTCAATAATTTTTTAAATTCATTTTTTCTTTGAATATATATACATATCTTTTTACTTCAAAAAATCTAGAATTAATATGTCTGATATTAAATCCCACATTAATATGAGTTTACAAAAGTTGTAAAATCTTAGAGGCCAGCGAAAATTTTTAAGAGCCACATATATGTTCAATTACATTAATGAAAAAAAAAAAAAAAAGTAATAAGCTAGTTGCCAAGGGATACTTTTTAGTTGCCTGGGTGATCGGGCACCCTGGTTTTTTCGTACCCTGCACCTAAAGAATGTATAATGAATTAGTTTTATATTTCTCAGTACTAAAGTAATGCAGCAACTAATACAATACAGGACTTTTTCCTGAACCTGAATTCATTCTTGAGATGCATGCTTGTAAGTTGTAAGAGATGTGCCATTCTTCTCTTATCTGGGAGAGGATTCTTTTTTGTGATTATACTGACAATTACATATTTTATTCGTATTTAAAAACTTATTTATTAAAGAGATAAATTACCAAGTTATATCCCTGCCTGCACTCTACACATGTTCATTTCAAAAGAAATATTGCAGACAGAATTAGCTAAAGGTATTATTATTTTTAAAAATGTTATTGTTCTTTATGTTGAAGTTGGGAAAATAACTATATAAAATTAAACTGGTATATAGTATATATAAATATTTATTTATCTAGTACAATGCTCTGAGTTATGTAGGCAATATTATATTGTATTTAATGTCAAATAACAAATGATTTAAATGAAAGAAAGGAAAAATTTAGATGATGTTTAATAAAACCCCCAAAAACCCATTTCTGTGTGGGTTTTATTGTTTTTTCTTTAAAAATCTACCTTTTTTTTTAGGGGGGGGGGAAGATTCCAAAACCCTATTTTACTATGCTGTGAAGTTGAAAAATAACTAAAAATATAAAATATTAAGTTATTAAAAATTTTGATACATACTTTTAATTTTTTGCAAGGAAATTTAAAATCAGAATTTTGCACTTAAAATATTATTATATTTTATTTTATTTTTTAAGATGCACATAAATGTCCGCATAATCTTTAAATATTTCTGTAAAATTTATAACCACCCGAAATATAAACCAAATAAAAAACCACTGCTATTTTTTATCGAACAAAACTGTCATTTAATTTAAAAATTAGTATTAATATAAACCAAAAATGTGTGTAAAATGACATTTTTAGCTATCAGAATCACTGCTTCGAAGCATGTGATAAAAAGTCTCTCAAGTTTGTTTCTTTAGTGTTCTTTCCTACAGCAAAGATTTTACAAAAAAAATTCTAAGGCAGGATAACTTGTACATTATATCCTCCCCCCTGCCACCCAATGAAAAAAATCATCTAATAAGAGTTTCTAGGGTGTAATATATAAAATGCTTAATGGTATTCAAAATTAATAATGGAATATATCATAAGATAAAACCTGTAAATGTAAGAAAATAAAATAAAAATAAATATATAAATAAAAATCATATTTATTTTACTTACAATATATAAAATTATGAAATAATTATGTTCGGCAAATATAAATTTCCAAATTACATTTTTTAATGTTAATCCAGTTATTTTTTGACAAATATATTTCATAACCTTTTTTTAAACTTATTGTTTCAAGATAGAATCTTTATTTAAATCATAATTAGCCAAAATAAAATAGATATATGCAATGTTACCAAAAATTTGGGTTTTTTGACAGTTTTCGACATTTTTGACAAGGAGGTTTTTGACACAATGGTAAAAACCATGGTAAAATCCAGTAAAAATCATCACATGTCAAAATCTTGCCAACCCTGGCTTTGAATAACAATTTAATACCAAATCATTCTTAAAGATCCAGTTTAATTTAACCTGGATCAATAATTTGATGTATGACAAAAAAAATTGCTGTCTTGGCAGACCACGAAAATAATACTTAAGTACTCTCTATTTTACTGTTGAATGCCCATAGGTATGAGCAGGAGCACCTATGTGAGAGTTATGAATCTTAGAAATTCCCATTGAGTAATATTAGAGTTTGGTGACATTTTGTCAAATGTGGAATGCAAATAATTTCTGAAAATTGCATAAAAACATAATTTTTTTAATAAGCTTTTTTTCCTTATATTTGCTCTGTCTTTGGAGTTATGTTACAAGCTTATAATAACTTTCAAGTTTGCAAACAGACTTCTATGTAACAATCAAACAATAAATCTAAAATTATATAAGAAAAACTTATAATTGCAATAGAAAACTTTTTAGTATATTTAGCATTATTCCTTTTAATACAGTAGAAGACCCAAAATCCACACAGCTTGGTTCCAGACCTGTAGATTTTAGAATTTTGTGTCACAATAGGAAAATTACTCTATTTCCCTCCATCCCCACCCCAATAATAATAATAAAATAAGGAAAAAGAGGGAAGCAAATTATATTACTTATATCGGAATCAGAATTTGAATATAAAAATACAGAGGAATAATACTACAAACAAAATTACGAGATTATATGCAAATTATTTAATTTTTTTAAACATTTGTTGAATAGTTAGAAGACTTAGGTTATTCTAAATATACTTTTTTTCCCACACTGTCATTATTTCCTCTTCTGTTACATAGTTTTGCTGATCTACAAATCTGAGGTATTTCTCTCATTGTGCCAAACCTTCATTCAATGTTTTTTTATCAATCTTTTGATTATCCTCAGAGTTGTTACTGTGTCGTAGTCTATCTTGTGACTGTCATTCAGTGTCAACTTTGCCACTGCCAGTCATATGAAGATTATCAATGTTACCATCAGAGTTCACAAATTCTATATATATATATATATTTCAAGTGGGAATTACTTAATTGGGGTTTTACTCTGTGGTTATACTGCAGTTTTCTGAACTTAAAGCTAGCAGAGCAGATTTCATTGTTTACATTGAACACACAGTGCAGATTTTAAAGCCTTGCGAATTTTGGGTCTTCTACTGTATTATCATTTCTTCAAAAATAAAATAAAAGTCATAAAGCAAAATTACAAAAAATGTTTCTAAGCATGTCAGGACCTATCCATGTTAAAACTAAACTAGTGCACTCCATACTAAATTTGGTATTCCTAGGACTATCCATCTCAAAGCTGTACGACGGACAGACACGCACACATTTTACATCTTATCTTATTAAACATTCTTGCATCAGTTAAGTGTTTATTATTTTAATTAAAAAATGAAGCAATAAAGTTGAAAATATCACAAATTACGGACTGCATGTAATCCACCAGTGATCAAATTTAAAATTAAATTGACTTAAGATATCTAAATTTTTGTTCTAAATAATTTTATCATATTAGGCTTGTATTTAGGATAAATTTTTCTAAAAATTTTAAATCCATTTAAATCTTTGTCCTATCTTTATTATTTTTAAAAATAAAAAAATTGTTTGAAAATAAAAAGGTCTTTGAAAGATGAAAAAAAGATTTGCTGTAGATTTGCAATTAAAATTAATGGCAAAAATTTTTCGACCAATTCCTCAGTGGACACAACTAGTGTTTGCAGTACCAGACCAAAAATGTTTGTGTGTGTGTATGACACTGAAAAACTCTAAAACCGTTTGACCGATAGCCATGAAATTTGGTACACCTAAGTCTATTATCATGGAGATGTTTTTATGCTATCCATTATTCTCTAACTCGCCACTAGGTGGTGCTGCAGAACATCAAATTCTATTCAACCGCTTGCCATGAAAATACCGTTCAACCTATTTGATGAAAATTTGTACGTACTTATATATGAACACGGAGAATAATTTTACACTAACCATTTTACTGTAACTTACCGCTGTAGATAGCTCTGCAGTACGTCAAATTCTATTCCATTCAACCAATTTTGATGAAAATTGGTACACATGGGCACTTGAAGATGTAGAATATTTTGCAACTGTAATACACGTATAAATGCTGACCATTTTTAGCCAGTTTTGTCTCCCATCACAGAAATAAAATTGATTAATACTGGCCCCTTCACAAAATTACAATCGATTTCATAAGCTCCTTTGTAAAAATCTGATCAATTAAGACGGCCTTTTCATAAAACAACGTGAAAGAAATCAAACCTTTCAAATAAATGTAATTGATTAAAATGCCTTTTTATGAATATTTTATCTTTATAACTATATGAACACCTGCTTATAGTTATGCACATAAATAAAACAAAATTTTTAGAAACTGTGTGTATGCAGGGCAATTTGGGAATTGAAAAAAAAAAAATAGCTGCCATTGATATCTAGATTTTTCTTCCCGATTTCCAACCCTGATATAAATTCTGACATACTTGCTGAATACAGTTTTGTTAGACATTTAATGTGCACAGTCTAACTTTATCGAAATACATTTCTTATTTTAAAATTTGGTACTTATGTACAGGGTGTTCTAAAAGTTCCCATGCAGATGACATTTGGATATCATTTGGATATTTATTTGGCTAAATATCTTAGTACTTTTCATGTTATTTATGTTCAAAATATGTTACATAGAGTGTGATTCTCTGATTGTGTGATACATTCATTTTACTGTATAGAACAAAATAAGAAATAACTATTCTCACAAAACTTAGGCATGAAAAGAACCAAACTGTAAAAACTAAAGAACTAATGCTACATTAACAGACCATAAAATTTAATATTTGAATATCCTGCCAACCAAAGCAAATTAGCATTAATAATTCTAACAACCTAAGCTTTTTTTTTTATAACTGGTGAGTTAAAAAATGATGATGTATTAAAGAAGTAAATGGATATCTTCTATAAAGAAGTATAAGGTTATCAAATTTTAATAATAGAGAATTGTACAATAATTTTTATTAATGGGAATAAATTGCATAACTTGTTGAAAAATAAATATTGTTTAAAAATAGTTGACATGATAATATTTAGTAACAAACATTTTATTACATTGCATATGCAGTAATTATACAGTATTCTATACATACACTTTCTATTACATATATAGTATTATGTTTCTATATAAAACTGAAGGTTTATATAGAAGTGCAGTGTTAATTACCAATTTTAATGTCAATGTTTTTTCCAACTTATTAATAAAAGTGTGTCAAATAAGCAGTATATTGAATGTTTTGTGCATTTCTAGAGGGAAATAATGTAACTTTAAAAATACCAGCATGTATTCTAACAGCATATAGCTAATTGTTGTTGTCCTCCCCAATTGTTAATTCATTAGTTTTCATCATAAAACAATGAAATTTCATTTCTGAAGTAAAGTAAGAAGAAATCAATTTAATAAAAAATAATGTTAAATAAAAGATAATTCAAAATTACGATAAAATAAATAAGTGGATGTCCTCAGATTAGGTTAAAATCTATGTAGAAACATAGAAAATTCAATGGATATAAACTTCTAACTAGCTTTTTTCTGTAATATTAAGAACTCAATCTGTCAAAGGTTCTAATTGGTTCATTTTAATATCAAACTGACTGACATAAATTCCTTCTCCCCCAAAAGAAAGGAGAAAAAAAAGCCCTTTCATGTGCAAATCTATGAGGTTTTTGTTTCATTTTAAAGCTTGAATGATAATGGCATGTTTTGAATTATCAAATGCTTTTTTGCAATAGGTCTTTATACACTTACATTTAATGCTCCCCCCCTCCTCCTCCCATGACTTGAACACTGTTGTTTGGAGGGAACCATATAAAAAATATGACTCAAGGTTCTTAGCTTTTAGTTTCTTTCTGAATGGATACTATGTCCAGGGGGAAAAAAAGTATTCCTCTTAATGCTTTGATTTTCATCTAATTACATATATTTAGTTGTTTCATTATGGAATCCAGAGAAAATAATGGTAGCTAAAATTTTCTTTTCCTATTTTTTTTTTTTTTTTTAAATAAGAAAATGAACAAATACAACTTTTATACTGGAGACCACAACTATAATGCATGTTTTACCAATATTTTCCAAAACAGACCCACTTCTTTTAATTCATTAGATACTTGAAATCTGCTTTTAAAAATCTTAGATGTACTTGAGAAATCACTTTTACGTTTTATGGGCTTAAAATTAACTTTTAAAGGACAAATGAAATTCAGGAAGGAATTTAAGTAATTAATCTTGTAAGTCCTTGGAGTACAAAACATTTTAAATTAAGCAGCTATGCATGCTAGCAGAAGTCAGCTTGACCTCTGCTAGGCCATACAGATTTATAAGTGATTGATTAAAAATTTCTATGCATACATTTTACCAACTTCACATTTATCATCAAAGTTGTAGATTTTTGAAACCGTCTTTCATTTCTAGAAAGTAATGGAAATACATCTATCTCTCATATTGAAATATAAACCGCTTTTTATGCAGCCAGTGTTAAAAAAAAAAAAAAAAAAAAATGTCAGTTTTTGTTTTAATATATTGTTATTCATTGCTTAGGTTCCAACATGGAGTGGTTCGATTGAAATCGGAGTAACAAACTTAAATCCATCAATTCTGGATTTTCCTTCCAGTGCAACTAATTTAAGAGAAGGTTCTTGGGTCATGTCAGGAACGTCCATATTGGAAGATGGTAAATCTCAGCTCGAAGAATACGGTCACGATCTTGACGAACTTTCTGAAGGGGATACTGTTGGTGTGATGCGAACTTCAAATGGAGACTTGCATTTCTTTGTTAATGGAACTGATCAGGGAGTATCTGCCCAGAATGTTGTCGGGACAATATACGCTGTGGTTGATCTGTATGGTAAATGTGCTCAGGTGTCTATTGTAGAATCCGATTGTAAAAGTGAGTATGTGCTGGAAGTTTTTTAACTTAGTTTTTAAGTTATTACAGATTTGCCGTAACACAAATAAAGTTGTATGAAAATGTAAACTATTCTTGAAAGATTAATGCATTGAAAGTGATTTAATGGGTCATTAGGGTTTATTTATAAATTGTAAACAAAAGTGATTAGGTATGTCCTTTTTCATTTTTGTATTTTTAAAAAATTCTCATTTTCTTACGTATCTCTTTATTTAAAGTTATTGAACTAGTCTTCTAAATTTCAGAATAATTATAAATTTTAAATTCTATATATATATTTATATTTGGGGGGGGGGGGGGGGGAAACGCATTAAAAAGGAAAAAAAGAAAACCCTCATTAACTCAAATTTACTTTTAAAATGAGTAGTATTTCTCCTTCCTCCATATTAATTGTGCCAGTAAAATTGTGAAAGCTATAAATTGATTTTGGCGAAATATAATTTATTGTCTTTGGTGCAAAAAGTTCCCATCACTCTTATTGAAGATGATATTTTATATTTTACTTAGTTGTATTGGGTCATTAAAAGAAATTCTTTCTACTTATGCCATGATTGCAACCAGAGATATCGCTAAAAATTTAGTCAAGGAGTGAAAATCCTCCTTGATTTATTTTTGAGGAGTGAATTTAATTTTAGAGGAGTAAAATTAGATGTTTAAATAATAAAAGACAAGTATCAAAGTTACCAATGAAGGGGCCAAAAGCTAAATCAAAGTTAATTGGTTTTTTTTTTAAAATAGTTTAATGTTAAAAAAAATTTCCATTTATGTGTCATCTGTCATATATCAAAATTCTTTCCATCTCCTTTTATGCATTTTCCATTACTAAATAGCATCATTGAAATTAAATGAGCAAGCAACATTCTAGTTTTTTTCAGCAATTTGATTCCCTTCCTCTGATATGCTGTGGTACATAATGCTTTTGTAATTGTTTAGTCTCCAGTTTAATCAATAAATATACATAAAATTTTATTAAAATTACAGAGCATGAAAATATGCGTAGTTAAAATTTTAAAGAGTATATTTGATTTTTAATGTGTAAAACATGCCTGTAGAGGCATTAAAAAATATCTCTGATTGCAACTATTATTGAAAATGAAAAATTCTAGATGTTGGAAAGGTGAATGCAGTGAAATATATTTAACATGAAAATACTTAACTTGAAAAATCAGTTAACACAAAATGACGCAGTGGTCTGGACCATAAACTGCACATTTTTCTTCTTTTAACACAAAACAAAAATCATTTAACACGAAACGAATAATTTTTTATACTTGCTTTCCATCCCAATGGATGCAGCTGACATCCAGTTTAACAGGAAGTCAAAATAAAATATAAGAACATTGAAAATATTGGTGAGTTTTGCTCTTTTTTTATGAATCTTTTAACACAGAAAAATATTTTGTTTTCCTCAGTTTCGTGTTAAACGTTTTTCACTGTATATACATATACCCATATAATTTGTCTTTAAAAATGTGTTGCACAGATTTAATTTTTATTTATGCATTAAATATTTTATCAAGTAAGCTGAATAATTTTTCAAATACTTTAAGTGTACAGCATTTGATTTTGTTTAATTTAGCATGTTATACAGGGTGATTAGAATTAAAGATTAAGTTTCAAAATGCTATGAAAAAGGAACCACTGATCAGAATGACATCAAATTTGAAAGAAATATTATTGAAGAATGGAAAAAGCATATGGCATAAGAAAAAAAAAAAGTTCCAAATTTTAGTAAAAGATGGCACTGTAAGCATCATAAATAAAAGGGTTCATTACAAATGACAAATGAATCATGAAACAATGGCTAAAATGTAAGTTACATGTTAAACCAACTGTACTGTTCAGTGTGCATGACTGTACAGGCATGATACTGTTAGTTACATAAGCCCATCCACCACGGCAAGGTAATATCACATCAGATGGGAAAAATAGTCTTTAACTGTCCTGAGGCCAAAAACTGCATAAAAAGCATCTATCAAATTGATTTTTAATTGTTGAGGCCAAAAACCGCATAAAAAACATCAATCAAATCAGTTTCTAATTGTCTTGAGGCCAAAAACTACATAAAAAGCAACAATCGAATCGGCTTTGAAATTTTGTGAGACTGGTGCAAAATATGTTCATTATGCTGTCCACCGTTTTCTGCAACTAGTTGAAATCAAGAAACAGCATGTTCCACAACTGATCGACGTGTCCCCAGAATCACGTTTAGAATGTGTTGTGCAGTGCGTGTCTTCAATTCAGCTAAGTTTGCAATCAGAGCACTGAACACAACATCTTTCAGATAGCCCCACAGCCAGAAGTTACACAGATTAAGATCAGGTGATCAGGATGGCCAGGCTGTAGGGAAATAACAGCTGAGAGTTTTAACATTTCTAAAATATCACTTCAGCAGTTGCTTTACTGGATTTACAATGTGGGGAGAAGTGCCATCTTGCATAAAAATGATCCTATCTGCACATCCATGATGTTGAAGATCTGGAATGACATGGTTGTGCAAAATACATTCACAGCACTTACCAGTGATGGTTCAGATAACAGGACCAAAAGCACCTGTCTCCTTGAAAAAATATGGCCCTATGATAAATTATGCTGTAAACCAACACCAAACAATGAACTTTGCAGAATGAAATGGTATTGGTTGATTCGTGAGTGGATTTTCTGTTGCCCATATTCAGCAATTCTGTGTATTGATTTATCATTTCAAATGGAAATGGGCTTCATCTGTCCACAAAATGTTCCACTGCCATTCATTGACCACTTCCATATGAGCAAGAAATTCGAAAGCAAAAGTCTTTCTTGCTGTTGCAGGTCTGCAGGATGTTTCGTAGACCTTTATTGCACCTTGCTTACAGGCATGTCCAATGTTCAGACAGTTTCTCATGCACTGCATTGTTGCACACCGTTGCTCAACTCCTCCTGCACTGCTCTGGCCACTTCTTCAACTGACGTCGAATCAATTCTTTTCCTCTTTCTACCAAATTGCTCATCAAAAGAGCCCATCTTTTCAAATTTCTGAACCATTTTTTCCAAACCCGCAGCAGTCATCAGACCAATGCCTTTTTTCATACCCTTGAGTGTCTGAAACTTCTGCAAAGCAACTAGTGCACAGTCATGATTCTTCTAAGAGCTTTACAAGCAGAGCGCGATGCTTCATTGATACAGTCATGGTGAACTTCTCAGATGTGAAATGTGGAAAAGCTGTGAACCCAGTGTTTTTATAACAACTCCAATGAGTTGCACGTATGACAGGTATTTTCATTTACATTTATGATGCATGGAGTGCCATCTATTACTAAAATTTGGAAAAATAATTTTCTTATGCCATACACTTTCCCTCTTCTTAAATAATATTCTGTTGAAATTTGACGTCAGTCTGATCAGTGTTTTTTTTTTTCTAATAGCATTTTAATATTATAAACTTTAATTTTAATCACCCTGTATATTAGCAAAATATGTGTATAAATAACTTGTTATTTCAAATTTTAAACCCAGCTATTTCAAATTTTAAATGTTAGAAATATATATATACAGTAAAACCTTGTTATAACGATATTCGATACAATGATAAATACCTATATCACAATAAAATTTTTTGGTCCCACGGAATTTCCATACAATGTAATCTCTCCTCGATATAACGATACATCCCTCTAGAACAATAATTTTATTTGGTCCCTTAAGTATCGTTGTGTGAAGGTTTTACTGTATATGTTTTTTTAGTTTTGACAAATTGAATGATATTTATGATCAATCAAATATATGTAAGTAATCCATACCTGTTAAATAGAAAGCCAATGTTTATAAAAATTTGTATATGTGTGCAACAAATATTATAATCAGATATGTTTCCAATTTTAGAAGCAGAATTTATTTGTGCTAGTGATGTACTGCATTTTCATGAACTCTGTGGTTCAATGGTAAAATTAACAAATTCAAGGAGAACAGCAGAACGAAAAAAGCCAGTTGATGAATTTAATAATGGAGTTGTGATGACCCATAGACCACTTTTAGAAGATGAATTATTTGAAGTAAAAAACTCTTATTTTTTGCATTTAAAGTAGACCTCCCTATAACATGGTAGATATGTTCTTGTTCCGTACTATGTGAATCCATGTTATATGATGTCTGAGATATACTCCACCTGGAGTATAAACTGTGCAGTCCAACCGCTAAACACCTTATATGCACGCCTTAGAAGCACAATGATGTTTAGTGTTGCCATTCAAAAGTTATCTTAAGTACTGGAGCGTAATAAAATCAGAGCATCTGTCTCATTTTACCGTGCTATATGGGCCTTTTTTAGCGTGCTTTACAAACACAATCACAATGTTTACGCTGTGTTATACAAATATGTCTTACATGAACCCATGTTATAGGGGGTCTACCGTAATGTGTTTTCTATCACGTGTTTATACTATCACTGTAAAATTAGTTTTTTAAATGTTTAAAACACTTTAGTTAAACATATAAATTTAATTTTTATGGCACAACCTCATAAGTTCTGTATTCTCTGGTGCTTTGTATAATCTTTATCTGTATAATTGTATCGTGATGTGACCAGAATAATTCAAATCTGTATGTTTTATAAATAACGTATAAAGGGTCAAAGTTCTTGATAATAATATTTAAAATATTTTCCTCAGGTAGGATGTTTGAGTATTCTAACATTATAATACAGATTAATTTCACTTTAAAATATTCTACTACTTGTGAATGCACGTTTCAAAAATTACATATACATATGTATGTAAGAACTGCTACATGTTTAATAAAGAATTTTTTTACATGATTTAATAATTTATTTTAAAAAAGCCTTATTTAGTTTAACTTTTCTATGAGTAAAAACTTAAGCATTTTAATGGAAAAAAAAAACCTCAGTCTTGCCATTAAAAAAATTGTATTTTGTTTGAAAAGCAAAATTAATATTTGATATTAATATTTGAAGTTATTTGTAGCCTCAAATATTTAACTTTCATATCATGAAAGTTAAACCAATGATGAATAATTTCATTTTAATGATTCTGCATGTGAGTATACAATGAGATCCTCACAATCCTTGAAAAATCTTGAATTTCATTTTAGAAAATCGGGGTCCTGATAAATGCTTGATTTTTATAAATGATCATGAAATAAATTTTCACTTAGCATTTTCTGTGTATTTCAATCCAGAGAGCAGTTTCATCAAAATAGTTTACCAGCTTTTCTGTAGGTTATAGCTCCGACACTGATTGTATAAAGAGATATAGTATTATTGGAAAAATATATGTGCATAAAAAATTAATTAATTAATGGTATAAATGATACTATTTAATTGCCTTTTGTGTTAAAGTCATTGCACAGTATTGTGCTTGTAAATGTCGTTGCAACATGTTTGACTGATCATAAGTAAACAAAAAAATTGAGCTAGGCAAATGTTTTTTCTTTTTTTCATCAATATAAAATTGAACAAAAAAAGAAAAACCATTCACCTATTAAGTTTTTTTTTGTTTAGTTGTGATCAGTGGAACAGCAGACATTACATTCCTGTGCACAATATAGTGGAATCACCCATCATAATACATGTACAGTAATTAAATTTAAGACAAGTTATTTTTGTATTTACATTTTCATTCTATTTATCATTGTTATGTGGACATTAAAGCAGAGCTTGTGTGTTTAAATTAAGTATTATTTTTAAACATTGTACTTTTGAATTAGTAATTACTTAACATTTGTCTTTATTCTTGCAATTTTTAGTTACTTTGTGTCAAATTTTTATAGATAAGAATAGATGAGCTTGTAAATAAATGGTCGGGATCTATAGAAATGGGTATTACTACACATAATCCTGAGTATTTAGACTTCCCTGCTACAATGACCAATATGAGATCAGGTGAGTATGATTTGTACTTTATAGTTAAAAACCATTAAGTTAGCTTATTCCAAATCTAAAAAATAATGAGAAAACAATTTTATTTGAATTTACATCAATTTATTGTTTCTGCTTGTTAATAATCATAATCAAAACAATTATTAAAAGTTTAATGTTACTGTGTTGAATATTTCTTTAGAGCATTAATTCATGTGTAGTTTATGTGATTACTTATTTTATTAGAATTATATTTGAATGCTATTCTTATATTTCAGTGTTGTTAATTTTTGTAATTTAATTTCATTCATTTTTAATTTCAGGTACTATTATGATGAGTGGATGTGGAATACTAACTAATGGTAAAGGAAGCCGAAGAGAATATGGACAATATAACTTAGATGAACTTCATGTAACTATCATGATATACCTTTTTAATTAAAAAAAAAATTACTATTTTATCTAGATTAACTAAAATATTGACTTTATAGTTATTGTAAACTTTCCCAGTCTTGCATGAAATATTGCTTAAATGAATTCAGTTATGTCAGCAATTTTGTCACTTAATGTTAAAAAAAAAAAATCTTTTTTTGGTCAGTTTGTTTTTTATACATATTGAATGTTTTAGCTACTTAGTTTTGCTGTATGATAATATATCGCTGTTTAACAGACCTGATGTAACCCTTTTAGAAATTAATTAATTGAAGCAATATGTGTAAATATTTTTTCTGAACCATTGAGTAGCTGAGGCATATTTTTCCACTCTCTGAATCAAAACACTTTTTTACTGTAACATACATGAATTTCATGTTAACATAAGCTCATGCATATCGTTAAATATTTTTCAGCTTGAATGTGATATTTAGAACATAGTTTCTATAAGTACAATAGCTTTTAACAAATACATTATTTTTTGTTAAATCTGTGTGAAATTATTGTACGGCAAAAATTGTTTTGCATTCCTATCCATTTTAAGATACTCAAAACATTAATTTAATCCATTCAAACAAAAAATGTCCACCTATGGGTTTAATATATCTTTATGCATTAACTATTCAATGTGTAATGTGCTTCGACTGTCAAAAATTTGTATTATTGATTGAAAAAATGAGGAAAAGTCTGATATTAATTTCCTGATATTTAATTAAGTTGAAAAAAAAAACTGAAAGTGATAAGTGTCATGCTGACTCTATTTAATATTACATTCATAAAAATATCATACCACAATCAAAGGAAATATATTTGTTGAAGTTAATAAATCTTTTATTTATTTTTTTTTTATCCTACACCCACCTTTGGCCAATTGGCCAAGCACTCTCTTGGCGTCCAATTTAAAAGGGGGGAAATAGCATCTCCAAAGTCAATATCAGTTTTTAGTTATGTAAAATCCATGACTTAGATCAAGAAATGAAATCATGATTCAAAAGTCTAAAAAACAAGTTGAATTACATGATAGAAATGTAATTTTTTTAAAAACAATTCTATGATTCAAAGAAATAGAAAAAGTATTTTAATTTTTAAGAATTAGGACTAAGTTTTTGTAACAATTTCATTTTTTGTATTATTTTTCTGAATTGGTATTCAAAATTATGTTTAAAAAAAGGGGAGGGGATTTTGTATTATCTTCAGTAAACTTTTTGTTTGTTTGTTTGTTTCTTATTATTGGGGGAGGATGCATTTGTTATAAGAAAATTGAAGAAATTACTATTTTATGTTTATTATACCCATTTGGAAGTGAAGGAATATTAATCTGAAACAGAAACATTGAATAATCCAGTGTGAGTAAACAAACAGTCAAAAAATAAATAAATAAAGGAAATCTATACTTTTTCAATGATGAGAAAGATTTACTTAATATCAAATTACATTAATTTATTCTTGTTGAAAATTGAGATATCCTTGAATGCACACATTATTCAATCAAAAGACTTTCTCCTGAATGTACTTGTTGAAATATTTATATGTATTTCAACAATAAAGTATATTTCATGAGCACACACCTAGAACACTGATATGATAAAGATTTTCTAACTTCAACATTTTTGCCTTTGTTATTTAGTTGTCATGTATATAATTAACTTGTTATTTACAGGAGGGTGATAGAATTGGGCTAGTCAAGAAATCCAATAAAAATTTGCATTATTACATAAATGGACTGGATCAAGGTGTTGCTGCTGAAAATGTTCCTGATATTGTATTTGGAGTCGTTGATTTGTATGGTATGACTGTGAAAGTGAGCATTACGGACAATTTCAGACCTACCATAAATGAAAATGATTCTGAAATTAGTCAGTCTTCATTAGAAATCCGCAATTTGCCTTGTAAGTACCTTCTTTTTTTTATGTACAATCCATTTCTTCCTATTGCGTTTTGTTTTTAGGAAGTACAGTATAGAACCTGTTATCCAGAATGGTTGGGACCGGCTGTATTCTGGATAACTGGTTGGGGATTAACATAACATCTACTGATTTGATTGGTAGCATATATTTTACTCTCCAATTTTTATTGGAATTAAACATTAATTGTTAATATACGAGAAAAATAATATAAAAAAAACCTCTTAATATGATCAATATAAATAACAATCATTTAGAGAGGAAGTAGTAAATGTATGATAGCTTCTTGAAAACTTAAGTCACACACTAAAAAAATAAAGTACCCTACCAGATTGCTTACTTTATAAATTCTAGCTGTAGTACTCAAAATAAAAATACAAATACATAAGAAATATAAAAAAACTCATTTTTTGCTTTTCTTTTGGGAAAAATAGAAATTTAATCGATTGAAAAAGGATTCTGGATAACTGGTTTCTGGATAAGAGGTTCCATACTGTAGTAAGATTTTGTTTAATTTAATACATCTGCAGTATTAATTTTTAAAAGAAAGTTAATATAAGTATATTCTTTGTTGCAGTCCCAAGAATTGGTTTAAGGTATGATGATTTGCTATTTCATGAACGTTGTGGACTTCATGTGACTGTGATCAATAATGGTAGAACTGCTTTCAGACCAAAGTATGTAATCATTTTATTAATCTAAATACTTTCCTTTGATTTGTCTTCCAAAACCATATTTATCATCTTTCTATATATAAATTTTCTGTAATATGGTATGTTTGATCTCTTTTAACATTTTATTCAATTTATGTACTGATGTGCTCCCAATCAGATTAAATTTACTCCAAGGCATATGTCAGTATCCATGGTTTTAAAAATATAAACATTTTCATGTATGTTTGAAATGTATGATTGCTATTTTTCTTTGAAAATATATGCATATGTCAGTGTCTGTGATGTAAATAACATATTTTTATATATGATTTTTTTCTTTTTCTGTTAAGTTTAGATGTCAGAATTTCTTGTCTTTTTTTTTTTTTTTTTTTTTTTTTTTTGAGGATGTTCGGTATTTTAGTACTACATGCATATGTTATGTGCATACAATATTATATGTATATCTGTGTTTATTGCTTTAAAATATTATTTTTAAGAAATGCAAGGTTTTATGAAAAACTCAATTTTGTTATCTTAAACTAGTAATATAAAGGTGTCATAAAGCTGCTATACACATACAGTAAATTATCATTTATACATTTCTCATTTATATGACTTTTACTTCATATATGACTTCTCATTTATAAGTCACTTTTGTGAAGTCCCTTTTTTGAAGATTCATTCCTATTCATTTTATTGCAAAATTGCTTTGTTTATACGACACACACTATCAGTTATACGTCAGTTTTCACTTTCTTAAAAAAATTTCTGTCTCTTCTGTTATTATTTTCTTATTTAGGGTAAGACTTTGCCCACATAGAAGGTCAAATAAAGGATTCAGTGAGGATTGTAACTTTAACCACATTCCTTTAAAGACTATAATAAAAAACTTAGAACTTATTTTGTTTGTCAGAACTTGAGTGAAAAAATATTTCATGAACCTAATCCAATCCATAATGCTGTAACAAAAAATCAAAGACATCGGACAACTATGAAAGATTTTTTTAATTCAATATCAGTATGAACATAAATCACATGGTAATTGGTAGGCAATATATATTTAATTAGTTATAAAGAAATGCCGTATCTAAGATGTAGTTCAATAAAGGTACAATTTGTTTTACTTTTATGAAAAATATCCCATTTTAAAATTCTGTTATTGTTTTCAGTGTAAAAACTATTATGAAATAGTTTACTAGTACTTAAAAAAAGATCAATTAAAATTATTATATTTATATAAATTTTTATTAGTAGCGTTAAGCCTGTAAAAATCAATGTTATGTACAAATGTTTCATTTATGCATTGTTTTAGATGGGTCCCTTGTTAGAAAAATAAACCGTGCATTACTGTGTATATGTAGGGGATAACAGACTGTGTTTAAAAAGTGTAAAACAAAATCCTTAATCTTTTTTAAAACAGTTAATTTAAATAGTTTTCTGCTATTAGATAGAAAATTTAAGTGATTGTTTAATTATTAAAAGATAAATGGTCCTAATTTGTATAGCGGAATTTTGTCCAGGTCTAATGGGATATATTAATTAAACAAATGCCACCAACTTAACATTTATTGTGTAGTTCCAAAATAATGCAGCAAAAGACACTGTATTATATCCTGCACTGTATTATCCCTGCATTATCTGGGAAAATGTTGCAAGATGCTCTTCACCTAGTGAAACGGTCATTATCTAATAGTGTTAAAATAGACCAGATACCACATATAATTGCTTTTAAAGCCTTACTGCAAATTCATTATTGATCACCAACACAAAACAATGGTTTAAAATAAAAAACATTTGTTTGGAGCTTCATAATATTAATAATATAATAATTTTTTTTTTGAAAGATTTAGTAGGGGATATAGAAATAAGCATTGATTTAACATTTTAAAAAAATCACCCACTTCGATACTTAAAAAGCTTGTAATGAACTGTTATTAAAAAATATATATACTTTTATAAACATGATCTTGTGAAAGGCTGATACTACATCCTATGGATGAAATCCGAACATACAACTGTATTATATCAATCAATAACTCTCCTTTCCCCCTATATTATAATGAGTCTATCTTATTCTAAACTATCTAGCATAAAATCAATAATTGTATGTCATCTGGTTGTTGACTTCCTGACTATTTCAGCAGACTTTAGCTAAAAAACTGCTGTAAATGGGAACTTAAAAGTTTACACTTTTCTCTCTTTTTTATAATTTTTAGGGGTACTAATAACCTAAATTTAGCAACCTTACAGATAGAAGATTTTCTCATTTGACTTTTAAAATTGATTACCTTTAACTTTCCTACCCTGTTGAAAAAAATGTGACATTTTATCAATATGGGACAAATCAACCCACTTAGTTGACTGAATATCTAGGCCTTAGGAAATGGTTTCTATGAATCTCGTTTTAGATATTATCACAAATTATTACTGTAGCAAAAGTTTATTTATCCTCTCCCTTCCCATTGAGTCAAAGAAATGTATTTTACACCTTATGAATAACAGGCATTTTACATGAACATTCTTCTAGTTAGCTTTTCTGTTGCTTTCATAACCCCCACCCCTCCTGCCCTTGTTTCCTTTGTTTGCTATTTGATTTTTTAGGTATTAGGAAATTTAATTTCTTAATTTTTCTTTAAAGTTCCTCTAATATTTATACTAAAACTTGATTTTAGTCTACATGTTATTAAATTTTTTATTAGTGCATTGTAAGAACATTATTAATGTAAAACTTTCAATTTCAAAATTGAAATATAAAAAGAATAATCTTTGACATTTTTACACATATTCAGGAAACACCAAGAGTTTAATTACAGCTATAAAAACTTACAAATTAATTTTTTAAGATAAACTTTTTATAATATTTTTTTCTTGAGATTTTTGATCAGCTTGATTATAGTTTGGATTCTGTTAGAATAACAGCTTTAATCAAACAGGTTGTATTCTCACTAGATTATTGTTTATGGTACATATTAATTTATGTATACCTTTGAAAAATATGCATCTTATTCCTTTTTTTCCCCCCTTTCTTTCTTGTAGCTGCTTGAATGATTTTAACAATGCAGTTGTCATAACTAACAGACCTTTAAAACCTGGTGAGATTTTTGAAGTGCTTTTGGAACAAGTTGTGATGAAATGGGCTGGTACCATTGAAATCGGAGTCACCATGCATTCTGCTGAAGAGCTCAACTTTCCATCTACAATGACAAATGTCCGTTCAGGTACCTGGATGATGACTGGCAATGGAATTATGTATAATGGCACCACTATATCGGACGAATATGGTTTCAATTTAGACAAACTGAAGGTTTAGCATCTTTATTCCTTTTACAAAATTTATGATTAGTTATGACAATGTTGTGTCTTCAAAACTTGAGATTTTCATGCTGCACTTATTTAGTTCATGATACATATCTTATCCTCATGCTGGTGTATTAGAGCTTTAACAGCCACTGTTTTAATTCTGCTCAACCCTTAAACTTTCCCTTCCAGTTAATCTACATGTGACTCTTGCTATGTAATGTATGAATGTTTTTGTTTTCATTCATTTGAACCTTAGAGATTAAGGAAAGTTATTGTAATCTCTTTGGTGCACAGCATGCAGAAATTTATAAAAAAATAGCAAAAATATTTCTATTGCCTCTTGCTTATGTTATCTAATACTCTTAAATGAGGAATAAATTACTCTTAAATGAGGAGAACTTTTATATGTGTGTATATATATATGTACATTTTTTTCTTCTCTGCTTCATCTAATTTCTTAAAAAAAAAAATTGGATGAAACTTGGTAAAAAAAAAAAGGGGTGTGGGGGTGGGAGACATGCATTTCACAAATCTACACTTTTGCATAATATTGTTATAACTGTCTTTATTATTATTATTTATTGTAATGCATGGTTATTGTATTTTGCTTAAAATTAATAGAACGTTAATCTCTTTACCTAAAGGTTTAGAATTATATTGTGTACAAATTGCACCATGTAGGAAACTGCTGCATGAATTGTCTCTCACAGTTAAGGTTTAAGTTAATTTAGTAGAGTATTATCATTCGGTGAGAAAAAAGGTCCTAAAATGTGTCCAAGAATTTTTTTTTTCTAATTACCTATATACTTTATTGACAATATTTTCAATAAGTATATTTTGAAAAGCAGATATTTTTTAAGCTTATGTTGGCTTGTGTTGATCTAACACACTATTGAAACAAATAATTAAGGACCTAGGATAGATTTTCAGGTGTTGCTTATGACTTTAAAAGCTAATGATGTCAACACTCACTTTGAAGCTTTTATCCTACTATTTTCTTTTCTGTACTCCTTGAAAAAGGTTATAAAATGTATATACATTGTGTGTAAGAAATGTTTTTGTTTATTTTTTATTTATTAATACTGTTGAGTGGGTGTGCATGTGTGTGTTATAACTTTTTTTTTTGTTTTTGTCTGTATAGGCTGGTGATAAAATTGGCGTTGTTGTCTATGAAGATGAAACTCTGCATTTCTTTATTAATGGGATTGATCAGGGTCTCGCAGCTACAAATGTTCCCAATGGAGTCTATGGAGTTATCGATTTATATGGACAAGCTGCTAAAGCCTCCATTGTACATGCATCTGGTACATATCTATATTCTCTGCTTTGTGATAACTTGTATTTTATCTGTCTATACTGTTCTTGTTATGTGTAGATTATAAATCGATAACAGGGATCATGATGGCACACTATTGTAAGTATTTTAATCCTTTAAATACAAAACAGCAATAAGATTTCTTTCAAACCATTTGGTCCCCAGAACTTGCTTTTAACAGCCCTTGGAATAGTTAAAATCCCATTTCTATGTTAAACTTATAAGTATTTTTATAATGTAAAAAATAAAAAAAAGGACTCAAAAATTCAACAAGGGACCCAAAATAGTTAATCTTAGGAGTTCTATGGTGGCTTTTTTTAATTTACAGGATCTCCTGTAAAATTAAAAAGCCACTACAATCACTGTGTAACTAATGCAGTCCATTTTTCATATACTTTAACTAACATTTATTTGTTTATTACAAATGCCAAACTTTAACTGTTAGGTCTGACTTCTAAGGTCTAGGTTAAGGAGATCTAAAACCACCACGTGCAGAGCATATAGCATATCAATATAGTATTTGTTCATTGAGCATTCAGAATCACAGACAACTTTAGCTAACATTGTTTATTTTATATACAAAATCATTGAAAATAAGTGCCAGGGTTGTGAATTCTTTTATTTCAAAAACATCTATATGTATGTATGTTTTTAAAACATATATGGTTTCTGTAATAAACTGTTGAGAAATGTTCTGTGCAATAATTATTATTATTATTTTTAAAATGTGTTTCATGTAACAAACCTGTCAGCTGTTACAAATTTTTCTTGTTTTAATTATTTCAGTTAGCTTTTTCTTTCTTTTCTTTTATTTTCAAATTTGGCAATTTCTTCCCCAAACTTTTTTTCCCAAAAAGTTTTTTATATAGACATTTGTTTAAGGAACAAAAATACATTATTTCAGAAAAACTTACATTCTTAATCTCTCTGCTGGTGCTGATGGTGGAGAAATTCTACTGATACTCTAAATGTTTCCTGCAAAATTTCACTCCTGATATTTTAAGGATATCTAAGTTGTGTTGATTAAAATAAATTAGATTTGTTTTTTGTATATTTTTGTCATAAAGTGCTGTAAAATAAGGTATTACACTTTTTTTTTCCTCTCTGTGCAAGATAAAACTCACAAGCTTTATATTGCTCATGTAATTAATCTTTTATAAAATCTATATAAATAAAATTAGACTTTTGTCTGTACATTTCTTGGAATTCAAAAATTTTGCGATTTCTATCTGATTCAAGCACCTGGGAATCCGGTGCGACCCTCAAAAAAAAGTTTGTCTGTCTGTCATTCTGCCCGTGACACTTTTTTTGATCAAGCATCCCGTAAAAACGACTGAAGCGAATGATATGAAATTTGGTGTCATGATAGGTGGTCACTCAATTTAAAGCATAGGCATAATTTTTAAAAAATCTTGATTAGATTTTGAGATTTTGCAAAAATTGTTTCAAACCGTGTAAATTTGTGTTTGCACATCACGTAATAACTGCTAAGGTGAAAAAATGGTATTTGGTGAAATGATAGGTAGTCACCTTAAACTATAAGCATCTAAAAAAAAAAAAAAAAATCGATCAGATTTTGGGTTTTTTGCAAAAATTGTTTCAAACTGAGTGAAATTTTGTTCACACATTACGTAATAACAACTAAAGTGAATGATATGAAATTTGGTCACATGATAGGCCGTTGCTCAACATAAAGTATAGGTGTCCAATCTATATAAATAAAACAGAGTGTAAACTGTCCGTTTGTCTGTCTGTCTGTGTCTCGCGTAGCTCCGAAACGGGTGATCGTAGACCTACCAAATTTTGTACGGAAATTCTCCAAGACGGGTCTCAACACACCTCGAAGCGATTTTTTCGAAATTCGAATTAGAAAATGTTTTATTTTATGTTTTGTCCGATTTTTAGCGATTTTTCTTGCGTAATACATAATAACGCCGGTAATTGAGCTCGCAAGAAAACGATATTTACATCATCGTATAGAGGAGAAAATTTTCTTTTAAAAACTATTTGTTCGGACTGTGTAACATAATTTGCAGATTTTTGGGAATTTTACAAATAAAATTAAATTTGATGCTGACTTTCGAAAAATATTTTTAAAACTGCTGCATCTTGAATTCTATCAGTCGTAACTTTTTTATATTTGGGCAAAAGACGGAGCACACAATTCGCCCACTTTTAAAAGAAGAACGGGGGGAAAATATAAATTAGGAGAATTTTTACGAATTTTTAAGTAAAGAAGGATTTTCATTTCAGAAGTACCTGCTTATGAGTTTCGGTTTGATATCTTGCGGTTTGGTTATCATGGATACAGTAACAATGATTAAAATTGCCAGTTGAAAAAAATAAATAAAAACGGGTCCCACGAGCAGACGATTTCTTTGTTTGGCTCCATTTCCTTTTATAAATACTGGATTTATTTGTGAGAAGAAAAATTAAACTGATATAAATAGCGCAGCCTTATCTCTTATCTCTTTTCTTTTTGTAAAGGGTTGCAAGAGAGGGTGACGTATTTTTAAAATAAAAAAAATGTCCATTTCATGTAGTGTCTGAGGTATTTAACGCTAAAACGTGAACCTAAAAGACAGCATGTCTGAGGAAATAAGACATTTTGAAAGTGAGAAGTTCACTGCAAACGGTCCATTTTCACTTTTTGATACTGAATGATGCTGACATAGTTTTTTTTTTTGTGTGTGTGTCATTATATTGAAATGATCTCAGGTTATTACATATATGACGCAAATTTTAAGTCAAGAGTGAAATAATTTTGCTTTTTCTAGATTCCACATCACTGGAATTAATTCGAATTACACATGTGAGGAAATTTTTCGTTTCCTACCGTGCGAAGAACGGGCACGCAGCTAGTTTTTAAAATATTTTTATTAGATTTTGAGATTTTGTGAAAATTCTCCCAAAATGTAGTTATATTTCTTCAAGCATCGCGTAATAACGACTAATACGAAATTTGGTGATATGATAGGTAGTTGCTAATCTTAATTTATAGATGTTGAATTTTTAAAATATTTTGATTACATTTTGAGATTTTGTGAAAATTGTTTTAAAATGCTGAAATTTTGTTCCAGTATCACGAAATAAAGCATGCAGGGAATGAAACGAAATTTGGTGACATGATAGGTTGTCACTCAGCATAAATTCTAGGCTTCCAATTTTTTAAAAATATTGATTAGATTTTGATATTTTGCGAAAATCATTTCAATATGCGTAAAAATTCGTTCGTGCATCACATAATTACGACTAAAGCGAATGAAATGATATTACTTAGTTACTCTCTAACCTGTAATATTTTAACAGTGCATAAAAATTATAACTTCGCTTTCTTTACTTTGGCAACATATTACATCCATTCTGTGCACTCCTACAATGCTGACGAAAGTTCTTGCTTTTTGGAAATTTACATTCACTACTAAGCCGTCAACGACGGGTACTTCAGCTAGTTACTGAATATATTTGTAAAAATTTTGTAATATGTTTTGATGTCTGAAAGTAGTTTCTGAATGCATTTTAAAGTGTTTGTGTGGGGAAATCACATTTTATGTGACTAAAATTATTTTAAAGTATAGTACCATTTATTATAAATGGTTGCTAATCTTAAAATACAATGTTTTGAATTTAGGGGCATAATTATTTTTAATTCAGAGGTTGGCAGCTATAATATATTTTGTGTCTTCATATAAAAGAATATCTATTCGTTGTCTCAATTGCTCTTGTCAGAGTATTGTTATTATCAGTTTTGTACATTAGTCTTTTCTGATACTTAAATTAAACTTTCATAAATATTAAAGGCACTCATAAAAAATGTAATTACAGTGTTGATATTTGTGTGTAATTTACAATTATTTAGTGTGCTTCATATTGCTATAAAAGTCTAGTCTTCTAATGTTTACTAAAAACACTCTTTTTTGGCCCTGGATTTTAAAATTAGAATATATTCTTTTTTTAATTCTAGAATCTCCTACTTACTATGAGGAAATAAATCCCCAAGCCATCTCAAATTATGCCGAAAACTTAGCTGTTAGGTATGTATTGTATTCTTTAGGACATAACTAAATGTGCACTAACTTTACACTTTTTTAATTTTGCGTGCATACATTTTTAGTCAGTCAGTTCTTCCATGTGCAAATAGAAAGATTGTGCCAGTCAAGTCCAAGATTGAGGTAGATCAGGGGAATGACGTCGCAAGACCTCGAGCCGCAGCATATGATCCCCATTTGTTGTACTTTGATGATGGAGATGAGAGTTTAGTAGAATACTCTAATGATGACATAAGTAAGAAAATTTTTCGCTTGCTGGCATCCACTTAAATTTGATTAAAAAATATTGTCGTAGGATGTAATTTGCAATTTGAGTTTTATTGTTAAATTTTATTGTTGTGTATGGTGGGATTTATAGTTTCTAGAAATGCTATTGGTTATTAATATAAATTAAATTGTTTTCAGTCATTGACTTTTTTAGTATTGTATGTTCTGAATACTTGTTATTTAAATTGAAAATGTAAAAGTACTATTTTGATAGTCTTTCCATTTGATTATATATAAAATGAAAAATTGTTAACTTTTCACTCACAGAAATTTTCTTTTGTCCAATTTTTTTTTTTTTCTAATGTAACTTTGAACTGTAAATTATAAGCAGTGATGGGATACATTTCCCATGCATAATATGAATCAAATCTGCATTAAAATCTCCAGTTTTCCAAAGTATGGCAATTGAGGCAATATGCAAGTCCATCATGAATTTGAAATGCATGAGTAAAAATGTTTTTAGTGTGTACAGGTTTTGTTTTCAATAGGAAGTCCTCCACATATTTACTGTTGAAACCTAACTAGAAAAAAGTCTGGTATAATATTTTTCTAATGGCTTTAATTTTTAAAAGACCATTTACTTTTAGTTAAAATGCCTTGAATGATCACATCCATGTGGAACTTTAAATGATTGCCTATTAAAAGATAAAGGCAGTTTCAACTTAATCAAATTCAAATGTTACCATATCAGATGATTTGCTTAAATTTTTTTATTAGTTTTGGTATATATGAGAAATGTCCTTTTCTTTTGTGCATGTGAGTTAATGTTTTAATAATTAGTATAACTGTGTAATAATAATAATGATGATAATAATAAAAGGAAAACATGTTTAAAGTATATTTATTTTGCATAAAATTAACATTTCATTTGCAATTTACACTTTAATATTATCAATTTAATATGTTTTTAACAAAATTATGCTTTTACAGATTTTTTTTTGTACTTGAATGTCTGATAATTAGTACAGTTTTATTTATTCTATGGATACTGGCAGAGTATATTTTTAATACAAAAGGGGAAAAAATGTCTTTTATTATTATTAGAAATACTTATTGCACTTATAATGATTTATGTCATTTTAATTGATTATAGTGATGATGCAACATATTTTCTTGCAGTTGAACCTCTTAGATCATTTCATCCTATCTGTGGTGTTAATGTATCCTTAGATCCCATTGGAATCATTGCGAGTAGAAAAACTGATTATCAAAATGGAATTGTGTTCAGTTCAAAAAGTCTTGACAGAGATGATTTATATGAGGTAAAAAAAAAAGAATAAACTTAATTCTGAATGCTTATGTGTAAAATTGTTTCTTGTAAATTTCCTCCATCTTTCATTTAAAAAAAAAATATATGTAAAGCTTTTATATTTACCTCATATAAAACCTCATTGTAAAACCTCATATAAAATTAAAAAAGACAGTAACATGTTTTCAATAAAGCATTTTGTTGAAGAAGGAATTTTTTCCAGGAAATAGGACGGGGAATCGATAGACAGTATTTATAAAATGTCCACATACCAGCTATAAATGGGCATTTTATTAAAGTTTCCACTTTTTAAAATGTCCATTTACTGCTGGTGTTACTGTAATATGTAAAGGTGTATAGCAAATCAAAGGTATAGTCTATTTTTTCTCTTTATTATATTTTATATTCTGTTAAAAGTCTTTACATCATAGAAGGCTTTATAATGAATAACAGTTAGTACTTCATGTACTATTTTATTTTATGTTCTATTTATTTTTATTAAATTGTGACATAACAGTTCAGTTAATACTTTATTATTATTATATATTTATTAGCAGTAGCTCAGGTATATAAAATCTTGTCTGTGTAATCTATTGTCACTGCAATCCTTCTAATGAGAATTTTGATTTTCCAAATTTCAGTCATTTCTGGTCTTAGGACAAAAATTGCTGGTGCTTTTAGTACTATTGTTTAGATGTTTACTTTCTTGTTTTTATTTTATAGGTACAAATCTATACTGTGAATAAACAATGGAGTGGTTTTTTGCGTTTTGGAGTTACTACTTATGAACCAGAAAATCAGAAGCTGTTGCCCCCAACTGCATTGGGCTTTTTAGGCTGTGATACTTGGTTAATTGCTGATTCCCACTTCTATAAAAATGGACACATAGTGAAAAGAAACTATGCTGTATATTTTCCACGAGTGACAGTATGTTTGTTGTTCCTGTCATGTCAGTTTTATTCACCCCTCTTTTTTTCATACGTCATTTAATAGCTTTATTCTTAAATTTTATTTTAATATGAATACACTAATGAAGTAAATGTGCATTCTCTCTTTACCTCTGAAATTCATTATAAGACATTATATTAGTCATTTTAGGTTCCTTTATTATTACTAATTTAAATCATCTCACAATTTTGAAAATTTGGCTTCATAATAAAATCAAAATGTTAAAAAAAAAATTCTCTTAACAAATTGTTTCTAAATAATGCATGTTTACATTTTTAAGTATTTACATTTGTTTAAAATATGTTTCATTAGTGTAAATTGTATTTTGCTACCTATGTTTTTTATGTGATCCCTAAAATGTAGCAGTTTAA